>JAWWEE010000158.1:38896640-38956689 GCA_035221455.1 Xenops minutus | reverse complement strand
GAGGAGAGGAGAGGAGAGGAGAGGAGAGGAGAGGAGAGGAGAGGAGAGGAGAGGAGAGGAGAGGAGAGGAGAGGAAAGGAGAGGAGAGGAGAGGAGAGGAGAGGAGAGGAGAGGAGAGGATCAGGGACAGCAATGACGCCCAGCTTAAGCACCAGCACCCTTTGGCAGAAGGCTGTGGAAAACAGCGTGGTACTGGTGAAGGAAAACATGCCATCATGCTGCTGATCCTCATAGAGAGATTGAGGGAAAGTATTTTAAGTAGTAGCTTTGTTTTTTGAGAATAGCTACTCATTGTCCCTTGTATGTAGGCTGTGAGGTTCAGGCAGAGACAATTTGCAGAGATGCCCTGAAAGTCCAAGTGATCTGAATCCATCCCTCACTGACTTGTTTTGAAAATACTGGCATACAATACCAAGTGTTCAGTAGAATCCTTGGTACAGGGCAGTGACATGGAGTCACAGGTTCAACAAGTTAGAGGAATGGAAGAATGGTAGGAGAGCTTTGTCTGCTGTGTACAGTATGATGAACCTGTTCTCCGGAGGAGTTTTAAGGGTCTACAGTGTGGCTGCAGCGACTTTCAGATTAGAATGTCTTTTCCAGGGCAGGTCTCAGGAGAATGAAGGGACTCTCCATCTTGTCCTTTGAAAATAGACCTAAGGCAGTGCTGGCTGCGCTGGGTTATTTAACCAGTTCCGGTAACAGTTTTCTGTTGTTGTGTTTTAACTACAAACAGTTCTGACTGAATAACAAATTAAACAACGAAACTGAGGTTTGATTCCACTTTCTTTTTTACCTCTCCTAACCTCACTGCTCCACTGTCCTTCTCATTTAGGACTACTGTTGAAGTCTGGGACACCCTGATAAAACCTCAGAAATTTAGAGGACATGTATTTATTGCTTTGGTTTTCTGCATCATCTGTTGCTCATTTGTCTGTTAAACAGAGTATGGGACATAAAACCACTACAATGACAGTAAACAACAGACTGGAGGATAAGTAGAATAACTTTTCAACAAAGTCTTTCAGGGAAAAAAACTAAACCCAACAACACAAACAAAGTGTTTAACCTGTTCTTGTGCTCCTGCTCATTTGTACTGATTATATACTTAGTCCATAACTGTACTACCAAACTGAGGGCTTGTATTTCAACCTGCTCTCTCTGCCAGACCAACAACTCAGCAGCTAGCATCTCTCCATATGAGATGGCCTGAGGTCAGGAAAGCACACCCTCTAAAAGCTGTGCAGAAATATTCCCTGCACAACACTCTACATGATCATAAGAACAAAGAGATATAAAAAAACAGATAAAATCTCAAGGAATTAAGTTTGATTTCAATATAAACGATTTAAAAATTTAAGAAAGTATAAGGGTCTTGACCAGGTCCACGACATAGAAAAATCCGACTTACAAGACTGACAGTAACTGACAGTGTCACTACTCTCTAAAGTCAGGGTGTACACAGTTCTTTGGGATATTAACATCTAATTAGTATCAAAATTTATAAAACTCAGAGAAACCTTGAGAAGCATACAAAGGAAACCACAAGAAAAACCCCAGTATTTGTCTTAAAATGGAGAACTAACTCATCTATAACCTATAATTTTGAGAAATTGAGACACATGTATTTTGCAAAGGTAGAAGTACATAAATGAAAAGCATAGATTTAACATACCAGCTACAAGCAAACAATGATAAACATAATTGACATTTCTCATATTAATTCTGTACATAATACACATAAGAAGTTTTACACCACAGGCAGTCTGATTCCCATCACTTGTTGTGAGGCAAGGTGTTACCATTTTTGTTGCTTTTCATTAACACAGCAGTGCAGGACTTCTTCATATCACGTTCCAGAAGGACTTTCTATTTTGGGATAAGTACATTGAACATTCTCAGTTCTGCTGATTGCAGGGGTTAATCTTGCCTCCTGCAGTTTTGGCACTCATACTTTGTCTACGATTTTATGTTCCTACTAGACATGCCACTTTGCTGTGTAGGAGTACTTTTACCACTGAAGTAGAAACAGGGCTTTTAATCGCTCACATTCCTTACTGTTTTCCCTGTATTGTCTGGCTGCTCAAACTCTACTTCTCTGAATTATCTTAGCCAGTCTCTAGTTAAAACCACTCTTTTAAATTACTATTTTGTTCTTGGCATGGCATGATGTATCCTCCATCTTCTGTCTAGCTCATGAAAATTCAGAACCATATTAAATTAAAACAGTAAAGGGACATGTCTCAGCTCTTTATAAGGGGAGGGATTTCATTCACAGATGCATTGCTGGGTGTCCCGTGGTGATTCTTCAGGTACCTGTGTGACTCCTAACGCCAGCTATTTGAGTTTCTCTTTTCCCAGTGATTTCTCTCTGGAGTCTCTTAGCTTCTTACTGAGTTATTTCAGAGCCACGTATCTCCTCATTCCCTCCCAACTCGCACAGAGCACCTCAGACTTCCCAAAAGAACTTCACCTCTCCCAAATCCAATTTTTGGGTCTCTCAAGAGCAGTCCAAACTTATTACCAGCACCTCTTTCATCTATTCCCCCAGTCCTTCCCTATTTCACTCTCTCCTGTAGAATAGCCCCACACTTTAAAATTTTTAAACAACCACTTTAGCAGCTCTGACATTCTTCACCAGTCACAATCCCTAGGTCCCTTCTTGTGGCCCAGCTCACTTTCATCTTAGTCTGAAACATGTCTGCTGTATTGCTCTCTCTCCCTCTCCACCTGCTGCTTTGTCTGTACATAGCTGAGGATTTCTAATTTCTCAAACACACTCACATTTTTCTCTTAGCTGCTTGTATCTGTTGCCACCTCCCATTGCCAGCTGGCAGCCCAGCTACTCTGGTCCTGGTTTTCCCCAACCAGCAAATCTTCCTGTAGACAGCCAAAAGCCCATGATCGACATTTACCACAGCACCAATTAGGACTTTGAGGGCAAAAATAAAGACTTTACACAAAGCAAATATCTTTCTGAAGGGATATAACGTGTGAAGAAGGTGAGACATCCTTTACCACTCTGCTTAAAACACCATGTGTGTTGGCAGCTGCAGCCAGAGCAGTGAAGCTACCTCAGCTTTCAGTTCAACATTCTTGAACTGAACTGATCTTTCAGTTCAACATTCAGGAACATGCAGTGTGTTATAAGAGCACAGAGAGAGGTGCATGGGAAAATGTAACACAGCACAGCGTGGTGTAGTGCTTATTTGAACACTTGAGCCTTACTCTCGTAATTACCACTGAGAATCAATCAGCCACCAGGTCCAATTCCAGCTGTCCCAGTTATCCAGTGAGAAGCCTTAGAGGTATTCCAATTAAACACAATGTAAATACCATAAAATATGTACATAAGCTTGTCTCCTAGTGAGACCTCTTGATTAAAAAGACATCATTATTTCACACCTCTGCTAATTAGCACTGACAGTACCTCTGATTTCAGAGGAACTTGATTGCTCCAAGCATATTACCACACTGGCAACTGATGCAGTCCTATACTCTGCTCCAAATGTTGATCTTGAGAACAATACAGTAAAATGACCTCACATCACCTCTGATAGTTTTGCTAGGAAACATTTTGGTGCATAGATATTCAACATAGCTAGAAGTTCTCATATCAAAGGAAAACAGCTCTACAACTGCAGATAGAAGAAATTTTGATTCTGTGGCTTACATAATTCTAATTTCCTTATTGCCCTGGTTCTGTATATCCTGCTCCAGGTCTTATTGCAAGTTAATCATGAAGTGGCTATTAATTCACAGTGTAGAAGAAAAAAACTGTAGAAAAATAAAGCATGAATTACAGTTAAAAATGTAATATGTTCTTTTAATTGAAATCTGCAAACTACTTCACAGTTATACAAAATTATGAGAAATCAGTAAGATCTATTGTTTGTGGTGGCCATGCTTAGACTTCACTAAACTGAAAAATAATCAAATGGCAAGATTCCATCTTTCTGTAGATTGTTTAATTATAATATGAGCAGAACAACTGAACACTGAGAAGCATTCCTGAACTGCAGGCCATTACTTAATCATGTTTTTTAATAGATTAAAAAAACAAGTAACCAAAAAACCCCACTCAGTTTCAGATATTAAAAAAGGACTAACACTCTCTTATATACAGGGAATTATCCACACAGAATCAGGAAGAAGGGCACAGCAAATTTACTGTATGTCTATCTTATTCACAGTCTAGACCTTACTGAAATTAGCACAGAGCATGCAGCAATGGCAAATACTATGTATTAAAATATATATTCTACTGGGAATATCTAAAACCTCTTTTCAATGATTGTTACAAATATAAAAGCCATGATGAAGCCATCAAATGACATATTTTTCAGACCTGTGCAATTTTCTGTACAGAATATGCACAGAATTTCTGCCTTGAAGTGAAAAATACACACATAGTAGGGTTTAATTTTCCCCCTGCCTTTGGCTACAGGTGAACAAATCTGGGTGAATTGTAGCTGTACTCAGTGCAACAATTGCATAGTAATCCTCCAGCTGCTAAGTTCTTTAAAAGGCTGAGTGGCATGTCAGTTTTGTGACTAACCTTTGGTAATAACATCTTACCTAGGCTAGCTGCTGGCACCTGAGCAGCACCAATCTCCTGTATTATACCTCAGAGAACCCATTCACAGCAGGAAGCTCTGCTCTTCCACCAGAGTTTAACCCAGTGTGTGTGAAAACTGATTGATAAAGCATGCTATACTGTTCCAGCATGCAATATGAAATATTCACAATTCACTCTGAACTATTCAATGGATCTAAATAACAGAGAGTTCTTTATGAGAACTATTCTTTTATCCTTGTTGTGACTCAAAGGATGTGATTGCCTGGCAGCTCCCTGTTTTTACAGCTTTGGGCTTCGAAACACACATTTCAAATTGCATAATTTCTTGCAATTTTATCTTGTCTGAGAAAGAACTTTAAAGACCAAAGCTTAAGTCTGGGGTGTTCTTACTATTTACTCATTGTCTTTTTTTTCTGTAAGCACCTGAAATAATTTTTCATATTACTGGTGAGCATTTTTGGAGTGGAAAAGATGAGACTTTCTTGTTTTTTAATCAGAGGTTTGGGGTTTTGTTCAAACCTAATGAGCTCTCAGAGCATAAAGGAGAGACTAATATAGCTTTTACAGATTTTTGTGGCCTTTACTTAAAGTTTATGATGAGACAATTAGGTATACAGTACTAGTACTTGGAGATGGAGTGTGTTCAGCCAAGCCAAGAAAAATTTAATAATCTTCAGCCTCCAATTATTATCTTAAAAGTCTGGCAGCCATGCAATCTACTCTGCAATCATTTTGTGAACAGAGTGATATTCATATGGCAAAAACATCTTGGTGGGGTTTTTTTTTTCACGTATTTCCTAGACTTCAGGTAACATGATTTTTCTCTGACCTGGAAATAGTAGAACATTTACAATTTTGTACAAGTACAGAAGGGATCAAAAACCCTTCAGACTCAGATTCAGACTAAATGTTATGCTGAAAGAAAACTGCAGCAACTAAACAGCTCTCTATCTCTTTCCAGTGAGCGTGAAAGACGTTGAGAGGATTAGCCTAGAAGTACATGCCTTCATTACAGATGTCCATGGGTAGGCAATATGAATTCTATTTGATTAGAAAGGAAAGAAAGACAGCTGACTAATGCTAAAAAAACCCCATTGATGTAGCTCATGCCAGAATTATGCAGAAGTTGTCAGGTAAGTATAGTAAAAGAGACTTTAAAGTGAAAGAGGAAGCAGAGAGGATATTATGAAGTCTCAATAAAGTGGTTTGTATGGGAATGCATTACTATATGTGATATCAGTTCAGGCTTCAAGTCCACATTTGCCTGAAAGAGCAGCTTCCAAAGCGCTGAGGAACAGTTTTCTTTAACAGCTGTTCCAGCCTCTATCTCTGTGCAGGTTTCTGTATCAGCAATCTGCCCAAACGTGTTCCATGGTCCTTTAATCTATTTAGTGGTAAAAAAAACCCCAAATGAATAAAACTCCCAAACCTATCATAGCTAATAAAAAACACATAGGTTTCAAATTGTCTTCCAGGGTACACTGGGTGCTTGGCTATGGTTTCCTTAGCATCAAAGAGCATAGCTAATGATTCTACACCATCGAAGATTATATCAAGCTAACTGCCCATCGCTTTCAAGTTCTAAAAGAACAGAATTGTATTGGATACATGATGGTAAGGATGAAATACATAATTATACTTGAACACATTCTGTTGAAGAAAGAAATTGGATTTTATTTAGCTTGCCACCACTTACATGAGAGAGTATTTTTACACCAAGCTTAAACTACAGCCAAGGTGCTAAGAAAATAGGCTCTGGAAGAAATAATCGGTATGACCACCATTCAGAGTAGTGGGGTTTTTTTTTGGCCAAGATTCTTGGAGAACTTCAACAATATCGATTTTGTATGCTTCAGAACACCCTATGTAGGTCAACTCTACTGAGAAGCTATGACTCTGCTGTTCTTTGGGTCATTATCTATACCAGATGTGGAGTATATAAAGAGTACAAGACTCTCCCTTACAGAATAATCTTATTTAGCATGTGCCTGCACAGACAAGAATTGCTGCTGCAGTAACATAGCCTTGCTGTATGCTCTAAAAATATCACTGGCATAAATTAGCTGTGTACTCTAACTGAAGAGCAGGAGGAAAGCCTCTCTCCTAGTTCAGTGGCTTAGTCACAGGTTTTTTGTTCTTCCTTCACATTATGCATTAATCTCAGTACAAGTACTCACACTGCAAACATTTTCAAGTAATAAAGTAGTCCCAATAGACCAATTTGTGATCATCAGATTAAATACATGCACATGGTAAGTAATAGCATGGGAACAACTAAGTTGTTCCTGCATTGGGAGGTACGGTACCATGAAATTCTTTAAGCAGGATTTCCCTTTGCATACAGTGATGGGTTTTGATTTATCATTTATTTGCAAAGTAATACTAATAGTATTTACTCAAAGCATGCCACTGAAATGTATGAAACCAAAGCTAGAGTGTATATATTCCAAAATCTGAATAATGGAATGAAATGTTAATATTGGAGACTGTAGAATGTGAAAATACATTAAAAATGCCCATCTGGGTATAATCAGCAGTAAAAAGTAGGAATCTTGGAAATACAGTGGACAGTAATTAAAATAAAAAACATTTGTTTGCCTAGGTTGCAGTCATAACTTGGAACATTCATCTTCAGCTAATTGTTTCAAAGGCTCTGGCATATGTGCTGAGTTTGCTGATCTTTGTATTTAGAGACGCTTATCCTCCTTGGACTGAAAATCCATGATGTTCAAAAAACATTGTTTTCTGGGGTTTGACATAATTCTTTACAGGTTTGCCCAGTAACCTTTGTCTTTGGCTCAGTTTTGTGAAGTGACAGCAAACAAATCCCCTATTAAATTCAGAACTGATAAATCAAGGATCTCCATTGCCTGACCATCTTCCTCTTTAAAATGTTGAGTATGATCACTCATTATGTTTCAGAACAATCTGTATGATTTACAGGTTACCCATCAGTCCCTTGATGCAATGGCAGGACAAGATTTAAAAAAGAAAATATCAAAAAAATTGGATTTCTGTTTAACTGTGAACTATTTGTCAGCAACATTAAGTAGTCTTGGCAGGATTACAGCAAAGTCATGGAACAGTTACAGGGAAAGGCTAAGAAAATTTTAATAAATATTAAACCAAATGTAACAGTCTTTGAGCTGTATTGTCAGAGGCCTTGCCCAGCATGAAGGAAGGAAAGCCTTTCCCATTGTTTGCTCAAATCACAATGAGTTTTACCTTTTTTTATCTTGGATCATCTCCCTAGCCCATTTTCTAGCTGCATGGATGCAAATAATACAGTAGTGAAGAGCTGTATGGGCAAAGAGAACAAAAAATGTTCCAGCTGACAGGAGGGAAAAGAGGGAAAGGAACTCTGTGAACCAGAACCACAGCTGAAGAAGGGTGGCAGAACCATACCTGGTGAGCTATATCTTGAGATATTGGGCGCATTTTGGTTTCCAATATCCTTACCCAACACTGAAGAGACCTAAAAATGTAGAAGGGAGTATGCGAATCATGTACAAGGAAAAAGAATGGCTCAGTTTTATGTGTGTGTGTGTCTGCCAACTAAGTATTCATCCTACTGTAGCCTTGGCAGATTAATCTTGGCAATGTACCCTCACATCACATATGACTGTTCCCTTCCCTGTCCCCCTTTAGACCTCTGTTATAGCCCTCTTCCCTTTCATTTCCTTCTCTGAGACCTAAGTTGTAGGGAAAGGTGGGTAGAATAGGTCTATGACAGGGACAGCTACCCCCCAACCCAGTCTGCATATAAGCAGGAAAAAAAAAAAAAAAAGAAAGGGGAGGCAAGGATTCACCAAGCAGAGGAAGGCAGAAAATCTCTGGCACCCTTTTCTGCTTTGCACCTTCCTGAGAAAAGTGTTTCTGTAGGATCCAAAGAAAAATCCCTACCCATGCCTTACAGGACCCTGGACTACAGCAGGAAAATGCATAAACAAGAAAAGCCTCAGAGAGCCTGGCTGAGATTGTAATCAACTTCCTTGCTCACTGGTGATAAAAGGTTTGTCTTGGACCCTTTTTAGACCCCTTTCATGGTGTCGATTCACTGGGCTGTGTGACATTCAAAGAGCAATTTTAGTGGGAAACATTTAAAAAATTGCTTATTTTTTTAAAGGTCAGACAAATAAGGATAGCCAAGGAGGATTTTCCACTCCCTGGCTGAGAGTAAAAGTGGGCAGGCCTGCTTACTGTTTGAAAACAATGCTGTCTCTATCGGTAGTACAATGTGCTATTAACCAAACTCTTCACAAACTGAAAATTTCAGGTTTAAATTTATCTACATAAGAACGAAGTCAGTGAAAGTCTTATTGCAGGTGATGTATTTTCCTATTTATAGGTCCCCTAAAACAGTCTCTAGAGTATCATAAAATTAAAAAAACTCATTTTCTACCAGACTGTCAAGACATTAAAGATTAATGGTGATTTATTCTTCTGAAATTAGACCATCTTCATTAGCATTTTTTCCTGTTTTCTAACTCTGGTGAGTTTATGTGGTCAGGTTTTGGTAGCAGGGGAGCTACAGGGGTGGTTGCTGTGAAAAGCTGCTGGAAGCTTCCCCCATGTCCAGTAGAGCCAATGCCAGCAGCTGGACAAGGCCAAGCCAATCAGGAATGATAGTAATGTCTGACCCTTAGCAATCAATAGGCTTTGTCTTCATCCTACTGTGGCATCTAGTTCTGAAAATTCAGTTGTATTCCACAAAGAGAAATGTATCTAACCTATAAAGGAATGGGGAAGTGTTTTATTAGTCCCATGGTAAATGGTATGAGCATCACTGCTGTACAGAACTGCATCAAAAAATAATTAACATTGAACCCATAACTGATTTTACAATGCATCAAATGAACCAAAAAAACCTCAAAAGGTTCATTCCAGACCTCGCTCTGGTTTTTGAGGAAACCCAAGCAAAATTATTTAATTTCACTGATACTTTTGTACAAGAATCACTTAAGGCATATGCATGGGGAAAAATAAGGAAATGAAATTATGTGTACCATTCACCAAACTGTTGAAGGGAATGCTATCTTTTGTAGTTAGTAATCATTTGAGGCTGAGCAAGCTTCACCAGAGAGGAGGAACTTTAAGTTGGTCACAGGCTGAGGAGATCTAAACACAGCTCTTACTGACTAAATGAATGACCTAACCACTAAGCAGCCAGGCAGAAAGAAACGGCAGCCAGTCAGTCTCAGCTGCTACATGTTTTGATTGGTACAAAATAGTAACTCTAATAAAGATCAAAAGTCTGAAAGATCAGCCACGCAATATGGAGAGAAAACACCCAAGTACTCTAGGGGCTATTTAATTGTATTTACTAAATAAAATAGCTCAAACAAAAGACAGCAAGAAACTGTCTATTTCACCTGATAGTAACACCAGGATACTTATGGCTCAGCTGTTGCTCTCTGGAGAGGAAGTGCAGGTAAGGTTTAGATCTTGCACTGAATCCCAAATTGCATTTTCTGCAGGACAGAAGGAAGACAAGAACCATTTCAAGAACCACTTTTGTAATTCTAGCCCAGAAAATATATTCTAACTTACACAGTAAATGCCACTTTGGATCACAGTGTTAGGGTAACTAAACATCAAAGCTTAAATTTTCCTGTGAGCTTAGTTTCCTCTGAAAGAAAAAAGGCTCACCTTCATGATAACACCAATAAAATTGCATGAGGGTTAAAATACCTTTAAACAAAGGACTTGTGTAATAACAGTGACTAAATTACTGTGCTGGAAAGGTGTGGGAGTTTTTCATTGTTATTAACTATAGCTTTTTGAGGTCATTTTGAGACCCTGTCTTCTTTGAAAAATGTTTAACTATTTTCATGCAGCTATCTAAAGCATATATCAAATTCAGCAATAATAATTTGAAGGTGCAACTGCTATTAAGGCATATTGCGGCTAGATTTTGATCTCTTATATCATTTGGCATGGAAATGGAAAATGCAATTTAATGAAAACAAATGAGTAATATTAAGTCTGAGGTCAATAAAGCTAGTAGACAGTATATACTTAATGTCATAACTATGGAGAAAATTGACCAGTAAATGGATTAAGAGCTATGCTATAAATAATCTTTATGCCACCATCTCAGCTCATCAATCATGGAAAATTCATAAGGGTACTAGTAAAAAACAGAGTATCTTTAGCTTCTTTTTTTTGCTAACACCAATGATCTTCTGCACTGGGGAAATGTAGTAACCTAAAACCAAGCCAGTTATTAGTTTACCAAAATTTGGAGGGGAAAGATTAGTTCAGACTGTAAAGAAGATCAAGACCTAACTGGGAAATAATGAGAGCTACCTGTCATGGTTTAACCCCAACTGGCAGCTCAACCCCACACAGCCACTCACTCACCCTCAGAGGGATGGGGGAGACAATCAGAAGAACAAAAGTGAGAAAACTCATGGACTGAGAGAAAGATAAATGAATGGAAAAAGTAAAAGCCACAAATGCAAGCAAAGCAGAACAAGGAATTCATTCACCACTTGTCACAGATGTTCAGCCATCACCAGCCTCCAGCACTTTTAATGGTGACTTGGGAAGAAAAATACCATCACTCCAAATATCCCCCCTTCCTTGCTCTTCCCCAGCTTTACATACTGACCATGATGCCATATGGTGTGGAATATCACTCTGGTCAGTTGGAATCAGCTGTTCCTGCTGAGTCTCCTCCCAGCTTCTAGTTGACCCCCAGACTCCTTGCTGGTGGGGTAGTACAATAAGCAGAAAAGGTCTTGACTGCGCAAGTGCTGCTCAGCAATAACAAAAATATCTCTTGTTGGAGATATTTGTTTTCTGTGCAACAATTTCATGCGAAATGGAAGAACAAGAACCCTAGTTCTCTCTTACCAGATGCATCCTGGCTAGTTTACAAGATCACATCCACTCTTTCTACAGCTTGCTGAATACTGAGTTTATGCAATATTTGATGACAATTCAGCAACTGGGCTGAGGACTACCTGCCATATACTTGTCATGGATTTCAGCATTTCTTTCAGTGATGACTGTCAGGATATTAAGCCTATAATTCATAGAGAGGAAGTTCTTGAATCTACGTTTTACATCTTACGTTAATGCTATGAAGCTGCCAACCTTACCCAGTTTCTGGGGAAGAGCCGAGTTCCTGGTAAAGGAGATGTTTAAATTTAGCACAGAGACATCTAATGACTTCTGTACTCACCTCTGTAGCACTTTGTATTGTGCAGGCTGGACAACACCCTGCTCGGTTTGGCAGCTCCTATGAATTCTATTCTTTAGTGAATGTAGACCACAGAGCAAACAGATGACCAAACTTGCAAGGGCATGTTTTATGCCAAAAAGCTATGATACCAAAGGATATACAAAGCATGTATATCTTTGTTCCTCTTCCATTTACTCTGGAAATAGTTTCCAGAGTATTAGTTACAGCAGTACTCCTCAACACACAAGACAGTGAGCAGAATAATTACGAGTCTTTCAGTATAACCCCTTGAAGGCTCTTTTCTGCCTTGTTAATGTTAAATTAGATTATTTATCCCATTTACTCTTTTTCAACTAACAAATCTAATAATGCTGTCTTTCCTTTTCCCTCTTGCTCTTTCCTCAGATCTTCCAAAAAAAAAAAAAAAAAAGGTTCTGTCTTGAAGTGCCAATGCCAGATCACTAGCCAAGACATCTGCAAACCAAGTTAGCCCTGTTATTTCTCCACCTGACCTTTTTTCCTTACAGGCCATTTCATTCCCGTTTTCCATCAGTACCTATGATTTTTTTATTTAAAAATAGGAGACTCAGTTCACAAAAGATTGGGTACATCCCTGAAATGATGAGGTGCCTTACTGTTCATGACTACACTCATAACTCAGGCCTGCTCAGTCTGAAAACAGTGATTGAGACTCTTGCAATCGAGTTTAGTTAGAGGCCTGCCACTAGTGGTGTCCCCTAAGTTTCAATACTGGCCCCAGTACTGTTTAACTTATTCATCAATGGTTCAGATGAAGGGGAAGATGCCTCCTCAGCAAGTTCACTGGTGACTCAAAGCTGAGGGGTCTGATGCCTTAAAGGGCTGCGCAGTCCTTCAGAAGGACCTTGACAGTTTGGAGAGATGGGCAGGGAAGAACTGTTTGAAATTCAACAAAGGCAAAAGCAGGGTCCTGCACCTAGGGAAGAATAATTCCCTGCACAGGATAGGAATTGACTTGTGGCAAAACTAGCTCTGCAGAGAAGGATGTAAGTGTACAACAAGCTGTCCATGAGCCAGTAGTGTGACCTTGTGTCCCAGAAGGCCAATGATATCCTGGGGTACAGTACAAAGAGCACTGTTAAAAGAGCATGTTAAGGGAGGTGATCCTCCTCCTCCTCTACTCAGCCCTTGTGAGGCCTCGGAGTGCTGTGTCCAATTATGGGCTCCCCAGTACAAGAAAGACATGGAGCTCCTGAAGTGGTTCCAGCAGAAATGGACATGGAGCTCCTGAGGCCAGTCCAGCAAAGATGATAAGGGGATGGGAGCATGTTTCTGATGAGGAAAGGCTGATAGAGTTGGGCCTCTTCAGCCTCGAGAAGAGGCAAAGGAAAGGCGACCTCACCCACATGTGTAAGTATCTGAATAGAACATGTCAAGAGAAAAGATCCAGGCTCTTCTTGGTGGTGTGAAACAATAGCACGAGGCAATGGGTAGAAACTGATGCACAGGAAGTTCCACCAGAACATGAGGAAGAACTTTTTTACTGCATGAGTAACTGCACACTGGAACAGATTGCCCAGAGAGGGTGTGGAGTCTTCGTCACTGGAGATATTCAAGAATCATCTGGACATAATCCTGTCCCATCTGCTCTAGGATGACCCTGCTCGAGCAGAGAGGTTGGATCAGATGACTCATGGTGGTCCATTACAACTTTACCCATGCTGTGATTCTGTGAATTGGTTTCAAGCTTTGACATCCCTGAAGCTAGTTCCATACCTCACTCATTCACAGTAAAGCATCGTGATCTCTGTCCTACTCTAGGATACCATGTGCCTGTTGCTCTTGACTGCTCTGATTTGCAACCAGCCATGGAGTGTGGAGGAATGATCTTAGCACATCTCCACATTTCAAGGAGTCAATGCCAGCTGCAATCTCCTCCTGTCACGGGACTGACCCATTCACTTCTAACATTCTCCACTCCAGTTAAACTCATGTGCTAGCAGCTTGTACACTAGCTTAAAGGCAGTTTTTGTAGTCTCTTTTGTGTATGTTGTGTGTTCAGACAGGTTATTGATAAAGGCTGCTCTTAATAGCTTCCATATTTCTTTACTGCGTTCAGTAGATCAGTAATATTTACCAAAATGTGACAAGTACAAAACTCAGTTGTAAAGACAGAGCTGTTCAAACTTGTGTTTGGACACAGTGTATTCAAGAACATGGGATGTTACACAGAGCATAGCTTCTAGTACTCAGTCAGGAAACAAAATCTTTTTTATGTTCAGATTAATTATGAGAAAGCGATTTGGTATAATGCACAATATGTTATACAGGAAAATAAAGATTAGTCCTGTATCTGTTTTCATAGCCATTTTGGATTAATCCCTGTCCTCTGTAACATGTGCTGTGTGACCATGCATGTGTGCACAGTAATATTTATAGGAGCATTATAGAGTCCTTTCAGTTCAGTGGATTATTCATCTTGCTATATTTGTGCCTGTTAAAGTAAAGCACATAGAGTAACACAGAATTACCTGTGTTAAAAATATTGTCTTGGAAGGCTCTTGCAATCAGTTTCACAATGGAAAATTTCAAAAGATGGGAACATTATCACCTTTACAATGAGAATAATACCAAAGGGAGGAACTAGATTCAAACTGATTTTTTTTTTTTTAAATCCTAGAAAACTGGCAAGCAGTGTTTGAAGAATTTCAGTATTTTCAGGATTTTTAAATATGCACCAACACTGTGTGAAAGTCCAAACATTTGATTAGCAAAGGGAGTTGCAAATGTTCAGGATCTGTGTGGAACTGATGCAGCAGACCGCCACAATCTTCACATACTACAAAGACTAATAGGCATCATCTTGCTTCAGGGATTATTCTCTGTGGGGTAGTTTCTGTCCCTTTTATAGAGTAACTCTTCACTCCTGAAACAAAGCACTGGCAAAGTGGCAGCAGCTACATAACACAATTACTCTTACCATGTTTGCATTTACTGCATATTTCTCTTGTTCGTTCAGAATATTCTTAACATCTTTCCCAATGTTGCTCTTCTCTCTTCCCTTCAATAAGCATCCAAGAGGATGGTAATAATGTTCTTGTAAATGGGTGAAGCTCCTGTGAAGTTAACACTGGAAGGTTTCCTCATTTTATAATCCAGTAAAGGGAGAGAAATAAATATGTAAAGTCATAAACCAGTAAATAATGAAACCTGAGCAGGTTAGTCTGAAGTCTGTGGTTTCAGAAAGGTGGAAAAGGGAAGAAAAATTGTATATTTGATGGAGCATTCAAGATGCACTTTTGAGCTCTGCGGAAAAACAAGAAAACATGTTTTTGGAACAATGTCTCAAACCAAACAGCTGGTTCTTCTAGCAATGAATTCTTAAATACATGGTAATATTTTTATCTCTGCTTCAGTCTTAAAGCAGAGTTTAGAAATCTTGAGAATTCCTCTCTTCCAAATCACACACTCTAATCCAGTTAAACAGATTTTAGGGAACTGCAGATGAGAGAAGGGTATGTATAACTCATGCGACTGTCAGAACATCCTCAGTGCTTTATGCCTTCTCAGCATTATAAATTATCTTCTAAGCATTATAGATAAAATGTAAGTGGCTAACTTGCAATAAATAGAAACAATGACAAGAATGTTATCCTGAAGGTAACTCCAGAGAAGCCAGTAAGCTGGCACTGCAGTTGAACCAAAGCATTGACGTACAATTTTGTAAGCACACCTGCAATTCACTTTGTGTTAATGGCATATTTACCATTAGATCTAGTGCATAAACCCTTTCTGTTTTCATTTATGTTTTATCTCCCTCAAGAGTCCTGTTACAGTCACTGAGTAAAAGTTATGGTATACGACAATATTATCATTAACAATTAAATATAGAAGAAAAAAAATAATGTTATTTATGCCAGTTTAGTGAACCAAAGAAGGCTAACTCCTGCCTTGTAGGTGTGGGTGCTGAAATGCCAGCACCGTGCTTTTATTTCCAGTCCCTCCAGCATTAAACTTCCTGTGATTTCAGAGATAAGCACACCCAAGAATGAACAAAAATGATGTGCTTATGAAGAAAAGGGCAACGTTCTCAAGCCTTTCTGTAAAGACCAGCTTTGAACTAAACACAAATAGCCTAACTCCAGATGATGCCATAATTTTGTATAGTACTTATAGGACTACAGGGACATAACTGTTCCATCGCTCAGCAACATTTAGCATGGGATAGACATTCAAAGAATCACTTTTTGTAATCAATAATATGGAGTTTCTCATATCCTTCTCTGCTCTCGGCATCCTGGGGTGATAGCCTTCCTGGCACTGAAATGTGTGTCTCCATGGGGACTTGCAGATGAGACACAGACACGGAACCTGACTGTTCCCTTGTGTTCCCCAGCATCACCAAAATCAGGTTTATACAGCACTTTGATTCCACCCAGTCACAATTTTCTGATGGAAAACAATTCAGATGGAAATATTTTAATCAGCTCCACTCGATATACAGAAAGTTTGACATAAGAATCCTTTAATCCTGGGTTTCTTTTCAAGCTTGAGACTAAGGTGCCAGCAGCAGTGAAATTGTGTAGCTTTGTCAGCATTTGCTGAAAGCAAAGAGTTTGCTTGCAGAATTGCCGGTTCTTTAATTTGCTTAGCCTGACTGTGTGGGGGGCAATATGCAAAAATCCAGTTCTACTGCAGACATTAATCTATTCCTGACACTTTGATCATTCTGTGACTGAAAAGAAGAAAGTTATTTGTTCACGTCTGAGAGATAGAATTAACAGTTATAAAAAAACTGATGTGATTCCTACAGGGCCTGAACCTTGAAGAGGTTAAACACCCTGCGTTGCTAGTGAGGTCTGAAGCTCTGATGAAGCCAGGAGATTTACAGATTCATTATTCCACAGAGTTTTTCTTATTGTAAGCTTCAACACATACCTCCTTTAAACTCTGGCCATGATACTATAGCAAAAGAGAAGATAGGAGAATTTTTAAATTTGGGTGTTGTGTACTGCAGAAAATAAAAGAATTCCCCCTTTAAAAAGCTGTCAAGTTATTATTCCCTGATAACATATGTCCTGAGCTTTCTCTTTCAGCCTGGCAGTATTTCAATAAGCTGATGGTGGGGGGGAGAGGGAGAAGAAAATAAAATAAAAAAAAAAGAAGAAGAAAACAAGTAGAACGAAACTACTTTCAAAACTGTTCTTCTGAGCACTGAAACAAGCATCAAGGGGGTTTCATGTTTGTCTGTTTTCATTTTCTATACATTACTTATGGAACACTGGAACATATTCTGCTTTTCATTGTAGTGCGTTGCTCTGTACAGTGAAGGACATGTTCATCTGTAAGTACATCTAGTAATGTGGGGTCTGTCCCATGATAGGGGTTTTAGATATCTAGTTAGAAGCATCTCTGAGAGGAGAGAAAAAATCCCAAATAGCCTTTTTTTTTTTTCATTTGTGAAATCTGTTTTGATTTAATTCTCAGAGAAATACATTATGTGCTTTGGGGGTATTTGTTCATGTCACAGAATAAGGCTCACGATGCTTATCAAAATGTTGAAGTCTCTACACTAGAGAAGTAAAGAAAATTGTCTCTTTAAGAAATGTTAGTCTCATAAACTTGAGTTACTCTTGCTGAGTGGGGCGCTGAGCAATAAAAGCATAGGAAGAGGAAGAAAACATCTTGCTGGTGTCTGCAAAATACCTCCTTTAGTGTCCAGTGTACGCCTATAAGCATGGGTGGGGAAGGAATTCACTGCAATCAGGCACTGCTGAAGAAGTAGGTTCTTCACTGCAAATCTTACCAAGACTTCAGTGTCCTCTGATTAAGGCAGCCAGGAGTTGAGCAGATTGCTCCTTCGTAACAAATACCAAGATAAATTACTTTATGTTGTCTAGTAAAGATGCAAAAAGACATGTACTTCTGCTGTGACTTATGGAGGGCTGGGCTCAGTTTCCCTCAACTTCCGATGCACTGTGTATGGTGCATTTTAACATTCTAGTCATACAGAACCTCCCACCAGGTTTCAGTAAAATAAAATTTCTTCTCATTAAGGAGAATTACCAGTTCCCCTAGCTCAGCAGTCAGCCTTGTAGCATGGGTAAATGATTTGGTGAAAAATGTCTTGCCTTCATATTCCTTGCCGCATCAGACCATGGTGTTTATGGCACACTGAGTTTAAACATGTGCTAGTTTTGCAATCTTTATACCCCTTCTTCTTGTTGCTACTTCTCTTACTACTTAATCAAACTGATTTCCAGATGAGAAAAGTAAGGTTCCTAACAGCTTGTTAGGGACAGTGACACCAATTCTCAGTAAAGTGTGACAAAGTTCAGTTCTCTGCAAAGCTAAAACCTTCTGTTTTCACATGAACTTCTCTCTTCTTGTCTTCTGTACCTCCCACACCTTCCTTATTTATGCTGTCCCATGTAATGTTTTTTATTCCCATGTGTATATTCAGCAGATCAAGATTTGCCTGACTGATCATTCCACCCAACATTATTGTTACATTTCCACACTTTTGCACTTGGAAAACAGAAAATTTACTGTCCCTTCTTCCTTCATGAATATTTTTTCCTTTTTTTTTTTTTTTCAGATTATGGACAGCATGTCTTTCTATTTAAGACATCTGAAGAACCTCTTTTTTCCTGTTATTTCCTGTAATAAACACATTTGTTGGAGTAGTCCCCCTTTTTTCTCAGCAGGTTGACTCAATAGGTGTCTGATTTTGGGACAATATCACTAGTTGAATTAAACACATCTTAGTTACAGATCACTAGTCCACTGCCTCTGTTTCCAATCTCATAAGTTCCCTTGCCACTGTGGCACTGAATTGAAAACCTGCTTGCCAGAAAAGCAGTTCCTTAATTCTGCACTATGCTCAACTTGTCATTTTCAGATCACATATCTTATCCTCCAGAACAGCAACAATTTGCTCTTTGCACATCATAAATCTCCCCAGCCTTTCAAGAGAATGGTGCAACACTGCAAAGTTACAGTAAGGGTTTCTTTATCAATAACATTAATCACACAGCTTCTCAGCACCCTTTCCCTACCAATATGGGTTCTGCATAATGTAAGTACTAATGATGAACATTTATGAGAATTCACATTTGTATATATCCAGACCTTGATTTGTTGAGATCTGCAGAGCAGTATCAGACAGACATTATTCACAACAATGCTTTAAAGCACTGTTCCAAAACATTTGAATTAATGGACCTTGTCAATCTTAATCCTATCTTGCAGAACACTGTGAAACTAAACAGCTCTAAGTATTGTTTAGTGCTGTTGGTGAAGCCACCTGGACAAACTGTGCTCAGAACAGAGCCTTTACAACCATTGCTGCTTTGCATGATTCCTGCAGGCCACTGACCAGAAACACTTTACAGAAACAGGCTTAAAGAGCTGCGGGTCTTCCTATTAGCCCCTGTGCCCTGAGGACATTAATAGATATGATCTCTTGACTGGAGTCTGGAAAACTCTGCTTTACCTGAAAAGATTTTATTGGACACTGCTGTTAAAACCCACAATTTTCACATTGCAATACATTAGTACATAAACTAGAATAAAATTAAACAGTTAAAAAAAGATGAGTATGAGCTAAAATATGAAAATCTTAGTGTAGCATTCCTGTACATTACAGCCCAGACATGGCTTTACTATCTTAGTGCCTTTGCTTTTATAAAGTGGCCAATGATCAGAACAATTGACATTAGCAACTCACGTCCTGTCATGAAGTGGGGATCAGCTTGGATATAGAAATCACATAATACCAATTGCAAGAGAGTCTTTATCTGTGCTCCAAGATTTAAAAATTTAATTAAAAACCTTGGCCAAAATCACCATGGTTATATTGCCAAACTTCACTAAATGGAGTTAACAACCACATTCTTGGAGAAACCTGTATAGCTGAGCAGAGATAAGGGTAGCAGTAAGCGCTACCATTAGTGATAACCCAGCAGAGAGTCAAAACGACTTCTAAGTGTAACAATTCTGAAAGATTCTTCAACCTTTTTGAACACAGTAACAAAATGTGTTGCACTTGTCTTCTATCTAGCATCACAAATCCTTCAGCAAGCCTTTCAACTTGCATGTTTTTAAATTTCATGTTTCAACTCTGGACATGTACTTCTATTTTGTTATCTAGTTCATTCAGCCACTCTTCACACTAAAATCGATTGTGCCACTTTAAAGCTATTTGTTAGAGAAGGTGCTTTAGTGTCATGTTGCCAAAGGAAACAGTAAGACCCTTGGTTTAGTGACAAAACCACAGAAAATCACTGTTAAATTACTAACCATATAAGTTCATGCACCATCTGGTCTTTCAAGGTTACAGGATTTCTTTACGATAAATGCAGGATTTCAGCCATCTGCATATCTATCTATGCTACAAGAAGCTACAAAAGTATAATGTAAGAAAAGATAGCATACACAGAAACATGCTCTGAATTTCAAAAATGGAATAGAACCACAGAACCACCTACCTCTCCAAACAGCTTCTTTTAAATTTCTAGAGTTTCTTAATTTCTCCTCTCAAACCAAAATGAAATAAGTAACAAAAGCATTTTTAGGAATCAAAGATGGCCAACAGGAACCTGGGAAAGACCTGAGACAAGTTTGTAAAAACTGCTGAAGGAGGCTTCGGAAGAGGAATGAAAGCAGTATGTGATGTTTCCCTGGAAGGCCTGGCTGATAGCCTGCAGACAAAAGCAATGCTTTTGCTCTTGAGGCAGCCTTAAAATGTGTCCTGACAGATTGGCAAACTCAGCTGCAGCACCAATCTGGAATGGAAGAAAGAGCCAAGAATAAGAACTGCCTTTTCAGGAACAAAAGTTACCAGGAGCACTGCAAAGCTGTGCTGGGGGATTTCAAAGACACCCAAATCAAATTCAAGGTCTTGAATTTTTTCTTTGAAGTTCCTTTTGGTCTGGGTCCAAGTTACATGAAATACCTACTGAGATTTGGAAAGCCCCAACAGTACCTTCTGCAAATGTGGGGTTTCCTCTCTCAGGGAAACAGTGATGTCTCAGGAGCTGCTCCATTCTGTGAGGTAAACCCCTCCATGAACTGGGAACTTAGAACATCACTGACTTCCTCACCTGCTCTAAGGCCAAGGCACATTTCCATCTATTTTTACACGTGTAAAAATCCATCCCAACAAAAATCCTGTCAAAACAAGGTAACTTACTAAGCACAATACACTCCCTACAGACAGGATCAGGGGGCAAACATATGACAGATGGCAGGTATGATACTTAATGCACTGGTGAACAGTACTCAAATACTGTGGTGATAAAGGTTGTAGAAGAACCAATATAGAGGCAAACAGGCAGAATACAGGGTGCTGGGGTTAAACAAAACCACACTGACAATGGGAAGGATGACTGCAGTGTGAACTCAGCTTATAGAAATGTACGTGCAAAGAATTCTCGACCACAAAATCACACACTGTTGTTAAAAAGGTTTCAGTGATCTCAGTCTTAATATGTGTGCCTTTAACAGGTTTTACCAGAGAAGGTGGTATATTAGTTTAAAAGCCCTTAAGTATGACTCTGCCCCTCAGAGAAATCTTTTTTTCCTTCATTCAGTACCTTACGGCTGTGATGTTGTCCATCTGGTAGGCATGTGTTATTAGAGAGTAGCTGGTAACCTGGTAAGTTTGGTGAATGTACAGCATGAGGTAAGTGCATGCTCAGCTGCTAAGTACTCTGATACAAACAGTTTTACTTAGATAAATATATTTAAAACATTTCAGGACTGCTTGCTGTTTAAAAACATTGAGAGAGAAAAGGAAGGGGACAGAGAAAAATAGTTTTACCCTAATCTATATTTTATCTTATTTTTTATTCTGAAGTGAAACATGACCTCTCCCTCCTGCTGAAACTGGAGATGGAGGCAAGGTTAGCACATGAAGGAGGAAACGTCAAGAGGTTGAGTAATCAAGTGTTGGGTAAATGAACCCATGTTAATAGCTACCTTGGGCTTTTTTTCAAATGCCAAACACCTTCCCCCACTACTGAGTATTGCTGGTTTTCATAATAAATCTCTGGACATTCTAAACCCACACTATGACCAGACAGTCAACACATATAGATCATGTTTATGTTAAGCCTTGGCCATTGATCTCCCTCCCTGCGTAAATCATGACCCCTTTCCAAATTTAGTGACTCCAGTTGCGCCTTCTGCAGTCAAAGGTCAAAGTCCATAAAGCAGGTATGGGATTTAAGGCTATGAAAAGTTACTGGTTATTAACAAAACTCTGCATGGACTTAAATGTGCATGATACTTTAATCCTGACCCCTCAGTTATACATGCTGATTGATGATTGGTACAATTTTCAGTTCAGACATCAGTATTTGTGCTTGATGAAATCACTCCATGCATTACTGAACTCTTATGTAAATTCCCCATCTATTAACCATTCACTTGATGCATGTGTGCAAGATCAGCTGTGCACCCTGACACCTGAACCCAAAGCCCATGCTGCAGTACAGCCCCTGCACCCACACTGCACATAGGCAGTAGGGACAACAGAACCCTCTTCTTTGTGTCGACTTAGTAACATAGGAATGGAAGAAGCAGAGAGGGCAATGTTTGGAGATTTTTTATTAACTATACATTTTACAATAAAATATCATGTTTTAAGTTGTGAGGAGATGGCAACAGAAATGTATTTCTAGTGGACCTGAATCCAAGCTCATTGAAGGCAATGGCAAGACCTCATTGAGTTTAACAGACTTCAGACGGGGCCATTGGTATTATTCAGTCATTATCTTGAGTCCTCACTGTGGGTTTAAGTGATATTGCTATGGTTTCCACTACATATTGCTTTGAACCTCTTACCTTTCTGTTATAAAACAAATGTTCCTTTTGTACGAGAGTACATTTGGAAAAGAAATTTGAAATCAATTTCACTTCCTCCTGTCCATTTTTCCTGACTGATCCATCTTTACTGCAAAAAAAATTTAAAAGTTTCAGATCCTTTTGTTAATAGACTATTTCTAGCAAAGACACTGACACATGACTGCATCATAAAAACTATGTAATTTAAAGCAAAACTCTAACAAAAGAAATACTAAAAGAAAACCAGTTAGACAGCCCACAGCAAAAATAGTTTTATTATTGATTCCTCCAATCTCACTAGTATTTATGTTGCTCTAAAATCAGATATGCAAGTAAATTAATGTAGTAACAATACTCAGTGGACCAGTATAATAAATATCCTCATGTGTGATTATATTGCCCACGAAACTTTATGGGAAAGTAGTCAAAATTTTATTGTATGCCAATATGTACACACAGATTGTCTTACAGTCTTGTGTTAAATGGCAACCTGAAAAGACTCAGGTCTTTAAAAAGAAAAAAGTCTTTAAAAACAATTGTTCAAATGGAATAATTTTGTAAAATTATAACTGGTTTTCTTTTTGATATCAAACTACTTTCTTGAAGCAAATATACTAACCTTTTCATTTAAAATAAACTGCACTGAGGCACCATTCCAACTTCAAAATATTTACAGACATTTTTAGAATTTGAAGACCCAGTGACTAAGAAGAAGAAAGTGGGCAAAAAATATAATGGATAATAAAAATAAGATCAGTAATGAAGGATTTTCAAGGAGGAAACTAGACTAACAGAAAAAACAAATAAAGAAGTTGTCTAACAATAAAAAAAAGTCAAGACAGTAAAACACAGTTGGAAAAGATTAAAACTTCTTGTGAGAAAAATACCAGTGGAACTTTCAATTTAATAAAATGTGAGGAAAATTGTGTATGTGGTCAAAACAACACATATGGACATTTTCAGAAGAAAGTTTCTATTCCTCATTTAAGATAAAATCTCTTCTGGAATTGTATTGTTCCCGTCTCAAGAAAAGGAAGTGGAGATTACATGAGTACCTCAAACTTTTCAAATCCCAAGGGTCAGTTCCTTCTGGCACTAATTAACTGTGCCAATTAGGGCTCCACAATCCCTTTCTGCAGCTGAAAGGATGAAAACCTTGTAAATTCACATCCTTTCAAAATGAAAAGATGGGTTTTCTCCTGCCTTACTTTAGAGCAGGGAGATCCAAAGAAGGACTGTATGAGATATTTGGGTTGTTGCCAGCATTGCTCAGAATAGGTGCTGCTTTTACTCCCTTAGCTCCTGAACCTGAGTATTTAGGACACCTCCCACCTCCTGCAACAAGAGCTTCTGAATTGACACACATGCAGTCATAGCCTCTTAACCTTCCTTTCCTCCAAAGACTGTCTGTACACCACAGCTACCCCTGCCCTGATTGTATGCTACATCACTCCATGGAGCAGAGATAACGTAAGAGAAGCTTGGTTATGAACCTGAGTCTGCGCTAAGCTCATGGGGTGTCCCAATTTCAATACTGAGATAGGAAGAGAACAGATGGGAAGGGACAGTAATGGGACCTTACGATAGCATCACTTTCCAGTAGCACTCAGGCCTTCTTAAAACACAATACAGTGACACTGCTAAATGTAAGCTTCAACACCCAGTAGAAGAGGACATTCCAGGAAAAACACAGCTTTCTGAAAAATAACCCCAAATGAAAAGAAAGAGACTAGCTGAAGGCAGGCAAAGGCAGGGACATGAGCAACCACAGGTGACTCACTGTGATGTAAGGAACTCATGTTAGTTTCAAATGGTTGTGTCACACTTCTCTATAATATTGTTTTTAATAAGCAATTAAAATGGAAAATAAGGGCTACTTAAATGATAGGTGAAAGGTTTTTTTGGAAAGCACATAACTTGGCATTAAAACTGAAAGTTACATTTCTTTAAAAGTGTCATAATTTCTTTTTTAGATGTTAGAATTTGATTTTTTTAAATGAATAAACATAATGACAAAGTCTTCACCAAATATAATTTTGCTGCTAGACAGATAACTAAGAAATATTCTACTGTTCTGTGGCAAAAATTGTTTATTTGCAACAATTAAGTAATGATTTGAAAGCATTTACTAGTCAAATTAAAGGCATTTTTCAAGTCTCTTTTGTCTCCAGTGGTGAAAACCTTGAATCCCTATGAAAGAAGTAGTAGCTTCAGCTGTAAAAGTGAAAGTGATATTCGGTGAATTTAATAAACCAATGAATTGTCTCAAATATTTTTTAAAAAAAACTTCATATGTTCCTATGATGAAAATTAAGCCCAGAATCAGAAGTGAAATTCTGGATACTGGTTCTATATTTTGCTGCCTAACAAATAAGCAGAATAGGGACTTTGAAAAATTTTGCAATGATGTTCTGCATTGTCTGGAAATTTGTTTGTTCCATGACATTTAACTTCTTCCTACTTTTTCAAGGACAAATGCTATTCTCAGAGATGGCTGCGTCAAAAGACATGACAGTGAAAACATATGCAACACCTTATGTGCATCATGGTTGACCTGGTAATCCTAAAGTGCGTAAAACTAAGTAGTACATAGCGTGTACCAGAAAATAGCTTCTCTCTTATGAACTGGCCATGCTTAAGAAAGCAATAGTCACAAATCACAATTTTAGTGTCTAAGTGGTAGTGCTAAAACAATAAATCTTCAAATACTTGAGTCACATGTATTTGTACACAGGTTTGAAATAACCCAAGAGAGCAAAATAATATGCTGGGATAAACAGGATAAGGATATGTGACTAGCTAAAACACAGGCCTCCCAAAACAGAATTCAAAGCTTTGGTGCTCACTTCTATTTCTAAACAGAGCAGCACAAACTGTATCAGATAAACTAGATACAGAAGAGTTTCTTTAACTACACTCCACATAGCTGGAGACAGTCCTTCAGATTCAGAAAACTTCTAAGCAGTTGACAATGAACAAAATGAAGAGAAGAGACAGAAAAATAGGTGAAGGGAATAAGGAAGGCAAGTCACTGCTCAGACTGTTATAGCTCTAATCATCCTGAAGAGCTCTGTGGAAGGCACACAGTGACGCTAATGACAACTGAAATATATTTTAAACAATGACATCTTTTGTAGCAGTTTACATGCTTAGTTTTGCTCTGACCAGCATAAAGTAGCATCATCAGCAATTAAAATTAACTGTCCCACTGTTTGGAATATCCATTACAGTCTGAAAAACTGAAGCTGATATCTGTTTCCGTAGCAAAACACGTTTTTGCCTTATAGGTCTGAAGTAGCCTGGCTCGGTAGTAAATAAAATTAAATCATGCACAGGTAAAAGCTAGGTTCTCAGACCTCATGTTTTAATGTGAAAGTTGCAATTAAATGAGAAAACCCTAAGCTAATGTAATTTCACACTAGTAGACCTGGAGGGTATCTATTTTGTTCAGAAACAAGATGATTTAATGACTTGAGTTAAACAGAAAACTTCCAAGTTTTCAGATTTATTATGAAATGAGATAATGCCTGTGGTTGTCAGCCAGCTGGATATAATATGCAGGCTAACTGCCAGCAGTCTGAATTTTTAACTAAAAGTGCATATTCCCTAGATTTGTAGCAGCATTATTCATTCTCCCCTTCTTGGATCCTCTTCTGCTTTACAGGTCTGTTTCAGCTACATCCAGTATCAGGTACTACTAGTTCTGCCTAAGAAGCAACAAGAGTTGTTACTAAAAAGAATGTGTCATCTAGGTTAGTAATCAAACGTCTTCTCTGCAGAGCTTCAATAAGAAGCAAAGGGTTTGCTGCCTTGGGAGTTTTGCATTGCAAAATGTGAAAGCAGTCATATTACAGCACACCAAGCCACCAAATTACAGTGGAAAAGGTTGGCTTGCCATCAGCAAAAATCAGCCAACAAGAATTGTGTAGTATTAGAGGACAGGACCTTAAAACATATTAAAATACCTCATGTCACAGATTTTGAAAGGAATTAGATTACTATACATTTCTGTATGGATCACAGGTCCAGCAGGTTCATGTTTAAGTGGGAAGCTGCAGTACAAGATAGAAAGCATGATAATGATCTCTCTCTTGAGAGCTTTCTCCTTAAGATTAATTTCTTAAGTCTTCTAAGCTAAATTTTAAGTAAAGTTCAGAACCCCTTAAGTTTAAATAATAAACTCGAATTTGTAAACATGAATTTGAAAGGCCATTGTAGTACATGAAGAATACAACTTTTGAAAAGGTAGTGGGAAAGAAAGAACAAATTACGGGGTCATTGATGGGAAGGTTGACATACTGTGGATAAATACATGTCCTCATAAACCTTTCAAAAAAAATATTATAATCAGAAAGCCTCTCCAGACAAAAATGTCACTATCCGCTACATACTTACCTTCTGAAAAGTTTCACATTTTTCCACTGTGATGCTGGGGATACTATTGGCATTATGTATCATAATCTATGCAGACAACTACACTGCATAGAGGTGAAAGACGTTTCTAACTGGAATGTAACTCACAGACAGATTTATGAAAACTGGACATGACAGTTTCCTTATTATAGCAATCTTTCCCACTACGTCTTTGGGAATTTACATTAGTTCTCATTTGGAGCCACTCTGTTTTGTTATACCACCTCTTGTCCTTAACATGATGAAATTAATTTTTAGAGTTCATCAGACATAGCTCAGGATGTTTCTTTCCAGTAGTAATTTGAATTACCTTTGTAATCTAGCAGCTTTTTTCCAAAGTGCTGAGCAACAATCTGCTTCTGTGGAAAGTACAGAGTGTTAGAAACAACTAAAACATTGTCTAGCAAATTCCTATTTGGGACAGGAATGCCCTCAGGACTCCAGTCTGCAAGTCCACAGCCTGGACTGCATTTAGGATAGGTACTCCATGCAGTGAGTCAGCACACTATCTCAGACTGGTGTGAGCCACTACCTGGAAATGTCTGTTTCTCTGCACTGAACAGAAGAGGATCTTGGACAAGTAGTTTAGACTAAGCATGTAAGTTTGATGAGGACAAAGCTAGATGTCGAGAATCCTATTCCATGTGAGAATCACAGAATGCATAAGGTTGGAAGAGATTACGGTGGGTCATCTGGTCCAACCTCCCTGCTCAAGAAGAGTCTTCCTAAAGCACACGGCACAGGATTGTGTCCAGACGATTCTTGAATATCTCCAATGAGGGAGACTACACAATCTCTCTGGGCAGCCTGTTCCAGTGTGCAGACATTTGCAGAGTAAAGAAATTCATCTTCATGTTCTGGTGGAACTTCTGTGCATCAGTTTCTGCCCGTTGCCTCTTGTCCTGTTGCTTGGCACCATGGAGAAGAACTCCATCCTCTTGGTGCCCTCCCTTCAGATACTTAGAGACACCTAGAGATACCAATACGCACAGGAGGGAGGCCTGTTTGACAGGCAATGTGCATGTGTGTGTATGTATAAGCCTGTTTCATATCCTCTCCATGTGACTTTTGAAGACTGCAGGCGAGATAATGGAAAAGGATTGCTAAATGTGTTTGTTATGAAAATGAAAATAAAAATAGACTTGTTTAAATCCTGAGAGATGTTGTCTTTTTTTCCCTTTAAGGAAAAAGAAAAAAAAAATCAGTGTCCTAAAAATATCAAAATTAGAGGAAAACACATAAATCTAATATACTTGCAGTTTGCAATATTGATTTTCAAAAGTTTGCTTAGCCATTGCTTTGTACCGGATTCACTGCATGAAAGTAAAAGTATTTTGAAAAGACACTGCCTCTTCAGGGAAAAATCTGGGGACCAGATGCATAAATGTCTTTCCAAGTGTAGCTGCTGGTTTTGACTTTGCAACTGACAATAATTTTATTGAAGGCACTACAGTGATACTAGTTTACACCTACACACTCAGAAACTCATCTTCCTGTAACTTTAAAACAAAACAAAACAAAAAGCAGATTCATTCAATAAAGTTTTCTCGACCTTTTAAATATTTCAGTTTGTTACTGGCATGTACTGCATTCTTATGCTTAGGCTGTGTAGCTTTACAGTTTTCTTACAGTATAAGAATATAGGGAAGTAGGAACTAGCATCCAGAAAAATGTCAATATTGCTGACTAGAACCAGGGGATGACAGCTAGCAATGCTGACACTTCTCATTTTCTACTTTTGGCAGCATTAAGAATTCAGCATGGAGAAAGTGGTATGCATTTTATGCCTCTTTTATATGTTTCAATCTTCTGTAGTTAATGTTCATTGTTTGTATAGCAAAAACAACCACGTATTTTTCAGCTGTACTATGATCACAGGTCTGGTGAGAGCAGTGAAACATCGAAGACACAAATCCAGATAAAGGCCTAGATCTCTTTCCTTCTAAACAACCTGAATCTTCATATGTAAGGTATCTGGGTATCCAGTGTACAGACATACAGAGAAATTAGAGAAGATCTGACTAACCAAAGTGCCAGAGAGTATCAGCCAGCTTTCAGTCAATCATATGCATAGAACCTTTGAAATAGATCTAATGCCTGGGTCCAAAGCGGTAAGTACATAAGCACTTAAGACCAGTGCATAGAAGACAAAAGTTCTATTGCAGTCACCCCGTTCATTAATTACCTCCTACCTGACATACTTGGAAAGATTAACATTGGCTTAGGTGTCTTCTGAGTCATGGTGCTGAAGGATACTTTTCTCTTCCCTGTTTTCTTCTTTGTATCTTTCACATCTTCTCTCAGATTCTGCTGCACTTATTTCTTCCTTTCTCACCTCTTCTATCACCTTTCCACAGTTAATCAAATCACAAATTCTCAGTTTCTTTCTGGTATATGGTTAGCTGCCATCTCTGTCCATCCAGGAAAATGTAAATTTCTTAACATCCCTGCAGAGAACGAAAGACATAAATATTCAAAAAGTGCTTCAGCCATCGAGGAGAAAGAAATGTCCAAACAGTGAGAAGGAAAACAGGACTCCTGGACTTATGTCAAAACTATGATGAAGATAGAAGGTGACAAGTCAGCCATAAAACTGAAATCTAGGAGGAAATCCATAGTAACATGATTTTTCCTTACCTTTAACCTGTGATTATCAAAGTGGTGAAGTTGTTCTCTTTGCTTTTTCAATTTATGTTTCTTACTCTTTACACAGTACTAACGTTTGTGTGCTATAGGACTTAGCTCATTAAAACTGAAGTAAAATGTAAATAAAACAATTCCGACTTACTTGTTACACATCTGCATTATCTGTAAATTTGTTGAATCCATCATCAGTTCCTCATTTGTAACTTATCACCAGAATCTTTCCTGGGAAGCAGGTAAGAAAATGCACACACTTATATTCTAAATGGACTTTGTAGCTTTAAAATCAGGTGAAAAATATTAAAGAGTGACTAAGGATGTATGAAGGCACATTGCACTGTCACCAGAAAGCAGTGGTAAGTTCACATTCACTTTTGCTTTAAGGCAAAGACATGTATATAACTTTTCAACTCAATGCACTCTGTTTAAAGGGAAAGGCAGGTGGCTCATATATTTTAAAATGTGAATGTCTTCCCAAAAGGATGATTCTCCCTGCATTTAGACATTTCAGATTAGATAAATCTGAAATCTGCTTACACTGACAGATTTGTAGGTGTGTGAGTGCCTGACATTCCTTTCCAACACATATTTATGTCCATCAGGTACCATATGACTATGTCATAAGCCTAACAGCTATATGGGAAAGAAATTGTGACAAGTTCTAATATGCTAGGAAGTGTTTAAATCCTATCCATTGAGTTAAGCACAGTACATTTGTTGTGGGTAACATGCCAGTTGCATTTATTTTCTCAGTGTGTTGTTACAATGCATTTAGGTTGTCATACAGTTTCTTTCCTCTGTAGAACAACAGAAATTCAATGGAGATGTAATTATCACCACCACATTTCCTCTCATCAGGAGCATAATTAATTCTATTTGCAGTTTTAATATGACCAGTGATGTAAGTGGTGATTGAGACAGAAAGGGGAAGCAGTTTCATTTTGTGTACATAAAGGAAATGTGTGGCTCCAGACAGACAATTACTGACATAAAAGTAAAACGTCTCGTATCTGCAGAACACCTACACAGCTGAAAAATATCAACAGTTCAACTGATGTTGAAAATTACGTTTCTCAAATAATGTTTGTCTCCAGCAAACATACTCTATTTTAGGGACTATAAATTCTTCTTACATATATTTCCATTAACAGCTCAGAGTTTACTTGATGTCATTATAATGCCATCATTACAAAGGTTTTGGGAGTACCCTTACAGAGGATGCAATGGATGGATGTAAAATATTTGGGTTTGTCATGGGTACTGGGAATTTTAAACTTGATGACAGATAAAAAAAATCAGTTATACAGGCTTCTAGATAATGGGGAATGTTTCATATAGTTGAGTGATATTTTAATATCTTGCTAACATATCCTAAGAGTTATTCTAACAAATTTGAAAATACAGTCTCAATCACCATAACATTTTACGTTCAGACATTAAGCACAAAACTCTCCAATCAAAGCTCTTAGTAAAAGGGCAAACAAGGTAAAACTAATTAATTTGTGTTGAAGATGGAGTATAAAGAGAAAAAACAGGATAATCATTTTAATTTGAAATCTCAACAGCCTGTGGTTCATGTGATGAAACATGCATGCAGGATATTTGAACCATGTATTAATTATCATTCCAGCAATACTTTAGCCTTCCATAACTTAATTTCACAGTGCTTAGAAGTGTCTGCACTAGAGACTGAGATTAATCTGGTGTATAGTCATAATTTTTCCTCCAAACTCTCATTTTAACAACAGTAAGAAATTTATTTTAGATTTGGTTGGGACATAGAAAGAGTCTATTCCTAATGTCAAAAGGTTACTTTTCTTGCCACGGCTGAATTGAAGCTTCACTCAAATTTCAATGGCATTTTAAAGACAGATTCTGCTTTTGTTTTTTTACATCTGAACTCAACTTTTTGTTAAATAGCTTGCTGGAAGAAACTATAGACAGAATATGAAAATTTACCTTTGTCACTCTTTCTTGCTCACACATGCAGACTTCAGGGCATATTTTTGCTTCATGTCAGGCTCTCAGGAGAGACAATTCAGGTGGTTTTTATTTCTGTACTGATTGCCACTGGGAACTCTCTGGGAAGTGAATTCTAAAACTTTCCAATCAAAGAGATTAACCTGTAGTGTTTGAAAGTAATAGGTTAGACAAGTGCCAGCCACTTGTCACTTCAGTTAAATCCATCTTGAAAGAGTATTAGCTGGGTGTCACCACCTTGAGAGAGAGAATAAAGAAGGCGTGTGTTTTTTCACAGCTTGGTTTGCAGCAGTGTAAGAGGGTAGAAGTACTACTTAATGAGGTCCAGGTGGCAATCTCAGTCTTGAGAGAACTAGTTAGTACATCCTAAAAAGTCATCCCCTCACCCTCAGGGGAGCAAGCAGCACGTAGCTGCTCTGAGGCAGACACATAAACACACCATGTGCCACAGAGCACTGGATGTGAAGCAGTGTTTGTGCCTGAGTGACTCTTCTGTAAACTGCAAGCTCTCACGTTTGTGCCTACCTTGTGCTATTCCACCTCCACATCTACCCATTTTAGTTCATGACAGCTTGTCTTTCTGAAAGAGCTTATAAAAGTTATTCTAGATTACATTGTCTTGCTTAACTCTGTCACTGGCTTTATTTCTTTTCTAAATACAATACTTCGTGCAAATTTTCAAAAATTCCTCATTCTTCCACATACAAATTATCTACCTGTAGTAAATGCTGGTAAGGCCTCAGCTGGTGAGGCAGCAGCAAGGAGCAGCCTCCTGAGGAGCTGGAAGCCCTCAGCAGAGAAGCAGGTAAACAGGGGGACAGTGCTAAGAGCAACTGGAAGACTTTTAAAGAACTCCAGGCAGTGTGAGTAACAAAGAGCATGGTGAACAGGGCCAGACAAACAGGGGTGTGGCACAGCAGTAAGGGTGTGGCACAGCACTGAGGGCGTGGCAGAGCAGTTTGCAAGGCAGTCTGAGCCGGAGGGGCTCCTTTCTGGCCAACGGGGAGCAGCCGACAGAGGCATCAAACACACTCAGTAGCTGCTAAGGAAGCGCAGGGATCCTTTCAGCCCAGTCTTACTAGCGCAGTAGTTTAAGCTTGTTCAGTTATGGTGTTGATGTGCCGTAACACTCAATCCCCTGTAGCTGCAGGAGTCACTGAACTAGCCATGTCAGAGACCTTCAGCCAGACAGACATGCTGATGGCCGGAGAGGCAGAAGGCTGGCTTGGCTGAGCAGGTATCTTCTCTTGGAAATAAGGCAAAAAAGGAAGGTGTATGCCCAGTGGAAGCAAGGTCAAATAATATGAGAAGAATACAGAGATGCTTCTTATTGTTGTAGGGAGAAAATTGGTGTGGCCAAAGTTCAACTGGAGTTGAAGCTGGCCAGAAATGTGGGGGACAATAAAAAGAGTTTTTTCAAATACATTAATGACAATAGGCAGTATAGAAATATAATTGGCTCGTTTTACAATGAGAATGCTCATATCACAAACAGGGACAGAGACAAGGCACAGATGTTTAATGCTTTCCTTGTTGCTGTCTTCAACATGGATGACAGACCAAGGAGGTCTCAGTGCCCTGAGCTGGGGGACCATGACTGTGAGAATTACCAACTCCCAGTTGACCCTAAACTGTGCAGGATCTGCTACTCTAGCTGCATCCCTACAAATCTGATGTAATCTATTTAATTTCAATAAAGCTTTTGATACTGTCTCTCACTGGAAGAGGGATTCTGCACCTAGGAGGGGGAACCATGGGTGTTCATATAGACTGGGGAATGAGATGCTGGAAAGAAGTGCCATGGAAAGGGGTTGGGGGTGCTGGTCAGTGGCAAGTTGAATATGAGTCAGCAGTGCCCTGGCAGCCAGGAGAGCCAACCGTGTCCTGGGGGGCATCAGGCAAAGCATCATCAGACAGTCAAGGGAGGGGATTGTTCCATTCTGCTCTGCACTGGGGAGGCTTTTCCTGGAACATTGTGACAATTTTGGGCATCACAATATAAGAAAGATATCAAGCTCTTAAACAATGTCCAAAGAAGGGAAACAAAAATGATGAAGGGCCTCAAGGGGAAGCTGTATGAGGAGCTGCTGAGGTCACTTGGTCTGTTCAACCTGAAGGATACTGAGGAGAGACTCCACTGCACTCTATAACTTTGTCATGAGAGGAAGCAAACAAGCAGGCACTGATCTCTTCTCTGTGGTGACCAGTGACAGGACCCAAGGGAATGGCCTGAAGTTGTTTCAGGGGAGGTTTAGCTTGGATGTTAGAAAGAGGTTCTTCATCCAGAGAGTGGTTGGGCACTGGAAGAGGCTCCCTAGGGCAGTGCTCACAGCACCAAGCCTGACAGAGTTCAAGAAATGTTTGGACCATACTCTAAGGCACATGGTGTGACTTATGGGGATGGTCCTGTGTGGTGCCAGGAGCTGGACTTGATGATCCTTATGAGTCCCATCCAGCTCACACACTCTGTGATTCTGTGATGCTACTGTTTGAAGAAAGGTTGCTTTGATGGTCTACTGATAAAAAAAGTAAATCCTATTACTTACTTAAGACCTAACTTAAGAATTATTAAAACTAACTCAGAAAGTTCTTCCAGAATTGAAAACAGATAACATCTGTAAACAGTAAAAGAAACTGCAGTTCAGTCTATTTCACAAATGCACCTTATTCAAATGTATGTCAAAAGTCCTAAGACCTAATCATGCTATTAATTGGCTTTTCAATGTTCTTATTACAACTTCATCAGTGTCACTGTTCCAAATTAGAACTATATCAGTTTCCTTGGCTGACATGGAAATTAATGAAATCCCAATGAAAGTGGACAGGTTTTGTCTGAGTTCAAAGAGGAGATTTGTGATGGTTTGTAACCTGGCAATTCTAAATGGAAAGAGCAGCAACCTCTAATGTTTATCAAGGTTCTATTGCAGAACTGCAAAGTGAATTTTTGTGCTAAATTAAAACACTGCACTATTTCTAATACTGACCTGGAGTCCATATAAGTAGTTTTGATTTCCTCTTCTGCAAAAACTTCGTGTATCATCTCAGGGACAAGTAATGCTTCTCCCTAATGTGCACCTCTCAGTCCTCAAATGTAAAGCTGAATAGTGCTATGTAGCAGCACTCTCAAACAAATACATTTAATAGTGTAAGAAATTAGACCCACACAAAGGAAATTTTTACCAGATAAAAATTAAATTCATACCATGTGAAGTTTTCATCAGATATAGTACAGGATCAGAATTTTAATGCTCCAGTGAAGGACGAGGAACTTTAAAGCTTGTTCACTGAGTCATAGCTATAAAAACAGAAATTTAGTAAATTTTGGCTATTCAAAAATATTTAATAATAAGACCTTTTGGACAACAGAGCTGTCTGCTATGAAAAATGAAAGATCTGTGCACCAATATATTTTAAAACTATGTGAAAAAGTTTGCAAAAAAAAAAAAATTGATTTTTATTAACATGGAAAAGATGGGGTGTTTTAGATTGATCAGCTTTGACTTCTGTTTTCAGAATGCTGTCTTCAGAATAAGCATTGACAGGAATCACAGGGAAGTTGGAGAATAAAGAAATGATCAAAGCTGTTTAATTTTGTCAAAGGGTGGTTGCCAGGACAGAATCTAGAAGAGATGAAACATTCTTCAAAACTTTCACAGAAAGTCAGAATTTTCTTATGGACAGTTCTGAAGCAGTCGGACATGTGTGGGAGACTGTCATCAACTGTACTTTTCAGCATATCTCTTCTGTAGTAGCAGGAGGGAGCAGTAATTTCCTTTAATTAGACACTTTAAAGTTTTAGTCAGACTTTTGCAGTATTTCAAGAAACCAACAGGAACATCCTGTTCAGTGACTGCAAACAATACATCTTCATATGTATGTACAACTCTCTTTATATTAGAAACTAGTAGGAAAATGGGGTTAATTCAGGAGTTTTGCTTGCAGAAGCTAAACCAAAAGCATCAGGGTAAGCAATTTTCTCTCTAATAACACAGAGCAGAAGGGCATCAACCACCCCTTGCAAAGAACCAAGAATCATACGAAGTATGTAAGCCTTTCTCCTGATTCTAAAGTGGTAACAGACTAAAAAACATCTGCTGTTTCTTTCTTTTTCATGGAGAGGTCATTTTCACTTCATGGACAAAATTTTTTATCCAGGTCCCAGAATGAATATACTCCTGCTTCACATGCAAATTGGATAATCCTAGACACCAGATTAACAAAGCCACAGTGTTAAGTCAAGCAGGAAATGGGTTTATAGTTCTGAGGTCATTGTTTGAATGAAAGATTTCCCCAAGTAGAGAAGAAAGCTGGGGATGAGTGTATCTTATATAATGATGTCCCAATACACAACTCCAGGTTTGGCTGAGAGCTACAGCTTGTACAAACATCAACAGCCTGCTGTTGCATTCTCTGTGAACATCTTCCATGTGTGCACAGCACGGCTCTCTCCATTGCTATGATGTGCAAACATCAACAATTTGACAAACAAAGCTCTTAATTAGAAAAAATCAGAGCATTTGATATCATAAACGGAACTACAGAGTTCCTCTTCATAAGATAAAAACAGAAATTAAGCAAACATTATGGAATAAATAGTATTTACTCAGTGCAAAATTTTCATTTAATAAGAAGGGGTTTAAAGTTGAATGCCTGCGAATTTGTCATTCTAGACTGCAGTCTTGTTTCCCTCTGGAAACACAGCATGGGAATGATCCTGCAAAGGGCTGAGGGACAAAAGGATAAATTATACAGCATTAGACCAAAGAATAATGGGGCCAACAGCCATCATGCTTTTGCTTTAGAAGTAGCCCCTCTTATGCATCATGTTTTCTTTCTTCTTTTCCTTCCTCCATTAATTCATACCTATTTGAAAATGGGTCATTTTTCCTGTAAGGTTTAGTCCTTATTATGTTAAAAGCAGAGTAAATAACATGGAAAATAACAGGGACAGTTGAAGGGACGCATCTCTTAGGTAGCATATTCTGCCAGCATCCATGCCTGCCACTGCTCTTCAATTTTCAGTCAGTCTTGCAGAATGACTGTCCAAGCTGTACAAACAGTGTGAGCCAGTCCTGAGGTCACTGGGTTCTGCAGCTGGTCAGGTAGTCATGGGGTGGAAGTTCTAAACTGCTGTTCTAGTTCTCGGGACACAGAAACAAGACATCAAATTCACGTTTTGCTCTTCTCCTTACAGTACCTCCTATATCACCTTATGTTTTCTTTGTTCTGCCCTGTCAAGACAACATTGGTGATATGCTCTAAAAGGACTTTTTTTTTTTTTTTTAAATTTTTTTTTGGTGTGGGGATGTCCTGAGTTTTCATTGTATTCATTAATAGACTCACCAAAAAAACCATGTCATTTTTTCTCCCAGTGTATGACAAGGGAGGACTGAGGGCCTAAAAAAGGAATGGTGAAAAACCTTGTTCTTCCTTCATGGCTTCAAATGCTCAGGCTGCCCCAGTGGGAGAGAAATATATCACATGCTAGCTGAAACATGTAATGCCAGAGAAAATTGGGAAATTTTACCAGTCCATTCACTAGTGAGGATGAAAAGACCCAAGGGACAGAGTTCTTTCAGAATTAATACAGAAGTTCAGATTTTACAGCAAGTGTTCACTGAGACTCCTACTAAGCCTCAAGTTAGAATTATAATGTGAAACCAGATACAAAAAAACATCTTTTCTTTTGTCTTTATGTTACAGTAAAAGAAGTCCCTTGCCACAGTCAGTGAGGTTGTATCACTACTGCTTTTCTCTGGACACAAAGGACATTCTCCATATCCTCCTCTTCAGAATAGTTTTGTTATGGAGAGTGAAAGGGACAAGAGACAACAGTCAGGACTTCTGAGCAGACCTTGCTTTGTCCTAGGGAGCTATATTAGGACAGGATTTTACAGTCTAACGCAGCATCTTTTACTAAAAACATCTCAGGGCCACTGGCTCTGGTATTGAAGAGCCAGTTTCACCCCTTGGTGTGCACAACTTATTTGTAGACTTGAATGGCCTTGCAACGGCCTTGCAACTTCTGGGCAGTCATGTTCCATCTGGTTAGCAGAGTCTGAGGTGTCCTGTGGTTTATAAAATAATAAGGATTGTAAGTGTGAAAAGGGCAAAACCAGTATTGTCTGGACTGCCAGGACTGATCTTCATCTCAGCCTCTTTCTTGCTTGGAGAAGGAAGATATTCCAGAAATTCAGCAGTGAAAATACTAGAAGGAAACATCAGTCCTGAGAAAAAGGCTGTAGTGAAGTTGATCAGAAAAAAAATCAGGGGAGAAACCATCATAAGAAGAAGAAAGAATGGAAAAAATCTCCACACAACAATGTCAAGGTGGAGAAAAGGGAAGAGATGCAGTGTGTTCAGGACTCAGTCAGAGATTAACCTGGAAGTGTTGTACAGCAGACTGCAGTAGGAAATCCAACTGATTTTGCTTTATGTGGTATATCTCTGTTTTGATAATCATGGTAGCTTTTCAGACTAATTGTAACTATCACCAATCAAAGTCTGTCTGTTGTTGGCCTGACAAGACAAACATACACATCTGGACTATCTAACTGATAACAAATAGTTAGAGACAGTGTAAGTCTGGCATGTTAAAGGCTAAAAATCCAAATTACATTGGGAAATCAAGCATTATTACATGACCCAAGATGAAGAGACAGGGTAGAAAATCAGACATGGTGAAGTTTCCTGTTTTCATGTGGTTGGATGGGATGGGAAATCTCTAGCACCTCTGACTATTCTTTCTAGTCACTTCCCCATTAGGAGAAGGGGTCATATGTTCTCCAACAAGAGCTCTTTCACAGAAAACCAGCAAGGAAGGGAGACTGAAGACCAGCTCCCATCAGTGTGTGCTAGTTCTGAATATGATTAGTTTCTAGGATCTATAACTTCCTCATGGGCCAGCTGTCTTAGTTCAGGTTTTGTGTCCCTGTTACTGAACTGCAAAATGCAATGCCTCTTACACAGAAGTGACTTCACCTTGCCTCTGCATAGAATTGCATCTGCATGAAGTTATTTCAGCAGAGGAAGTCGTGACCCTAAACCTCCCTGAATATGGCATTTCAAATCTGAATCTGAAATTTTCCTGCAGGAGACAAAAGCCAGAATTCTTTTAATAATTTAACAAGGGACAGCTTTTGCCTGTGTCCAAATTCCACTGTCATGAGAACTGCAAATGCATGATGCATCTTCCTTTTCTGAGAGAGTTGGATATGCTAGATATTTTGAATAGGTGTTGCAAAGTGGCTAATTTTTCATTTGGAAAGTTCTCAGTGGTTACTGACATTTGCTAATTAGGGCTGCTACTTTGTCAATCGCACCAGCAGTTTCTGAACTGCATGAACTGCTTCTGTCTGAATCCTGTAAATGGGAATTGCAACAGAAATGTTTTCTGGAATAACACGGAGGAGTGCAAGTCAAACTGACAATAAGCCACATACTTCTTCCCAAATGATGCCTGTCCCACCTGCCTAAATCCCAAGATAGCACACTTCTGGGACACTTCTGTACCCCAAATACCACCTGCTTGAGCAGAATGGGAGGGACAGAGTTGAAACTGCATGTAGTTGTGAGCTGAGCTTTAGACTGTGGTGACAACACATTCACAATCCTTGGTGCAAACCATACTTGTAATGCAAATTCACCAGATGCTTACAAAATGAAAGCCTCCTGCTGTATATTCAAACCCCAAAACTGAAATTGAAAAACGCTGTTAAGACGCCTGTACATAAATATGGGGAATATGTTCAAGTAAAAATTGCTTGAATTCCAGAGAGGTTTCTATTTCATCAATAATTCATGAATTTGTAAATTCATCATTTGTAATACTTAAATGCTTCCTTGAAACTAAGTAGCTTTCATGTCTCTAGTTAAATATAGTGAGTGCAGGTTAATGCAAAGCTCTCTGGGAGTCTATATTGACCCTTATTTCTTTATAATTGCTGCATATTTATAGAAGAAAAACTGAACTACATCTTTCAATTTTGATTTGGAGCTTTGGAACCACAGTACAGCTTTTGGATTTAAGTCCTTAGATATTACCCATAATATAGTGGGTGAAATGTCAGGGGGGAAATGACAAACATGACAGAATAAGGGATTTGCTAAACAATTGGAGAGGATAAAATGTGCAACATTGTTAAGAATGAGGCCCTTGTCTTGTGTGAATTGAAGTTGGCTACAGAAAGGCAATTAATTACGGAGCAAACTGGGATCTTTTGAGCACTGCCTAACTTGTCTCTGAATTACACTAGGAAAGAGAAGAGCAGTTCCAGGAAACTATCTGGCATCAGATGGTGCTGCTCACTGTGAGAGCTTGAAAGCTTTATGAGACTTTTGGTGATGTGTCAACACCAGACAAATCCAGCCAGTCATTTTCATACAGCCTTTGGTTTTGCCTTTCTGTTTGCTGCCATGACCTGTTTAACTTTGCTCTTATCAGGAATTTTACATTTTAGATAGAAAAAGGGATAGATCCTCCAGGAACATTAGTGGAAATCTTGTGAAATACTAGAAGAGGAGACAAGCTTAAAGCTAAGCAAGCATGTGAGCCTAGGCTGGCACAAAGTCAAATGCTAGAACACCTGGTGGGGTTGGCTTCATGAAGGAGTAGAGCTTGCATGACATACAGATCTGTGCTTTCAGGGCTTGTGTCAGACTCAATTGCCTTCAACTTCCCTATTACTTTCATCATGTCATCTGATGTAAGGTCAGATCTTTAGTTGGTAAAAGTTGCTCCATCTCCCATGAAGTTAATAGAGCGACTTCAACTTCTGAATTACAGATTATAGCTTTGATTGCTGTCCTTAGCTGGAGAGAGGAAGAAACACAAATAGAGGAAAATTTCTGTTTTCTAAATAATTTACCTGAAGATTTCTGTGAAGCACAATTTTACGGTGACCATGTGATGGTATCTTAAGAGTTTGCTAACCCTGTAGTTATGCTGCAAGCACACTTGCAGTGGAAAACTAGTATTAACAAGTTATTCTCATAAAATTTTGCAATTCTGCTTCTGCATCTTAGTCCATCCAAATTTCTAGTTTTTACAGAATGGTGATGCAGTTAGGACAGCTCCAGATACTTTGTATTGCCCTGATGGACACTGATCTAGTACTGCAGATTTCCAAAGGCATTTGGGATGTCAACAAATGTTCTTAATTTTGGGAAAGTACTTCTTGTTGAGCTGGTTTCAGTAGACCATCTCCTACTCAAAAAATATATCAGAATTCAAGAAGTGTCTTTCATATTTCTGGGTCAGCTTTGCAATGTTATAATTACAAAAAGGAAAACTAAAAATTTAAACCTTTTTCTAATGACTAAAAATTAACATATGGTACTATTTCAGTGTCCTTGCTTGTCTGATTTTTTGTCAGATCAAGACTGTTGTTACTGACTGTGGTAAGTCCTCAGGGTGACAGAATCACTCAGTTTTATTTCATGGTTTTCATGCTTTAAGAACTTAAGATTTTTAATCTGACAAGAGACACTGAAGCACATCTGAAGAGTTAGAAAAAATTTCTGCAAATCGAGAGAAATTTAATCTGTTGCTTTGATTTTTGGAAGCAATTAAACGACATATGCAATAAAGAATCCTAAAGCAAACCACCTAGGATGAATTTGTGGAATTATTATTGCTCTAATTTTTCTCCAATTGTGATTACTAGTGTACTACTTTCAGTTTTTAGATATTAATAATAGCATATGTATTAGTCTTATGAGAATGGGCAAGAGATTTGTTTGTTGTGTGCACATATGCGCATAGTTAATTTTCCAAGAAACTGGGAGATGTGTTGTCAACTAAACATTCCCATCATTCTAACTATTATCTCAGTCTGCCATTGCCTTCGTTTACTTGCTGGTAAAATGTTCCAAACAGAAACTAGGTATTTTGTTACAAGATTAAAAGTACTTGTGGCATCAAGCATTATCTTTTTTTCTTTAATATTTTACTTTGCATACAGAAAATCTATAGACATTTGATATCAGTCATGATAAACGTAAAAACAATATATAAAACAAAATAATTAAATGCATATGAGTGGTTACACAAGAAGAAGACATGACACTTTGTCATACTTGCTTTTTGGTATCAATTTTCTCATGTTTAATAAGAACTTTAATCTTACTGCAGGCTTTCAAGCGTTGAAAGTCTCTCTCTTCTCTCTCTGATTTCAGAGAGATTTTTAGGAACTTCATCGATATTTTTGTTATATTCAATCACAGTTGTGTAAAAAAATGTGGGAGAAAATAGCAGACAAACTGTCAACACAATCAAAGAGTCCTTATTCCTCCAGAAGCCAAGCTAAAACCAAAATCAGTCAAACAGAAAATTAAGAGAGAAAATTGCAACACAAATTCAGATTTTCAGAATCTGTGCAGCAGAAATAAAGATCATTCCTGTAATTTACCCAGCCTAACAAAGAAAATTTTATTCCAGTAGTGGTTGTGTCTTTGTTACTCCCTCACAATTATTTGATCTTTGTATAAATTAATTTGACGAATTCTCCAGTGAGACCGCATCTGACAGTTTATCACTAATGTATTTCCTGCTGAGCAGGAAGACAAGTACATTAGAACTATCAAGAAAAGATTCTTAACTCCAGCTTTTGACTGCCAGTGTTTCAGATTTCTGCATGAATGCAAAATGGAGTGGTATTCTTAGAGTATTTAATTCTTTGTCATCTTTGCCTCTTACTTCAGTAGCCATTACCTTCTTTCTTAAGTCCCTTGTTTACTTTCATTGGAAAATATGATATTCTTGAATACACTAGAGTATACCTTACAGCCTAGAATAGCTGATGCAGAGTATTGGCCACATTTTACTCTGGGATGTGCTCCAACTTAGCTCATCACCTCAAATGGTCACTGAAGATCTGGTCAATATAGTTAAAGTAAGGTAAGGGTGGTTTACCCTCTGCTAAAGCAGGTCAGAAGATTCAGACCTTAAAAACTGTATCTGTCTCATGACAGTAACATTTGATGGTGATTTTTTTGCCTTTAATGCAATTATTTAAAAATATGTGAAAAGAATTCTATCATCTTAGGAAACTCTAAATGTGCCTTGAATGGGTTAGGTTAATCTATTTCCATGGAACATCAATCAAGAAAACTTAATACTCAGTGTGAGTTATGTATTTCAAAAAAAATGGGGAATTTTTCTCAAAAAGTAAAACAGCACTTTGTATGTGATTTTCCTTATTCTGATAAGCATAATATCCTCACTACAGATATAAAAATTTGGCTATTAAACCTAGGCTTTTGGAGGTCTTTGAGCAAATGACATAATGCCTGCTGCAAAATTGGGTGATCTAATATCTTAAATTAAAATATAATTATATATGGTATCTCATAATTGTATTATATATAAATTTCTCTGAAAAAATACCTTTCAAGCATCATATAAGATGGTTCTAATAGAAAAGATCTCTTCTTTTCAGTAATGCCATCTTCACAGTCACAAGAGAGACTGACAGGTTATCTTTATGCCAGCTTAGAATCCACAAATAGATTTTCTATGAAGTGAAACCCTGGAAAACCTAGACATACATATTTTTCTCTCAAGATTTTTTTTTTACATTCTTCTCCACTTGCTCTTATCCCACTGTCAGAGGATGTAGTGGGTGTAGGGGGCATAAACAAATTTTTTTTTGAGTTATCAAAATGTGTGTTTTATGAGAACAGATTGGTTGAAAGGAGTTTGACTGTTTATGTTACTGAGTAAATACATAATATGTAACAAAATGGCAGATGAAATTCTGTGTTCATTAATGCAAAGTAGTACATGTGGAGAAAAAAATCCCAGCCTTATAAATAAACACAGATAGTCTGTCTATTGCAGATTGCAACGTGGGAGAAAGATGTCAGAGATGTAGTTGACAGTGTTATGAAAATAACAGCTTCATGCTGAACAAGCAGTCAAAAGAGCAAAATGAATGTTAGGAACTGTTTAGAGGCACCAAACAATCATGACCACCACACAAACCAGAAACATTATTATGCCACATGCAGCTCAATGATTTGCCCACTCTGTGAGTATCTGAGTACAATTCTGGTGTTCCTTATCACTAAAAACGTATAGGGAACTATAAAGAGTAGGAGGAAAGGCAACTAGTGAGATCAAAGGTAAGGAATGGATTATGTTGATTAGAACTCTCTCTATAGGAAAAAAGATGATTAAGACAGAGATCTACAAAATCATGAATTATTCATAATTTGTGTGAATCAAATATTTATTCACTGCTTCATGGAAGATCTAAAGGATGTCCAAATAAATTGAGCAGGTAGCAAGCTTAAAGCAAACAGAAAGAAGTACTTTTTCATAGTGCATAATGAAACCATGGAATCATTGCCATAGGATATCATGGAATCAGAGAGTTTGGAAGGGACCTTGAAAGATCATCTGGTCCAAAGTTTTGTAGGAAAGAGAGGCTGCATGAGATTATTTCATCTTGAAAACCTCTGGTGATGGGAATTCTACCATATCCATGGGGAAATTGTTGCAGGGAATGATAAGTTTCCACTGTTAAAAAAAATAAAAATCTTTCTTATAGTGAGTTGAAACCTCTCTCAGTGTAACTTGATGTCTCTTTCTGAAGAGAGAATCTCCATCTTCTCTGTAGCTGTCCTTTAAGTACTGAAATACTGTGATGAGGTACCCCATAGCTATCTCTTCTCCAGGGACAAAAAGTCTACCTCCCTAAGTCTTTTCTCGTAGGACAAATTCTCCAGACATCTGATCATTGTTGTGGCCCTCTTTTGGTTCCTTGTCAGCTTGTCCATGTCTTTCTTGATCTCAGGGGACCAGAGCTGCACAGAGCACACCAGGTGTGGCCTGACAGTGCTGAGTAAATTGGGATGAGCACAGATCTTTCTCTCCTATTAATGGCCTCTGAATGCAGCTTAGGTTCTGATTTGTCTTTGTTGATGCTATGTTTAACACTAAAGCCAGAAAATGGGTTAAAAAAGTGAGTATTTGGTTTTGTGTGGTTGTGAGGTTTTGGTAATGGGGGACTACAGGGTGGCTTCTGTGAGAAATTGCCAGACATTTCCCATGTCCAACAGAGCCAATTGCAGTCAACTCCAAAATGGACCTACTGCTGGCCAAGGCCAAGCCCATCAATGATGGTGGCAGAACCTCTGGGATAACATATTTAAGAAGGGGGAAAAAAATCCCCATGCAGGAGCAACTCTAGCCAGAAGAGAAGAGAGAATATGCTGAAGAAACAGCACCAGGCGCAGTGCCAAAACAGGAGGGGAAGGTGCCCATTCAAGTTTTGCCAGCTTTGAAGTTTCATGAAAACTGTGGTTTTGGATAACTGTTCAGTTCTCTGCACTCAGCATTTTGGTATTTCCAATACAGTTCCTGAATTAGAGTAATAAAAGACAGCAGATCAACATTATGAGGTGTCATGAGTATTGTATTATATTGTATTATAACGGCATAGAATTGTATTATAATTGTATTATACAATTGTATTATAACGGCATAGAAGACACATACTGAAACTTTCTGTTCCAGCTCAATCATCTCCCTTGCAGTCAAAAGTAAAAGATATAGAACAGAAATGCCAAAAAATCAAAGAAGAGGTACATGAAAACCATGCAGGGGTTAAGCACTCAAGAATATATGGGCTCCTGTATTGATTGCTAAAAGATACTGAATCCTTAAGTGACAAATCAACTCAAATTGTACAAAAAATGCCTTAGTTGATGGAAAAAAAATCCCAAGACTCAAAGAGAGTGAGATAACAAATGCTTAGGCAGGAATGAATACAGAGTCTATAACAGTTGATTCCCATTTCTGTCCCTTGGAGGCAGATTGTCTGACTTTAATTACCAAAAATTACTCTACCTCAGCACATTTTCTAATGCAAAGACTCCCTCCCACTGTCCTGAATCCTTGGAGGCTCACTTCCTTTGCTGTGCTGGGCACAGCAATGAAGACCTTCGTCTCAAAGGGCTTGTATCATTAAGCCAAACCCAATAAAGAAGAGCTGTGCTCTGTGGATTGGAGCTGGATGCTCAAGGGGTACATGATACTACTGCCTTACTCTTAGCCTCTCTGTTCAAAGTAATGAAAATGGCAGCTAAAAATGGCACTTACATGGAAAAGCTGTTGGTCTTCAGGGAGAACATGATACAGACATGGAACTTCATATCTACCCAGTTATATGATCTCAAGGTTTTAAAAGTTGTCAAGAGGCTGCCTGAGTGAAAGAAATCACTGTGAAAGATGCCACAGCCCCTCAGACTAAGCTCAGACACTTTCTATTTGTCCCAGTAGAAAAAAAAAAAATCAATTTCATGGGGTTTTTTATGCTGAAAATTGAAAAAGAACTGCTACCCCATATTTCCAAGGCTTTTAATTTTCACCTGTTCTGCCTATATGAGTTCCAGGACTAGCTTATGTTCAGCTCCAATGTTTTTGTTTTAGTTGATTAAAATCAGAGAGTTTTTCAGGTTTTAGAGATTTCCTGATAAACTAGTTTATCTCAGCTAGAAATGATGATGATATTGATATTTTATTATAATTATTTTCAACTAAAGACTTTCTGAGAATGACAGGAAATGATTTCTATAACCAAAGTACCTCATCTCAGTACTTATTTGTCCCTCTTTCATACTATTCAGGAAATTGCTGTCAAGAGTAAAAAGAGAGAAGCCTACACTGGTCTCAGCTTTTATGCAGAAAAGCAGGTCCTTCAGCTTTAGCTTAGCTGAAAGTGGTGTTTGTAATACTGGTAGAACTTAGAATCCATGGAAACTAAAAATTATACTGGTAAGAGAAAATAAGTTCTTTTAATGTATCTGGATTAAGTATGTATTTTTGAATTACTTCAGGCTTCATTTAGCTATGGATTATTTGAAAAAGCATGACTGCAGAAATATTCAGCCTTATGTTTATTTATTATAATCTTGTTTTCTTAGTACTCTTTATATTACTTCATTGTGTGTGAGCATTAGAATTGCCATATGATAGGTGTGGAATCGGTATTGCATAGCTGTAAGAAAAGGAAATTCATGAAAGAAATTGTAGTTTAATGTACAATTCACAATGGCAAATATCTGAGAGCCATTTGTCAAAGAAAATTAGTAATGCTCTTATCACCCTACATTAGCCACCTTTCCTGGTAAGCCCTAATAAACATCATAAACAAAAGCTCCATGCTCTGTGTCAGACAAAGAGCTCTTTTCCAGACAAAGATATAATTTCACATTAAACACTAGCATTGGAGCGGTGATGTGGTTTTTTTGTCCTCAGGCACTTATCTGGAGTTTGCACCCAGACTGACCATTTTTAATAGCACCCTTGCAGTTCCAAGCTGTGTTTTCTTCCTTTATCTAAACTAATAGCACACCAGTTAATACAGAGGCACCTTTCCACTTCTCTATTTTTTTTTTTTTAGCCAATACCTTAAATCTGGTTTATTTACTTATGGATTCATAAAATGGTTGTTCCACTAAACTTAAAATCTTTTTCCCACCACGAGGGGCTCCAGTGCAGGGAGTTCAGTAGCAGCATTAGACATAACCCCTGGCCTGAGCCTAGCAATATTGCAGCGCCCAAAACAGCTTCCTAAGCTCATGGGGATCACTCCCATCTTATACAGGAAGCAAAAAAAAAAAAAAAAAAAGGTGCAAAGCACATTTTTACACACTGCTACAGCTTCCAGCTGTTTTTGCTGATCTCTGGAGGCCTATGTAGAGTGTAATACCTCACTCTCTACTCCTGCTGACAGAAAGGGGTGTTCAGAATGCAATATATAGAAAACTACAGAGGTCTGAACCATTGATATTTTCTTGACTCTTAACTGCAAGATAGTCAAGAAAGGTCCAGTTTTTACTGTCAGATCCTACATTTACCATTAGGTTTTTTATATTATGAGTATTTCAATGTGTCCTTTGGCATATTGGCCTTTTAAAACAGTCCTAAAATGCAATGAAGACCACCACTATTTTTTTTTTTTAACCTTATTAAAGCTTTTGTCTCCTCTGAATACTTCTGCCTGTATTTCTTCATATTACTTTTACTGTAGCTTGCCATTTCATGAATAGAGCCATGACAGATAATTGGGGTTCCCTCTAATTTGATCCTCTGCTATTACAAGCTGGCAGAGCTCTGTTCATCCCGTCTGAGTTGATGACATTGGATCAGGTTTTGTCCTTTCTTTCAACTGATCCCACTCTGAGGACAACAGCTTTGACACCCAGGGAGCTGCCTACCATCTCATAGATGAATGTGGTGTACTCTGGCAGGGTCAATGCTAAGACTGAATTCCCTAATAACTATGACAGAATATATGCACTCTGGAAAAGCTGATCTTGTTGTACTTTTACTTTACCCCCTTCTTTTTCCCTGCACACTTATTGAGTACAATTTTTATAGGCAGGTTTGTGAACAGTACTAAGACATTTATATCACTGATGAGTATGCCTTTGAGCATAAAAATTGCTGCGTCACCTGTGCAAACAGCATTACTTACAGAGATAATTAGGGGTATCTCCAACTGTGCTTCTACCAATGGGAAGTATTATAATGGAATAAGCAATAAGTTGTGGGGTTTTTTTCCTTCTGCACCCTAGACTTAAACAATGCCAAAGTAAATCTTCCATATATGTAGCTTCTAAAGACATGGGGCTGCGCTCAGTATCTTTTATTAATTATTGTCTATCTTATTTCAACAGTAGAGTGTAAACAAAGATTTATAAAAAAAGGTTTTAAACATTTTTTCTTTGTTTATCACGACAAGGTTCTAGAAAAGCTCTTTTACATAAATAAAATGCTGCAGGCCCAACTTGTTCTATTTCTCTCCTTCAATTTCATATTATTGATGGCACAATTTTTCATTATACATTTTCCTACACTTCATAGGAATTCATAAAACATTTCTTATCTGAAAGAAACAATATGTTCTTCACATTACTTCCACTTATATTTTTTTCTCTTGATCTACATAACTAAATGCTGGAAACCCAAAAAAAATTGTGTCCTCATTTCTAAGTCAATTTGCCTAACTATTCAGGGAGGTCTTGCATTAAGACCCTAAATAACCCGAAATTGGAAGAATACATTAAAAATCGTTGCTCTTCATTTACTTGGGTTTCTGATCTGCAAGGTAAGAATGACTGCAAAGTACAGATTTCAGCACAATATGAAGGTTTAGGATAATCCTGCCCCTTCCACACTCCCTCTAAGACCCACAAGAGCTACCCCTTTTTAGCATTTACTTGGTATTTGCTACTAAGTATTCACTTGCCTGCTAAAATTTCTTTATCTTTTACTTTTAAAACCTAATGCAATTTTTTAAAAATTTCTTGTTAGTAACCTTAAAAATTAAGGCTTTTCGTCTTTTCCTACACCTTTATTAAAAAATTATAATTTTGCCCTGGAATCATTAACTGCCCCTGTTTTCTGCTGTATTGGTTGAATGACCATACAATGGATATGGTAACGTCACTTAATTAGTCATCTGGTACTTCACTGGCTGGGCCAAAATAATCTCAGAAGTGACTCAGAAGAGCAATTCAGCCCCCAGATCTTACAGGCCTATCTCAAGGTGGGACATATGGGTCCTTTGGAGATGTCTGCATGAATTCAGAAAAACTAGCTGGTAGGGAAGGTTGGCCACATTCTGGGATAGTTAACTCCCTGCCTTCTCTTCACCTTTGCTAAGGAAATGCAGCTGGGGCACGGTGCGTGAGTTTTCTATGTGATCCCTCATGGCTGTTTTTACACTTTCTGAGCAATGTGTAAAAATTTGATTTTGATGCTAAACATTTTGAAGACTGGAGACTGGCCTAGTCATGGTCATGCTTCTTAATGCAACACAGTTACAATGAGATGAGACTTGAAACTTGACTTTAAAATAAAGAATGGAGACATACCTTTTTTTTTCCTAAAAAATTCTTAGGCAAACATTGCAATGTTTTGCCTTTTAAGAAATAAGTATTTACAGTGGTTGTGCAGATATTACTTTTTTCTGTTCTTTTGAGTTTTTCCTCCAATTGCCATTTCCTCCCTCTCCTGGTAAATCACTGTTTTTTGTCCTTCAGCTCATCCAAAGGAATTTACTCAATTTTTCAATCCTTGAACTTAAGATGGAAATTGTCGTCTGTTACCAACATACCACCACCTCTCTTTCATGTTGTAAATCCTAATTTTCTTGGGTACTATCTCACAGACATCACTTGCCCAATTAATGTACCCTAGTTCAGGTATATTTATCCATTTACCTTAGCTAAGACATTTGACACTTTATAAAGAATAAATGCATATGATGTTGGACTAAAATGAGAGAATTACCACAAATAACTCTTTTCTTAAAGCACAAAATAGGTATTAAAGACAACTGTAAGGAGTCCTTTGGGCTCAGTGCATAAGCAAACACTTCACTTAGTCTCCTGTGGAACTTGTCCTGTGTCTGGGCATTGCCTGCCTGTCACCAATGTGACATTGTGCTTTTTCGAAGATTGTCACCACATTTTGCCTCCATGTGAGCATATGCCACTGGAACATTTAAAGTATTTTGCTGTAAACGAGAGGTGCAAATTTCAGTCTTGTTTAGGGCATGTGCCATGGATGTGTGCCCATGGTATGGGCATGTCACCTCTGACTGTCAAGTCTGTTTTACTGCTTGCTGTGGAGCTGCTAGTCATGTAAATAGGAACAGTTTAGCTTCAGTGATCTAGCCTAACTTCAAATTATAAGGACAAAGACTTTGTTGGGTTTTTTTTGGTTTATTTTGGTTTTCTTTTTTTTAGTGTCTGGATATTTGCCTTTGCTAAGAAGAGTTCTGTGTGTGCAGGAGCTGGAGTAGGAGGCAGCTATATAAGAAGTTCTCCCTGCTTAAAAAGAAAAAACAAGAAAAAAAGAAACTCCAGACCAGTTTAATACTGGAGGCTTCACTGTCATTGCTGGTGCAGGTTCATTCAAACACTTTAATTTCCGGCAGAGTTATTTTTTTCTTAGCCTCGGTGCTGTTTTTTCCCTCTTAAAAACCTACCTAGCAATTTCTCTAACCTTTTTTGAGCTGCCAAAGGAAGTTTTGAATCTCTCTGTTTTTGTGTTTGTCCCCTTCTCAGTCTTTATTTATGTCACTTTACTTTTAAAATACAGTGACCAGACACAGAAGTGTTTTGCTTGTGGTCACATTGTGCTGTTTGAATAATTTCTTCACATTTGCATTTGTGTTTGACATCTCTGTGTGCATACAGAAATTTTATTTTCTATATAAATGGCTGTTAGCTACTCTGGCAGAAGGCTTTCAGCTACAGCTACTCTCATTCAGTCACTATTTTCTTGATCAATGCTTTGTGTCTTTTGCACTTTGAAAGTGTGTTTCCTTTTCATTATTTTTTTTCCTCTTATATTCATACCCAGGTATGTCTGAACTGTGAACTGCTGCTGCAATTTTACTTAATAATAGAAATGAGATGTGGAAATAGCTCCGTGTGGCTAAATCTAGTACTTGGTCTATTAAAGTTACTCTGAACAACTTTTTTTATGCATTCTGCACAATGAAATATTTTGATGCAATATGAAGACAACTAGTATGTTTTCAATGGAGAAAATCATGATCTATAGATATCAGAATGGGATGTCTTATGTTAAAAGGCACATTATTTCTCAGCTGCTACATCCCTGGACTAAACATAAGAACAGAAATATAATCTAAAGTAAATTACAAAGTTTCCATTTATATGCACAAATTTTCCAGGAGATGTGGCCTCTGCATAGTTGCTTTTACTGAAAAGGGATGATCATAAAACTATATGTGTGTTGTCAAAATAAATCGATGGTGCCTCTCTCAAATATTTATATAAGGGAAAACACAGTGGTTGTCACACACATAATCTCTCATAAAACATGTTCACAAAGTAAAAAAGCATCTACTGACCAGCAAGTCCGCATCTCTACACAGCTGTGTGTAGAAGATTTGACCTCTTGTGGCAAGCAAAACCCACAACAGTGGACAGCACCACTGAAATCTGACAAGTCTTTATCTTGCCTAAGGCACCTTTAGATACCGACAGTGTTATTGTTTGTAGCATCAACGTTTACTGCTAATATTTCACTGAGGTAGGATCAAAGCCTTGTTGTCTAGGATATAGGCAGATACTTAGAAATATAACCCTTGCTCTTACCTAGGCTCTGTTCTGGTGCAAACCAAATATTCATCTCAGTAGTAAGTCCCACGTGTAGAACAGAAATGGACTGGGGACTCGATCCTAAATACACTTTTGATGCTCTCTGGATTATCCTGCTGACACTTTCTGTGATCTTCATGCATTGTAAGTGTGACTTACACTTCTTATGGCCCTTATACTTCAGTATAACTGTGAGCTTGTTCACAGTACTTGGGCTATGAATTGCTGTTTCTTTGCAGTGTTCACTGAAAAAAAAAGCACACCTATAGCCAAAAAGAGAAGGATACAAAACATCAACACTCTTTAGATATCTAGCTCTCATCAAAGTTCCAATTAATTTCAATAAAAATAAAAATGCCTGCAATGTGCATTCTAAATCTAACCTTAAACTGTCTTTTTTGTCAATGGAGTGTAGGCACTTCTTGGATATTATACATGTTATAAATGTTACACATACGACCTATTTTATATGTTTATTTTAGGATAAGATGAAATGCATCCTAGCAGTGCTTATTTCTGCCCATTCACACCACCAGGAAAGTATTACCTCAGCTACAGATTTAAAGTATTAGCCCTACACATTGTTTGCAACATGTTGTAAGCCTTTCTGGGAAGACCAGGCTGAGGCAAACATTTTGGGAGTTGCTGCTGGGATATTTAAAATGCTGAACTCATTTCTTCTAAACAAACTACAGAAATCGCCCTGTGCAGCACATATAACTCCCTAATACGTGATACCATTGTGTTCATGTGCCTGTACCAGTGTGCCATTGAGACAGAGTGGTGACTCAAACCATGGCATACCACCATGCCTTCTGGGGTGATGCTGTGTGCAACTCTGCTTTTGGAAAGCATGAGCTTTTCTGGTTTAAGTGCAACCATTAATAATCCAGTAGACCCATGTACTAGGTTTGGACTTTTTTTTTGCAAAACAAATTTAAGCCTCTTCATCCTGGCATTCTGTTTCAGTACTCTTCCTGCATCATTTACATTTTAAGCCTTGTTAGAAGGAGAGGTAAGTGTTGATAACAGACTGCCACCAATAAAGACAGTCTAGATGTAAGGTGCTAAAACCTCTCATTTTGAACAGGATAAGGGTTAATTAAGTTCAGGTATTCCTATCAGGCATTCATTAGACAGTGGTTTATACATCAGCTTGATGTAAATGTACTGACACCCTGTATCTTTATTAACTTAATTGACTATTCACTCGTTGCTATTCAGATGGACTGTGAAGCTGCAAGAATTTACCTTTGATTCTCAGCAATGCAAAGGACCAAATTGTTACATTATCTGTTTTTTTCCCTATTGCTGAGGTTTATGCTAAATTTGACTTTCAGTAGAAGCCTAGAACTTCTCCAGATATATCCTTTAGGCTAATACTGAATAGATGCCCCTTTCAAGGACTTTCTGTCCTTGATGATGGTTCACATGTTCTTTTAAATAAAAGGACTGCCCTGTGAACAGTACATTTATTCTATTAGTGTGATTGTTCCACCTTTCAGTGATTTCAGTGTAATGGATACAGGGTTGTTCATAGATTGATAAGTGGATATTAACAACTCCCCGTAACAGTAAATTATAAATACATCTAATATAAATATCACTATAGAAAGCTGCAATTATTCAATTAACATGCCTAGTCTTTTCACCAACATGCTGAAAGCTTTAAGTGCAGTCTGCTCAGTTAGGTGGCTGCAGATGGTAAGCATTGTGTATTATGTGTAAAGAATTGATTTTTTTTTTTTTTAAATATCCTTTCTGAAGGTCACCCTGCTAAAATGATAGTTTTTATTATTGCCTTTTCATATTATTTTAATAAATCCTGTAAGTGGGGATAAAGACTTAGTAGCACCCTTTGCCTCAAGATGTTTGTCTTTTTAAAGACGTTTTTGCCATCACAGAACATGGACTGACTCTACTGGAGTCAGTAAAAATTAAGACAGTTCCTTTTGAACCTCTTCAATTTAGATTAAGCTATATTATCCATAAAAAGCATTTTTTGGTAAGTATAATGTCTCAGAAGGTGATGCTTTTTCTGAGGGACAGGATCAAGTGCACACAGTTTTGCAAATTGTTTTAGCTTATGTCTAACTGTAACCCTGTTTGGAGCCTCCCAGCTCACAAATATTTAGAAGAGCCAGGACTGCTATTCTTCAAGTTTGTTGGTCTGTAACACACTCCTGTTTTTATCAGGAGCAAGAATTTACTCAAGAAAATGCAAATCCCTCCTGCCTTCCTTATTCCAATAAGAAGAGTTTTTCATTGCATTTCAGAACTCAGGAAACATGTAGCCAAAACAACCCTAATGCCCCTGGGGAGTATTATTCTCCTAGCTTAAGGTGGAAATCACTTTGTCATTACACTACCATGAAATGTCCTATGAAAGATATTTATAGATAAGGCATGCTTGCAAATGGACAATTCATGTTATTAATTGCTATTAGCAGCACAAATACTTTAAATCTAATTTTCTGTTTAACCTTTTTAGATACCTAGTGTCCTTGTCGTTTAATTTTTTTTTTTTTTTGACATGTCAGTACAGTACAGTGCCCTTGCAGAAGCAGTTTACTTTTTGATAGGATGAGTATTGTATCTCACATAAAACATAAGGAATTTGAAATACCAGGGTTTCTTTTTAGCACAGAGGTTCTTTTGAAGTTTTACAATGATTTACGTTTCTGTAGATTACTCAGTGCTCTAGATAGGGCACAGCACTGAGGAAAGGGCAATTAATCAAACACAGTAAAACTGATCCACTAAGATATTTCCTGTGCTGAAGGACTTATTGTAATAACTAAAGATTACTGTGACAGTTATTATGATTGCCATGGATAGAATTAATTTCTCCAAGCTTTAGACATAAACCCAGTGTCTGGACCAAGGCTCTTCACAGGCTTCCCCAACAGTCAACAGAGAGACAGAAACCTTCAGGGATATGTTTCAAGACAGTTCTCCATTGCCACTTCTCACCAAAGATAATGGAGATAGTTTGCATAGCTACAGCTGAATAAAATAAAACTCATACAAAACCCACTCTGTTTCTCCCTGACAGAATGTTTTCCATTTCCAGGATGCCAGACATTACCTTTTCCTGTTCACACAACTTGGCTAAAGGTTACTGGGTTTAGACTTTAGAAGATAAAGTGTGGAGAACTGAGTGAAAAAAAAAACCAACACAATGCCTTCTATGATGAAACAACTACCTGGATGGAAGAGCAGTGAATATTGTCTACCTTGATTTTAGCAACAATTTTGACACTGACAAAATTCTTACAGACAAACTCAGGAAGTGTGGACTGGATGAGTGGACAGTGAGGTAGACTGAGGGGGTTATAATCAGTGACACAGGGCCTAGTTGGAGACCTGTCACTAGTGCTGTCCCCAAGATTCTATACTGGGTCTGGTATTGTTTAACATATTCATCAATGGCTTGGATGAAGACACAGATGTTCAGCAAGTTCACTGACAACACAAAGCTCAGAGGAGAGGCTGATATCACAGAGAGCTGCACAGCCCTTCAGAGGAACCTTTACAGGCAGAGAAGACCTGTCTGAAGTTTGTCAAAGGCAAATGAAGGATCCTGCACCTGGAGAGGAATAACCCCAGGCATCCAGTATAGGCTGGGACTGACTTGCTGGGAAGCAGCTCTGTGGAGAAGGGTATGGGAGTCCTGGTGGACCAACTGTCCATGAGCCAGCCATGTGTCCCTGGGGCCAAGAAGGCCAATGGTATCCTGGGGTGCATTAGGAAAAGCGTTTCCAGCAGGTTGACAGAGATGATCCTGTCCCTCTACTCTGCCCTAGTTAGGCCACATCTGGAGTGCTGGGTTTGTTCCGGGCTCCTTGGGACAAGAGAGACACGGAGCTTCTGGACTGTGTCCAGTGGAGGGTTACAAAGATGATTATGGGATGTAGCATCTTTCTTACGAGGAAAGGCTGACGGAGCTGGTCCTGTTCAACTCCTAGCTGTGATGGTAGTTTTGAATCACACTGGAATACAGTTTTTTTATTTATTTTATTTTGAATAAATAAAAGCATACTGAAGCAGGACAGCTTCCAAATTCAGTCTGCTTTGAATTCAAAAAAGTTCCTGGAGGAAGTGTGAAGCCAACTGGTCTCTTAGACAGAAATTACATTTTCACTGCACATATTCAGAAAATATTTAGGTATAATTATGTGATCAGTATTGTCCCTGATTTGAATTGCTTAAGTATCCCTTTAAAAAGTGTGCAATGAGAACATATGGTTGTAATGCTGTCTTTTCTCACCTTGAATGATTGAAACTTTGAAGAACATTTCAGTCTCACAGCCTGTCACTGTCTGCCATTCTGCAAAAGGATCTGCTGGGCTTGGATCATGCCACCAGCATTTTGCAAATGAAGACATTTTGGTTCCTGTACTTGATAAGGCAAGATAAGTGAGGTTATCTCATTTGCACTTAAGATCTAGCATCAGGAGGAATGCTTTAGCATCAGGAAAAATGATTGACATTGCCACAAGTCTTCAAGCTGTCATTCGTGGGGAGTGTTAGCTACTGAAACAGCTGTTCTGCTATCCACATGTACTGCAGGAGGTGTGCTATGAAGGTCAGAATTACTCTGGTTTCAACAGGTACTTTTATCCTCCTTGGCAGTTTCATAGTCAGAATACATTTTCTGGCACTTTCATGCTTCCTGTGGCATATTATATAACTTATAAAATGCAGACATCCTATCCTATCCTATCCTATCCTATCCTATCCTATCCTATCCTGTCCTGTCCTGTCCTGTCCTGTCCTGTCCTGTCCTGTCCTATCCTATCCTATCCATCTTGGCCTGTTCTGGCATATTTGAAATATGATAGAATCATCCATTAATTTCAGACATAATCTCAGTTTGTACATTAGTCAACTTTACCCCCTTAACTACACTTTCTAATTTGAATGCACTGGACACTGGTAAAATTTTATGCCATTCCTCCTTTCATACCAGTGGTTAATACTTTTTCCTTCTAGTGGTTTTGTTTTTCAGCTTCCTGCTGTAAACATAAAGTGAAAAGAATGTAATAAGTATTGTAGGCAAAGTTTCAAACTTCTCAGTTCATCTGTATTTCTAACCCTGTCCTAAGTGAAGATCCCTTCAAGGCCATAGAGCAGGGACAAAGACCATTATTTAAAGTTAGAATGACCAGTACTAACTTTGTAGGAACTCCCATTGGCTTCACTGGCCCAAATTGTAATTTTTGGTTAAAAGTTGACCTTACTGTGCCTTTCAGGGTTAGAGCAATGGAAATCAACATTTTAAAAGTGAAAATTATCTGTTCCAAAGCAAAATCCATGTACAAAGCAGAACGTCCCCATAATGATGTGATGGCATTACTAAAGGATAAATAAAAAAAGGGAGGTGTATTCCTCTATTCCTATAAAAATCATCTCAAATAATTTCTTCTCCAGCATACTATCGTCCTTGCACTAAACTTTTCTGCAGAAATTTGCACTAAAACCTTACACCTTATCCGCCAAGAATGACTAATATCATTGCTGTAGGACATTGCCATGGGTAAGGGATAGGAGAGTGAGGAGAGGCAAATGGATGTGTTAATGAACTGGTGAACAACACAAAGCCAGTTCATATTTGCCTTGTTTCTTTCCCCAGTCATATCTGAAAATGTCTCCTGTTTTCCTGTAACCTCATGAAACATCATACTTCTATAGCCAAATAACCTTATATCTCCTTTTATAATTAGCACTATTATATAGAAACTAAGCTTACACAAATGTCCCTAGTGACATGATTAACTTCTGAGATACTAGTCAGCAGGAGTCAGGCACAAAGCATAAACTAATTAATGTTCGAGGACAAGGATAGAACAAGAGAGGTCACTCATCTAATGCGCTTTTGAATATTACCAGCTGAAAATAGAAAGGAAACAACACATCATGATCAGGAAGTTATTTCAGCACTAGCTGCGGAATCTGTGGTTTCATTCCTGAGTGATTATCAGTTCTTGGTTTTCTCTAGATCATGTATTAAATGGGGGCGGGGGGGTGGGGGAGGGGAGGGAAACAAACAAAAAAACTCCCCAAAAAGAGAAAAAGGAAAAGTACAGATGGGACAATATTTGAAATCTTTATATGGAGCATTTCAGCTGACCAAGAAATGAATCCAAGAAAATAAATTTGTGGAAGGCATCAAATTTACAGAAGCACACCAAAGTTAGATGTGCCTGATATGCTGGTGTTGTGTAAAGGAAGAACGAACTTGAAATTTTTATCTCTTCAGATTTCTTTTACTTTTTGTGCTGCAGCCTGCTTTTCTTAGGCCCAGATGCTTCCTCCTAATTCTATTATGGTAAGCATTTAAATATGCTCTTATATGCTGACCTCTGTGAGAATTAAAGTAAAACATCTGCTGAATACTTTGCTGAACAAATATAGATGATTAATATATGCTTAAGTACCCTGATGAAATGGGGCCTGTGTTGGCAATGTCCTCATTTCATACACAAGGATGGGAAGTTTGCAAATATAAAATAATGGAACTTTGCTGATTTTTATTAACTGAAGATTCTGTCTAGTCTACTTGGTTTCACCTCTGCATCTACTAAAGAACTTGGTTTTGCACATTTCTCCACATATATATATACTGCAGCCACCTCTGATTCACTTTGGTGGACTAAGCATGCTGCTCATGTCTGGGCAGGAACCTGGGAGACCCTTGTGTTCAGCAACAGCCCGTCAGCAACAAGTCACTTACTCTTGCACCCAGCCAGAAGTGAAAGTAGGTAGAGGAAGAAAATGGAGACAATGTGGTCAGCATGGAAATTAGAAGTGTGACTAGGCTAGGAAGAGCTGTGAAACAGCAGCTCTGTGGGAAGGGTGCTGGTGAGATGAAGGTACAAAACTTGAGTGAAAATTGTGAGTGTTGGAAACTCCAAAGATCCATGCGCAGGATGCCATCAGGACTGCCTTGAGGCAGATTCAGGCTGTAAATCTGGTGAAACTTCAGACTGCCGTACACTAAATGGAAAGGATGGAAAGGTGGAATTAATTCTTTTAGTGCCAGCTTTAAGAGTTTATTAGCTTATTACATTTCTAGTTTATTGCATTCAAATATGGTATCCATGTGAGAGATGATGTCACCTGAGCAATGGATTGGGGTAGAGGGCAGGGAAGAGGTGAGACCATGAGAGGGGAAAGAGAAGGTGGAAGGGGTGAGGGTAATGGATCCAGTATACAGAGATGAGAAGTGAATCATACTAGGAGAGGCATCAGTGATCTGTGACCCAGGCCACACTCACAGGAGCTGGGGGAGATGTATACCCAAGTATCTGCATTTCTTGCTGGAACTCTGAGAGAAAAACAGACTAAAAAGGTAGTCCATTAAGAAGATAACTGATATTATCTATTCTTTTACTGACCTACATGACAGATGGTGGTAAATTTAAAACATACATCACTTCTTATCCATATCTTCAATATTTCACTTATATTTGTTTTATTAATGAAAAGTAAGAAGAATCTTCCCACACACACATCAACAAATAACGACTAAAAAAGAACATTCAAATCACCCCATCAAGATTCAGGAAGCTCTAAAAAAAAAAGAATTGTGTTTGTTCAGGCCATTTTAATGTGATCTCACTGTGCATATACATGCATACAAACAGTAGTTTTTTCCAAAGTAAAATTTATACAGAGAAGCATCCTGTTTTACTTCTCCTTTTATCTCTCCTCTCTGAGTTGTTCTGTGGAACAACAAGAATGCTTTCAAGTGTTGTTTTGGGATTCAGTCTATATCTCTCTTTCCTCTGTATTCTTCCTGCTGTAAGAAAATAACTACAGGCAGACTGAAATCTTTGACACAGATTTTGCTCTAAGCAAATGTGACCTTATAGTTCTATAGTTCTATTGGCTTCTATATTTTCAAAAATAAATAATGGACAGGATGTTTATGCAAAATTCTGCCCATAAAATAGAATTGTTCTACCTTTTCCATAGAGTATTGTCTAACATACAAACTAATAAATGAATATTTGGTAAGAGAAATCAATGAATTTGAAGGATGCTCTAAGCATTAACTCCTAACTAAAGTCCTGCTTGAGGTGCAAAAGTTGATCTTTTTGGCATGAAGACAAATTTGTATTCGATAAATGTGGGAGTACGGTCAGAGGACTACCGGGGATGGAAAAAGAAGAATAAGAAAAAAAGCAAAACCGAAGACAGGAACAATTAAATACATCATTATCTGACAAGTTATTCCCAGTTTTATAAGTTAAAATAGAGTAGTTCAT
>JAWWEE010000158.1:38774741-38893076 GCA_035221455.1 Xenops minutus | reverse complement strand
TATTCAAGAAGTCCTTTGTTAAACCTTTTATCGGTTCTAAGGCGTTGCCTCCAAGCTTTGGAAGGAATTCCAACTGAATATTGAAACTATAACAGCAAGTCATCTCATTTATGCTAGAATTTTCTGTCTCATTAATTACAGCAGAGTGCAATGAGGTATAAACATGTTTTTTCGATATGACATTAATATTTTCTGATTGTCTGCTCTGGAAAAAGGAGACCAAGCCAGCCTACATCAGAATTTTTTATCTCTACCTAAAATACAAACCCTAATGCAAACCAGGCAGATTTTCTGCCAAACAGGAAACCTTGGAAATCTTGCTCTTTGGGACTGAGATTCTGGGCTTTCTGCCATGTACCTCTGGAAGTCCATTTGTACTAGAAGGAAGCTGTAAACGGGGTTTTCAGCCCAGACCAAATCCACCAATCTTTACATATTTGTTTCAAATAAATAATTCTGCGCCTTTTTTTTTTTTTTTTTTTGAGAAGAATGAAGTCAGGGTTACTATTCCACAGGGAAATTCGGTTAGGAAATAAGAAGCTTTTCATTTGAATCATTTTACAATATGCTGCTTGGCAGGGTGAAAGGGAGGGTGTGTTTCCCTCAATGCCACAGCTAGTTGCATCCACTTTGAGACAGAAGTAAGTAAAATCAGCAGCAAACAGGATTTTATGGCTTTAGAAATGTCGCTGAGTCTGACCATGTTTAGCTATTTTGGTTAAAAAGTTGATACTCTTCCTGAAAAACTGATATTATCATAACCTTCCTAGATATGATCCCATTTGTCACAGGACATGTGTAAACCTGTGAGTTTGTGAGATTTCTGTGATGTGACACAGGTCTAAAATGAAGAACATAGGTAGTCAAGTGAAGTATAGTCTCTTATCTTTGTGAGTTGATTCATTCCACACTTACCAGTAGAGCAGTCATTAGAGGAATTACATATGTCAAATATTAAAAATATGCTGTAGTATTTATATTTTCAGCTGTGTAAGAGTTTATAAAAAGCATATGAAGTCTGCCGGAGTCTTTAGAGGGAGAGAAGAGATGAAAACTGTGCCCACCAGTTTAGGTGAACATCAAGGAAAATAACATGATGCACAGGAAAACTAGTCCACAGATTCCACTGTACAAGAAACTCTCCATGTAGGAATAGAAAATTGTCAAAATAGTCCAGATTTGGGGAACAAACTTATAATCTGAAGGTGAAAAAAAATGACAATTTTTTTCATTCTGGAAAAATTCCATTCTGCTGTAACAGGTTGTCTAGGGATGTTGTAGATGACTCATCCCTGGAAACAGTCAAGATCAGGTTGGACAAAGCCCTGCTGTTGCGGAAGAATTGGACTAGATAACCTTTGAAAGTCTGTTCCAGCTCAAACTCTTCTCATCCTTTTCCTTACCTTCATGCTAGTCAAAGTGGTTTTTTCCACACCACATGTAGAGACATGTGCCTTTAGTGATGAAACGTCATTCAATTTGACCATATCTGCAGTTAATTACAGGAATATTTAATTTTTATCTGGGAGAACAGCTTAGAGGAGAAATTAAATTTGAAAAAAACCCCTTCCATAGGTAAATGAAATGCCAGTCAAATGCTGATAGGTACTTTAAACTGAGATGATATGTCATATTTAATTTTTAATTTTTAAAAAAATCACCTGATTCATGTGAAATCAGTTTGCTCTAAAACGTTGCAAATTTTAAAAACCTGTATGATTAGAGAATGCAAAAAGACTACATTACACCTAGAAAACACTGATAGGTATTGTTAGTAAATGCTGAAATTATCTCAAAGTTTAAACAACAGGGAGAGAGAACAGTTATTGAACTGGCAAAACCAAATCAGAATCAAAACAAAAGCAAATAAATATAAACTGCCACAAATAAATGAAAGCTGTAAATCAGAGGAAAGTGTGAGATGTTGCTTCCAATAGTTGCAAGAGGTGTAAGGAATCCAGCTCTTCTAAAGATGGTGTGGTATATAAATTTATGTAAAAAGTTTGTTGTTTGTCGTAGAACAGCCCAGGGTGCAAGAGACCTTGAAAAATCATCTGGTCCAACATTTTGTGGAAAAAGAAGCCTAGACAAGATTATCTGGCACCCTGTTCAATCATGTCTTGAAAACCTCCAGTGATGGAACTCTGCCAAGTCCCTGGGGAAGTTGTTCCAGTGAATGATTGTTCTCACAGTTAAACCCCAAGAATTTTTTACTTAAATCAAGATGAAAAAGCACCAAAGAACTTTATGATACCAAAGTACATAACAAATAAAAATCCCAGTGTATCACAGCCAAATCTGGCTCATGCTTTCTCTTTTCCCTAATGAAAAAAATAATTAAGTGCATAAAATCAGCTTCCCAAGAAACCTACATTTTTTTTGAAAGCTGAATTTCCTCTTGGAAAAAGCTGTTCTGATATGCTGTTACCTATGTACCATACATCTAAGTCTTTGAGAAAGCTTCAAAACAGGCAGCACAACATTGAACTCTCTGTCTCTAATTCTTATCTGTAAAATGCAGTTAGTGCATCTTTCCTTCTACTCCCCTAACCTTTTCATGAGTTGTCAAGTTGGATTAAGATATATTTTAGATATGTACTTCCTGATGTTTCAATCTGAGTTAAATATCAAAATACATCTGAAACCCTGGCATGTGTTTTTATAGATGTCCCTTAGTGGATATTTTTATAGCACCTAGTACAACGAAGTTAACTTTGCTGAGATTTCTGTTTTATAATGGATAAATAGTTTGGGGTTCCCAGAAAAATAATTCTTTCCTAATTAAAATTAGAACTATCTCTAAATTAGAAGAATATTCTGAATACCTGAAATTAAGGAAAAAACAAACAAACAAACAACAGGAGAGGGGAGAAAAGAGACAGTGTTCACCAAATGGCATATTGAATTTCAGAGCTTTCCTAGAGAAAACACTGCTGAACAAAGTCCCAGTGTGATCATGTTGTCAGATGTCCTCTATACCACAAATCTTGGGCTGAAACAATGCTATTAAAGAAACAATGTTTATTACTTTATCATCAATTCTTACAGCTGTTTTCTGAACCTTGTAGCTTTGCATTCATCTGTTGCAGTTTTTTTTCAAATGCTCTGCCCAACCTTACAGAACTGAGGAAAACTGAATTCTGAAAATATCTAATCAGTTGTTAGCGGTTTTGCTAGCGAGGCACCCTGCTTAGTGTTTTTCCCTGTAGAGGTAGACGTACTTGTGTATGTCTGATGTTTTTCTTAGAATAAGTTGCTCAGATAATGTCACTGCTACCAAAAATGTCAAGGACATACTTAGATCTAAGTTGAAATTCACTTCATTAAAATGAGTGATTGGTTCATTTTCAAGCAAACTACATAATTGGCTGCCTCTGTGTAGAGCCCTCACTCTTCTCTTTTAAGAAAGAATCACCTTCCTCTTAGTACCCAAAACATAGATCCCAACTGCAGTAAAGGTGACTCTAACACTTCAGACAAACTAATATTGGCTAACCCTCACTTCTTGCTGGCAGGTTTCCATCTCCGTAATAAAGTTCACTTGTCAAGGACTTGTGAGCAGTTCCTTTGAACCGTATGTAGAGAGCTGACTTTGTTCAACTATTAAAAAGAGAAAAAAAAGAGCAACCTTACAGGGTAGGACAATTCAATTACGTCTTTAACCTCATGTGAAGAAAGCAGAAGTTTTCTGTCCAGCCCCAGAGAAAAAAATGCTGCAAATTTGATTTTCAATTTCCTGACATCAAAATAAGTCAAAGCACTTTTGTTGTTCTGAAGAGGATGGGTCATGAAATTGATTTGAGAAGTTATGCCAAATCAGCACATGGTATATGTGTCCCACACCTGGAGATAGCACAAAACTGGTTTAAATACAGCCCTGGAGATGCAGACAACTGCAGTAATTTTTAGATGCTGCACAAGCCAGTCTAGGATCCTGATCACCATGAGGTGATCCTGCTACCCCGGTGTTAACCCTTACACACTAACCTGCAGGCAGGTCTGAAGTTGAACTCTCTTTTTAGTGCCATGTGATCCAGAGCCCAGACACAGCCTGTGCAATGGGGCAACAGCCAACATGCTGAAAAAATTCACTGTGTGCCCTGAAGGACTGTGTTTAGTAAAACTATGCAACGGCCCATGACTTATAGCAGTCACAAGAGAGACCCCATCCTTCATGGAAAGGCAGTGAGCAATCCCTTTCAGAAGGCAGTTTAATGCCTCAGAAGTCCACCTGTAGAATCAAGTGCCCATCCCTCTCCGTGAAGTACATTTCAAAAGCAGTTCAGTAATAGAAATCTTCAGAATTAAGGATTCTTTTTCAGGATGTTCGCCTTTATTCTTTTTATAAATTTCCTGCTGAAATATAACACTTTCAGACACAGTCCTTAATGATGTTAGAAATGATGCTCTGTGCTCTGTCACCCTGGAAAGAGAAGCTTCTAAGAAGAACAGAGATCTATTCAGCTATTAGCTGATGAGCTATTAGTTCTAGATGAGTAACATCCATTGATGTGTGGACTGTACAAATATTTCCTAAACCTTTTGATTATTTGACATTGAGGGGCATTTAGCCAATTTACTAGTGAGCAATTTGGTTTCACAGCTTATGTCTTTTCAGCCCTTGCTAGAATGCTTGTTCACTTGCAGGACATGGAGGGGGACATTTGCGGAGCCCAGACTTTATTTGCACAGTGCCCAGTAAAACAAAAGCTTCCTCTGTGACTGTGAGCAATAAACACTGAAAAAAATTAAAGGGTAAGTCTGAGGCTATGTTGCTGAGTAACTGCATTTATAGGTACATAAAAATCAGAGTTCAGCCACACAGAATCCCTGCCAGGAGATGAAGAATTATGCAAAACCCCTCCATTATCCCCTTTTAAAACCAATTGATTTTCAGATTTCAGCATTTCAAAAAACACTGAAATCTTTTGGGAATAGCTACTATGATTCCTGATACAACTTGACTTCACTGAGTAGCAATACTGACAACTTAGAACAAAGGAAAGATGAGAAAATGAGAGGATATTTAAATTACGAAGGGCCCAGTGAGCCATGTAATTGGAAGAAACCTCTGGTGAATGTCCACTGCAGCAGTGGCAGGAAAGGGCATTGTTTTAATGATTTATGTGAATGAGACAAGACAGCTTCATAATTGCCAGAACTGCACTGGGTTAAAAAGCTGAAAAGAAATTATTAGAACACCACAGAAATCAACTCAGAAATTTAAAATGGCAAACTGAGGAAGCCCATTTCCACCTGATTTCTTGGGAAATAATTTATGGAGAAATTTAGACATTTCCATTTGTTTTTTAAAAGCAAAGCCTATGCATGCAATCATAGTTCAGGCTAGCACCTGGTAATACAAAAACCTCTAATTTGTGGCATAGGTTTGCAGACAGTGCCATAGGACATCAGTAATTTCAGTCAGGGAAATGTGAGCCACTGCTGAAATTCTAGTACATTATCAGTATCCTGTCTAACCCAGTAGTATCTTCAGAGGGTATGGGAAATGTCCTGCCTGCAAATGCACATTCTCAGCCTAAGGACCTCTGCACTGAGGTCTTGCAGAGAGAACTGGCAAAGTATTTAGTAAGACTTTCTTCTTCCAAAAACGCACACACAGAGGTATTTTAAAACACAACTATAGTGAGTGTATAGGATTCCGCACAGCAGCTTTTCAGTAACTCTTTCAAAACAGTTATGAATTGCATACTTCTAATTACAAATAACTCTACCCATTTTTCTAATTTTCTCCTATTTCTGAGATATGACATAAGAAAGTACTTCTAGCTACAGTTGGATTTTGCCTTGATTCCTGTGACTGTCAGAATGAGAGAGTACTTATGTTAAAGTCAGGTTCCCATACTGTAGAGAAATGGGGTTCCTCTAGGGGCCATTCAATTTTTCCACTGCCCTGCCTAGTCTCCAAACTGCCCAAGTTTTTCCTTAGTTAAGAACTTTAAAACCTGGCACATGGCCAAAGTAGACTCTTTTATCTACTAATTTTTAGACGCTACACTGATGTCTGCACTAGTCAGAATGAAATTAGGCAGGCTACAGTAATCTTACCTACAGATCCCTTCTGTGACCAGGAATTTCTCCTTCCATCTCCATTCTCAGAGCAGTTTGAACTGCATATGTCAGCAAAGCCTTAGCACATTTCCAGGTTTTCTATTCATCCTCAGCACCATAGGCAAGGGCAAGTATTTTCATGAGAATGCTTGGACAAGGAGTAGTCACAAAATTCTAAATCCCGTGGAAAAAGCTTCCTACATCTATGGTATTCTGACATGGCAGTAATGGCATATTTAGGCTGGCCTAAGTTGTCTCTGGACTACCTTACTGCCTCTGACTTTCTTCCAAAGCAGGGCGAGGAATGGTACTGGCACTAATCAAAACAGGTCCATTTTAGAGAACACATCCAGTTCTGATCAGTCATAGAAGATCCCTCTCTCATTTTGTAAGGCAGCTATTTCCTTATGACTATATGTGTTTCAAAATCAGGTTTCTGTACCAGTGTAGCAGCTACACAGGCAAATTGCAGGACACCAGTGCTTTTTAGCTTTGTTTTTTGAGTCAGAGGAAATATCAAATACATTATCACCAACAAAACTATTTTTCAGAGGTGGAACCTGTTTAAAGTAAGAGATCTCTCCTGCACTTTACATAAGACTAAAGGCCAGCTGCCATATGGTCTCATCACATGCCTCTTGGAGGGGCAGAGTCATGCTGGTGAAATTATCTTCTAAATCTACCAGCAGAGCTGGGTGGCAGAAGAGACAAAGGCACTGTAAGCTGTCCACTATAGACCAGGAAAGACTTCAGAAGTCATGTTTTTCATAGTCAGGAAGGCCTGGTCAAGTGTTTACTCATGGTCATCTGAAAATGAGTAGGGAAAGGTGGTGTAAAAAGGGAAATATCTGCTTCTTTGGAATTACCAAATCCCTTCACAGACAAATGGGCAAGAGTGAAGCCAACAGCTCTCAGTAATAATAGTTTCAGGAGAAATACAGCCCTAAGTTGCACTCATTCACAAAATGAACTGAATATTTGAGTGGCTCTGAGTAAGAGGAGACAAGTTCTGAAATGTGAGTATCAGGCAGGCGAGCCCCACAGGCATCTCAGAAAACTCAGGCACCACTGCTCCCTTCCTGGCTGGCCCTGCTGTCTTCTGGAACCCTGGAAAGGGGAGAGCTTAAGGACAGAGCTTGTCAGTGGTACAGTGACTGGGATGTACTAGTCATATTGTAAAGATGATGATAAGGAACCTTGCAGAACCTTTGTCTGTCACCCCAAACCATTCTGCAGACCTAGACATGACAGTGTGAAACATATTTCAGCAAACAATCCTGCTTTACTTTTCCTGTACTACAATGCAAAACATTATTTATGGTCTTTCTAAACATGGAATTAATTGCAAGAACTGCTAAAATTGCAAGGACAAACTTCAAGCTACTGTTATTGTACAAATGCCACATATAGTAATAATCTATTGTGTCTGATGATTGCTTTTAGCACCATGGAAAGCCATAGCAAATATCAGCTGCAAGTCAAAGAATCTGGGAAATATATATTAAGCAATTTAAGCTATTCAGACATCTTACTTTTTTTGTAAAGCTACAAAAGAAATCTGTAACCTTAAGCTATGAAAGAGGTCATGGCAGTTACAGAACACTGCTGTTGCTGTGTATACTAGAAGGACTTCAAAATGAACCTTGAGGCACTCTAATTGATTATGCATAATATTCATCTGTCTTCCAGTTGCTCTTCTGTGTTGTGCCTATTTACAAATAACTGACATGAAATAATAACCCATATATTGCGGTTGCAAACAGATACACCCAGATTAACATAGAACACGAGACAGTACTTTTATATTGCACAACCTGCTATCTTCTTTCCTGGTGTGGATTATATATGGTTAGAAGCACTTTTTAATGGGAACATACAGAACTAGATATTATAGTCTTGTTTTAAAGCATGTGTTTTTGACTTAACAGCAAGAAATTCTGGGGCTTATTCATTTGGAATGATGTAAACCAAGGTTGTGTTTTCATGTCTATAAGCCACCAATGTGATGTTGTGAAAAAAAAAAGACAATGCACTTTAGGAGTATATCAGATGAAGTATTTCCACTAAACATAAACAATTTGTTCAATATAGATTAATCTTGAGAAGAACAACTGCAGAAACTGATTAATAAAATAATTTTTAGAGGGTAGAGGCTATTTAACAGGAGAAAAATAGAAAAAAATTTGCTGTTGCATTGAAGGAGCACCCATGAGTATAAATTGTTTGACTAAACACAGGCTCAAAACAGAGATTGATGACCATTGGCTCTAAGAGAACCTGTTGGTATATCTATATATATAAATAACAATTGGATCTGTTTAGCAAATGATTTTGTAACTTAGCTACAATAGCAGAGGACTTGACTCAGTTACAAAAGGGTTTCTTTTTAGTCCTACAGCTATCGCATTACTGTGGAACAGTTGGATTAGATATACGTCCTGTGCTCAATAATGGGATTTAACATAAAATGAGGAATTAAAACACCTCAGCTTCTACATCTATACTGACATTTTGACATTAGCCAAAATTTCTAACTTTGTGTACATACAACATTTGCCTATATAGTACAGAGCTATGAAAGAAGACAAATTGACAGCATGGTCAGTGGTCCTGCTCAGTGCAATTTGCAATTATAAGCATACAAACACTGCAAGACGAGGACTCCTGCTGAGAAGGGAGTCCAAGCTCTTGCCGTGGACATTCTGTCTCTGTCAAAGACAGAATAGAGGCCTACATAAGCTATTGGTCTAATCCTGCAGGGGTCTTATGCCCATACTCAAGAATTTTGCAACCATTTTACAAAGAACTGCTGTGCAGATTCTACAGTTTGAGTATTTCTCAGTAAAAGATTTCCTTGTAAACTCAGTAAGAGTTATTATGCTTGGTGAAGTACAAACAATTCTATAAAATCCTCAGTAAAACTAAGCTCCAGGGTTCTCAAATTCATGATATCACAGTCCTGCAATGTGTGAGAGGTGAGATGCTTTATTTTGCTCTACCTTCCACGTTCTTACAAAACTGAAATATTAAAAAGACAAAAGCAATCTCCATCCAAAAAAGAACCGTTCACCTGTAGTACATCTAAGACTGTTGCCAAGAAATGTTTTACAAAGTTAAAACCTAAAAGCCAAATCAGAGATTTATCTGCCATAGCGTTGGTAGCTAGTTGAATGCCATGCAGTCAGCCATGCACTTTTGGAGGAATAAGATCCTAAATTCTGAGAAAGACTCATCCCCTGCATCCATTTGTCTCAAAAGTATCCCACTATGAATCTATGCCACAGTTATGGAAATACACAAAGAGCAATGAAAAACAGGTACTCAGACTCTAGCGTTCCATATAGGAAGGAAACAAACACATTGAAAACCCTTTTACAACCCATAAGCTCTGCACGACTGCAGATTCTTGGCTTTTACAAGAAGTTCTGTTGGAAACAAATCCACTTCACTGCCTAATAAAACTAAAAGGAAATTGAAGAGCTAAGTGAATACTGAAACATTTTATCTGAAGTTCTTAGCTAAGAAGCAGCATTCACAGATGAAATGTTTTATGAACAAAACTTTTGCTTGGATATAACTTTTCTTATAGCTAATGCATCTGTTCTACTTCATACACTTCTCAGCATGGATGTATGTGGAGTAATAAGTTCGCATCTGTTCCTGAGAAACTTGGCTTCTGGAATGTGAGCAAAATCTGTTCTAAAGAAGAGAAAACCCAAAGAGGTGGAGTTACTTTAGTGTTTCCTTTTCTGTGTCTTTATCATTTCCTTGGAGTAGATTGGATTCACAGAAAAATGGAGAACATGCACACGGAAATTAATTTGTTTGTGTTGTTTACAACATTTAGATATCCTTATGCTGTCTTGTTAGTGTACTATAGCTAACATATAAACCCTAAGCAACCCAAGAGCCAATATTGAGCTCTGCAGGGAAAATAAAACACCTCCCAGTTATCATTGAAAATTTAAAAGAGACTGCTCAGATTGTGAACAAGTTTGACAGCAGAGATAAAACAGACACAGTTAGTATCTGGGAACCTGAGGTCTGTGCTAATGATATGTCAAAAATAGTGTAAAGTTTTTCCTGCAGGTGGTCAGGCAGATGAAACATTATAAATTAGCAAAAGAACTCTGGTTTGAGTTTTAACTTCTCCTGTGGAATTAATTTTCTTCAAGGAGAACTGTGCAGAAGCAAAGTTGGAATGGTATGCCCAAAAGCCTTTTTGCCACCTCTCTATATATCTGCATTTCATGCAAGAAATATTCCCTATGAGTAACTTGACTAGCCTCTTTATGTCACTGATATTCTGGTATTCTAACTGATTTCTTAATTAACTGAATTTTAAGCCTAGTTTTTTAAAGCAAACTTGCCAAGCATAAAGGAATTACAAAGGTTACTTGTTTGGTTGGTTTGTCAGTTGTTTGGTTGGTATTTTAAATAGACATTTCCTAATCATTATACCTCCTTGCAGCCTCTGGCCAAGTAAGCATTATTGCTGTTCTGTGCCTCTCATGGGTTATTGAAAAATGTTATTTTAGGTTTAGTTGAAAATAGGGTGACTCTTTTTTTAAAAAAAATTAAATGGAGCTGCACACTTTGATAAAGCATGGCAAGCTTTTCCTTTCACCTCGGTTCTACAGTTACTCAAATGTAGTTATTAATTGATCTCTTTCTCTAGCCTTTAACAAAATGTGGCTCTATTGTGTGCCTGGAAGAATAGTTCTTAGAATAATTTCCAATTGCTTTTTACTTTGTTATAAGTTCAGATTAATTAACAGTTGCTTTACATAATTTGCTGGACTGTATTTTTGTTTTACAAGAATTACTTTTCCGTTAAGCAGATGGATACTAGTACGTCATCTATTCTTGAAATCTTCTATTACAGTGGATCTACCCAAATTAAATTCAGCTTCAATTCAGTAATAGCTACCAGGAGGTGTAACACTTTCATTATTTTGTATTGGGGTTATAAACTTCTCTTCTTCACTTCTTAGAATTATTCTGTGAAACTTCTACCAAATGTTCAGTTTATGACTGGGAACACTGAGCTTAGGAAGAATCTTCTTTTGCATTAACATAAAATATGAGATATCTAACCCCTTAACATATTTATTTGCTATTTATGTAAAAAGCAATATGATTGTTTAATTTTTGTTCTTGTAAAAACCTATTTGCTAAATTAAATACTTAGTGTGCTTTCCTAAAGCACACTGGCTCAAGTCACCTCAGACTTCCAAATGAAAATAGAATTATCCTACATTCTGAGACTGATCCAATAAATTTAAATTTAAATTAGAGTGGTTATTTTATAGCTCTGATACAAGGACCATTTAAAAAATCTGAATACTTTGAAGTCTTCCCTGTTCCAGTCAGATGAAACCAGTGATGAGAAACACGTTGGCTCTGGGAAAGAAATGGGAAACTGAGCAGAGAAAGGTACAGGTCTGAGGTAGCCAAGAAAGTGTACGTCTGATTTCACCTGACTCTAACTAATTCTGAGTCATCTGAGCCCAGGGGTGCCACAACACATTGCACCTGCAAGGACTTACTCACAAGAGCTATGTCAGATCTGAGTTTATTCTGTGGATTTTCATGGTTTCCAGATCTCCCTAGATCTAGGTATTTCTAGATGTTCTTGGTCCCAGGAGCTGGGGCAGAAATAACCCCAGTGTTAGGTAGCATGCACGGAGTGTCCCCTTCGTCTTCCTAAGCCTGAAAATACAGAGGTTTGTTCCAATGGCAGGACATGGTGGGGGAACTGAAGAGAAATTAGGGCATTGTGCAGCAGCAAGAGAATATGTGCATTGCCACTGCCTTGAGGCAAAAATCAATAACAAATGCTAATGTCCTGTTTATATCCACAAAATACTTTCCCCAAGACATCAGTGTCTGCCAAAATCCAGGGTTGAAATTTACTCTGATCTAGAGCAATGTAAGTATTTTGTGAAGAGGAGCTAGTGTATTCTATCAGAGTCTCCCTGGTAGCTGAATGGCTCTTTGAAGCCCTTCATCCTCAGTCCAAAGTCTAGCCAAATCTTCCAAGGCTAACAGCAGTTGAAACCCCTGTCATGGGCCAATACCTACTGAACTAAGTGCTAGAAGAAGTAAGAACAAATATTTCCCACTAGAAATCAGAGCAACATCAGTGCAAAAAAAAAAAAAAAAATGGAAAAGGTAGAAATGCACAGTCAAAATCACTTATTCACAGAAGCAATAATTCTTAGCAGTCTCATAGACTACAGAAGAGAGGTACTAGTACATCCAGAGCCATCATATTCCCTGTTTTCTGTATTTGTAGGATCAAATCATTGTGTGCAAATGAGAAGAGCAAGAGCAAAAAGAGCTGTGCAGCTGGTGTGCTGCCACATCCCTGAGGGTATTCTGATCTCCACATGCAGAATTGGTAGCACTTGCTGTGACACTTACAGAGCACTGCTATAAAACAGGCTTCACAGAGGGGAAAGGCAGAACAGACACAATATTGGTTATTACTAAGCATCCATAACTGAACTGGAAAAATGTTCTGTATTGTTTTGCTGTTTTAAAGCTTATTCAGTGTCGGTGAAGACACTGTGGAGATTACACAAAGTATTTTCTCTCAGCATTCAGGAAAAAAGGAACTGAATGTTCAGCATTTCACACCACCTTATGGAAAATTTTAAGTCTAAATACAAAAAATGCATCAAAGGATAGAGAGAGTTCTCACACATCCTTAAGGGTCACATTAATACTTTCAGGTTAGCTATATGAGAAGAATTACCCAAAGAAAAATTACATCTGTAATTGTTAAAAATGGGGGTGAGTCATTGTGAATTTTCCCGACATTTCTGAATGGCAAAGTCAGTCACAGACACTGGTCTACCCTAAACTCCGCTGAGTCAGGGTCATCTGTTCTAAAACTGGAAATGTCAGTGGATGGCACACTGACAGTTTTTCATCCAATTCCAGGCCTTGATGGCATGTGCCCTTCACTTCTCTGTTTTGTCTTTCTATTCCAGTCTTGCACTGTTGTGGTTTAGGAATGGTATTCTCCGATTTAGTATTCCCACAACGCCCCTCCCCCCACCCACTCCACCCCCCACTACTTCCCCACCCCTCCTTTCCATTGGAAACACAAAAGGCAAAAATCATCGGTTGAGGTAAGAACAATTTACTGGTGACAGCAATGAGATAAAGCAAACAGTAAAAGCAACAATATTAATTTTTCCAAAAGACATAAGAAAAATTATTCACATGGGAAAACTTCCTGATAATAGAAAATACTGGACAGTACCCTCCATGAGTTTCCTTGACTGGAAGGAACACCTTCTTCTCAGAAGAATCCCTTTCCCCCAGCCCCTGACAATGATGTGAGGTGGTATGGAATAATCTCTGCGTCCCAGCCATGACCCCTCCTGGCTACTGCAAAAAATTAACCCTGTACTGGCTAGAACCAGGACACACATGAACACCAGGATAAGCTGGTATTGAAGCTATAGGCAATTATATACAAGTGCTTCAGCACTCATGCAGCAGCAGGAAAATTAGACATCTGAGAAGTACAAAGTTAGTGCTCTTGTACTGTCGGTAGTATTATGCTGAGTCTCTGGGGTGTCCCTGAAATATGCAGGTAAAAGCTTTTGCTTGTGCTATCCTTGCTACTTAAGACTAATCTACCTGCAAAGGAGTCATAATGAGGGCTCATCTACTCAGACTATAACTATACTTGCCATGTTTACAGTATCCAAATCTGTTACTACATAGCCACTAAGGACACGCAGTTCTGCCCTTCCACACAGTTCTGCTTGCAGAAGGCTCATACGATAGAAAAACACCACTAGATTTATGACAGAAACCAACAGGCACACTGGTTTTCCCTAATAGCTCTCTTTCCTCCTGTGAACACAGAGCATCCTCAGAAAGTGCTGAAAAACCAGCTGACTATATGGATAAACAGATGCCTGGGCATCAGTGCTCTGCTGAATTGAGCCTTAACAAATGTCCTTGACTCCCTATACCTGCCTCTCAAGTGCATCTGTTTCCTTTCATTTATTCAGATGTCATAAAAGCCAAATATGTCTTGTTGCAATGTCTTATGTACTGTAGTGCCTTAGTCTTAGTAGTGCTAAGAACTTGCTGTTTACAACTCTGTAACCTTTTACCTAAGCTACTGAGGCAGTCTTTCCAAGGCCTGTGTGTCAAAATTTCCCCCTATCCTATTATGCTCTTACTGTTGCTCTCACAGCCTTTCACTTGCAAACCCTGATGGTGTTGTTCTGACAGGTTCTCTTGTTTAATACCATGGGCATCACTGGCAAGATAATCCTCCCTCTCTTAGTTCTCCCCATCCCTTTCTTATTATATGTATAATATATATAATATATATTAATATATATATATATATAAGAAAAATCCAAAGCACAGTGCAGAAGGAAGTAGTTAAGAGCCATCTAAATCCTCAAAAAGTATTATAAAATTTTTTATGCACATGGAAGCATAACAACAAATTAGTGTGCAACAGTGATGCCTAACCAGCATACTTCAGTCAACATTAATAACATTCTAATTGGGAATAACTCAGAGAGAGTTTGAGTGGATCCTAATGAAAAATATACATAACATTAGGGGAAAAAACATCAAAAACTCCCCAGAATCATCATCCTAGCCTGCTGCACTTCAGAGAACCCTCAGAGGAGGATACTTTTCTGGGACCCTGTCCCTGCTGTTCCCAGCTAGAGACTGGGTAGAGTTTTTCCTTTCCTGTTTTTTAATTTTCTGCCTTTCTCTTCTTTTGATTTATTTGTCCTCAAGAGCATCTTTAACTGGAATATTCACCAACTGTGAACTGTCCCTACCCATAAACTTTGATGAACATGAATCAACACCCTTCCTGTAACAGTCTCCTGGGCTACTCCTAGGTACTACTGCTATAATGACATAAAAGGCATGTTTCTTGTTCTCCAGCAGCAGTGGTATCTCTGTGCACCTGCAGGTATGTATAAATTAATAAACATTTATTTATGCTTGCAGGCACATTATGCAAAGAGGTGAAAGGAAATCAGAATATTCATTTGGGACATCTATCTGTTTCAGTATGCCAACACTGATGTTTCAAAAAGAAATCCTTCTTTGAAACATTTTGAATTTTCTAGTGTCCTCTTTTGTCCCTTCTAACTTTATCTTAAATCTGTAAAAGTTGACACCAGATGGTAATGCAAAACTGTTTTTTGTTTGCCATGATAGTCTTGTGAACATGAGTAACATATGTCTTCCTAGAATTTCCCACAGCCACATGTATTTCTGTCTGCCCTAAAATATGCAACCTTTATAACAACCTTAATAACCCAGTTTATTTTCTGTCTTCACAATTATGGTTTTGCAGTGTTGCACAAAGAAGCACTGAACAAGTATTTAAAGAGCAGCTGTTTTGTCTTGTTTACAGGTGACTGAAAACAGCACATTCAAGCCCAATATATCAAATATAAGTCCCACAAGATGGAATGACCACTGGAGGCAGTGATCATCATCTGTTCAAATTGCTACTTGTAATGATAGATCTTTGTCCTGACGGAAATCCTCAAGTCTCCTTAGCAGTGATCTTTGTGCTGCAGGCTGGATCACTTCTGCTCTGGCTTTAAGACAGAGGCAAGCTACAACAGAAGGGCAGATTCAGTGGCTCCTAGCCCTTTCTCTTTGTCAGTCATCTGTGTTCAGTTGAAAGCAGCACCCAGAAACAAGGAAGGTAAAAAGATTCAAATTATGAAGTATTTTGCCTGGGTACATACAGCTGAGTCTCCACTATGAACACAACTGCAGCACATCAACAGACTTAAAAGACCAGGTCTGGAGGTCAAAATCAAGCTGAAACCACAGAGAAGAGTCTCCTAACTTGTACATAGTACCAGGAATAATGAGGTCTTAACATAGCAAAAATATTTCTGGCAGTCATAGGAGCAATCTACTATATGTGCCTGGAAAGAATCATTACAACACCCTACATACAGGTGCTTTTTTTAAAAAAAAATTTTGGTTTTGTTTATCAAATGCCCTTCTAAAATAATTTAGATGTAAATGAAGTCGCCTAAAAGTCTGGTAATATCTTCCCACTTCAGTGGTTTTGCAGTTCAACTCTCCCTGTGAGAAAAAGCGTTGCTTCCTCAGCTGCTCCAGGAAAAGCTAATGTGATGGTCACATAACGTGTACTGTTTGGTTAAATAGACACAGAGGAATTGATTGTCTATGAGGTCTTTCAGAAAAGACCAACTGAAAAATAGAGCAGAGGATATGATTTCCACTCTAAAGTCTTAGCTTAATTTAGTAGATTCCAAAGTAGCCAGTCATATGTGAAGAATATAGGATTCTTTCAGGTTTTCCCTGTGGTTTCTCAGAGGTAGGTAAGTGAGGTGTGCTTCATTTTAGATATATAGACAGGCAATGCAATTTTAGGTTAGATTTCTGTAAGATCCCTCTCTGTGGGAAAGGCCATATTGTAATGCATCCTCTCCTGCCCCCTGTAGCCTTTCATAAATCCTTCCCTGCAGGAAACTGTGTGTTTCAGCTGTCGCATTCCAACACCTCTCAACTGCTATAAATTGTCACTTATGATGAAATACACAGTCTTAATTATTCCTTTAATAACAAAGCATGTTTTATTACTCTCATATCTAAAAAAAATATTTATAAATGTAATTTTTCAACAATGACATAACATTACAATTGTGTTATGAAAATAATTTTATAGGACTGTGGAGTTCTTTTTTTTGCCTAAAGGGATGGAAAACCAAGCCAAATAATATGATACAGAAGCCAGTTTCACAGAAAAAACACTCCACAAAATGTTCATAGTACCTCTTATTGTTTGCTAATGTATTAAAACTTGATGACAAAAGTATTGTTATACAATAAAAAGAATCAGGTATATGCCTACTATAGATTATATTTTAAAATTTACACCCATGAATTCAAATAAGCCATGCTTTTGCAAACAACAAATTCACATGGTCTTTTCAGGACCATGGAGTCTTTGAAACCTATTGCCTAAATCAGAGTTCACATTGAAGACCTCACTCTGTTGCAAGATTACCAAATCTATCAGAGCAGAAGTATAAGTTGCCACATCTCTGTATCTACAGATAAATTTTCTCCCCTTCTTAGCCTAGTCCTGTGAGTCCAGCTATATTTGAGGAATGCTCCAATTTAAAATTGACTTGATTCATGGACACACAGTGTAGGAATCAAAGAAATTTTCTTGCTGCCCAAAACAGAGAAGAGAGACACACAAGAGAAGTATTAATCTTTCAGACTGGAACCTCTGCCCTAACCTGGCTCATTTTACCTTCATTGGAGGCTCACATTTTCCTGAGCACGTTGTTCTCTTCTGGGGCTCCCTGATCATTTACACTTACCAGGAACAGTAACGTCCTCACTTCAGTCCATGAGCTCCTTCTCTTAGGGCCATTTTACTAATTTCAGTAACAACTATAGTCAAAATGTGTCCACAACAGAAATGTAGCCTGCCAACAGGAAGCACTGCAAGGCCCCAGTGCTGTCTGGCATGCGGTCACTGAAACTGTTCGTAAGAAACCTTACTTAAGGCTGCAGTCCCAAAGAACTTCTATTGCCTTAGTCTCTTTTGCTTCCCACTACTCAAAAGAAAAGAAAACCCAACCATCTAAAAAAATCACCACCAAACTTAAAAAACCAAAAAACCAAAAAACAACAACAACAACAACAAAAAACCAAAACCAAAAACAAACAAACAAAAAAACACAACAAAAACCAAAAACAAAAACCAAAAAACACCACCCTTCTATAAAAGGTGGTGTGCCTGTGAAGGGGACATTGACTGCTGATGAACAAAGAGACACTGTTGCCTCACCTCTGCTCCTGTCTCATGGTGTGAAACCCTATTCAACTTCTCATTATTTCACCTTCATCCCATAAATCAAATAAGGGGACATAAAAATTACTTGCCTCACTAGTAATGCTCTGAATTGGGTTATGAGCCTTGCCTATGTAGAGGTGATAGATTGTTGTGGTCTTGATTAAATGATTGTTTTAGAAAGTCAGCAGTATGACATTCTATGCTTCCTCTCATGGACAGCACTGAAAGTATAAGATGTGATCACGTGTTTATGTCAGGCTATCCTGAGGGCTCTGAACTTCATTTTAAAGCAAGCTAGTTATTAAAAATAAAAATGAGGGGGGAAAGTATCTACATCAGATGTATCTATGCATCTTTTGTCACAACGTTCCTCTCATAGAAGAATGCATGGATGGAGAGTTGAGAAAGTCCTCTGCAAGAATGTGGCTTTCAGAAATCTTTTAAAAAATCATATCCTCTTGGTCACAGTTTGTTTTCTTTCCATCTTTTTATTTCTTTTTCTTTGCCTTTGCAATTCTCATGTATTAAAAAAAATGCACACACAACCTTCTACAAAGCACAGTCTGCACAGAAGTCCAGAAAGTACCCTGGACTTTCTGTTACCTACATTTTTGGGTCCTTTAACCTGTCTTTGGTGACTTTGAGAAAGATTTATAAACTCAGAGGACACTTTTACAAAAGAGTGCTATAATTATAATTTAACTCAGAATATCAGTTAATTTTTGTTTTATCTGCGGAGAACAGTTTATTACCCATCTTCATTCTGAGAAGATTTACCTAATTTGCTGAGGTAAACCAGCCAAGTGTAAAATCAAATTATTTAAGGAAAATTATAGGATAATAAGGTAGTCAGCATTAGTACAGTTATCACTGTAATGTGCAGAATTGCATATTTTGTGTTTTGTTGCAGAAAATACAGCAATATGCTAGTGGGATTTTCTATTGGCAGAAATATGCTGGTCATATATTTCTCTGTCAAAGAAAATTTCTCATTTAAACCTCCTTCAGAGAAGGAAGGTTCTAACACCTGATTGCATCAAAAGGCATCAATTTACAGACCAAAATTTAAGTGACTATCTCTTGTAATTCATTCTGAACCCAGTGAAAATCAGCAGAAGCCAACAAGAGGGATTCCAGTTCTGTGTGCTTTACATCACTACCTGTAGATCCCAATAGAGTCTGATCTGGAATAACCCTCCAAAGGATTAGTGAGCCATCATCATCACAATGAAGTGAAAGGCTAATTTTTGAAAACTTTCTCCAGTAGAATATTCAGATTGATGTCATTTATAGTATTAAAGGATGTTCTTAACCTATCTGCCTGGTACATGACATTAACTAAGGAATGGGCAGGGACAACATCATAGAAGCAATGTGTACATGTGTACATCACAGGGATGCATCATGTCTCTCTGTGGGACTTACTTCAAAGAACAGTTTTAAAAATGTTCCCAGAAAAAATGATTATATAATTATATATATTTTTATATATATATATGTATATAAAAGAGCATTTAAAATACAACCCTTACTTAGGCTGACCTATAAGGTCAACCTGTAAGGTTGAACACATGCAAAATAATCCCAGATGAGAGTTACAAATTCAATTCTCATATAGATGTCTTTTTTTTTTTTAATTGACTGATGTGTTACATTCAATTTTTCTATTTTAAATGAAGTACACAAAAAGTACACCAAAAAAAGTACACAAGAAGGAGCAAGAATTACCACTGAATACCTTAAGACAAAATTGCCATTCCAGGAATTTGTTCTTCTAGAGATATCAAGAGATGTCTCATCTCATGGCTTGCAAAAGTGCTTCAGGATATACACATACATACACAAACTGATCCAGTTAGGAGTTTTCAATGTAGAGGAACTTACAGTTAGGTTTGTAAGCCACATGTAAGCCACACTCTCTTCCTCCTGATGTCTTTTCAGGTCAATGCTCAGCCACCGATGCCCTTGTTGGCGGGATTCTTCAAACCAAACCATTCACCTCCTGAACTTTTCCATCTCTAGTACTGAGCAGAAAACTCATACACGCACATATTATCTTTCTATTTTCAAGTAACTGATTACACTCTTCATGAAAACATGTCAATGCTGATATGTTCTTCATCTTTTTACTGCTTATCACTGGTCAATCTTATTGCTATGCACACGAAACTGGAAAAATATTGGAAATTTTTTCACAGTGCATTAAAGCTACAGGAAATGTTATTGAATAATTGTTTTACTTAATCATGGATTTAATGAGTAATATGCATTAACGTTTCTAATACCTCTTCAAACATATTTAAATTAGGAAGCCTGCTCTCCGCAGCACAATGCTGAATTTCATTGCATTTATTCTGCTTATAATATAATCGGAAACTTTATTATCAGGCAGATCTCACAGACTTCACAGGGACTTAGTCACAGGACTAAAGCTTTCCTGAGAGGGTTAGAATTACTTGTGTGAAAATACTTTTCTCTTTTTGGCTCATGGCTTAATTTCCTGATCCCACAGATTAAAAGATTAATGTGTCAATATCTAATCCTAATGTCCTGACCTACACAGCTTCCTCACTCTGGAAAATTTTCAGAACCTGAGAAATACTTGACCTAATTAGATTTTTAAAAAAGGAAGAGTATGTGATCTAAACCTCTTTATCATCATCCCTTAATGCAAACACTTTATAAATACAAATATATAATTGTGTGTACATATATAAATCTAGTTTATTTATACATTTATATTACATATATATAAATAAAATGTGTATGTAGATACATTTCCCAATGTGTTTCTTAAATTTGTCTCATCACTATGTCTGGAATTTTCTTTTTCTTACTTCAAATGTTTTATCTGCTGAGCAATTTCCCTCTTTTTTTGTCTCAATACTGAAAGAGAAATCTACATTGAAATAGCTAGAACAGTGCCTTCATCATCCTGTTCCTCTATTCATCTCCCCTGCCTCAGCTGTGTGTGAAACACACAGGGATCCCATGCTCTGTATTTCCTTATCTTCTATACAAAAATACATCAAAAAGCAAGGGTGGATGCAGTGTAGCAGCAACACAGAATCTACTTAAGGCTCTCAGAAGCATCATACCTACCTCATATCACAAAACAATTAGGAGATGAGAGATGGGAAGAGCCATCACTGAATTTTTAATAACATGCTGTGATTCATTGGGCTACACAAGAGGTGAAGTACATTGCCCAGACAGTCAATAAGTAGAACTAGATAAAGTACAGCACAAAGCTAATTTCTAAATAGAATTTTAAGCAATCATTGTTTATCATTTTGCCAGCTACAGGCTTTAATGTCTTTGGGGCCTGTCTGGAACAACTTGAGGAATTAATCAACAACTATCCATTAAAAATTATTTGACTTTTATTTGTAAATAAAATTTAAAAAGATTATTCACAAGTCACAGAAAAATAATAAATATCAGAAATCAAGTCCTGCCCTTGCCTCATGCCCGATCTTCCCAAATAAGAGAATTTCTTTTTCCTCTCCTCATCTGTTTCATGTTTGTTTATATTTTTAAGGCTATGTCCTCAGTGTTTGATCTCCAAACACGCATAAACTAAGGCAGTCAGGAAACCATGCTGACAGGAAACTTGAATCCATCAAAATATGAGTCAGTTCCATCTCTAACTCAACAAATAGGTTGCCCTTGACATAAAATGTACAATTAGTCGAAGAAGCAGCTATTACCATCCTGGCTCTTCCCCTGCATGCTCACAGTAGCAGAGTAGTTAAACCCTGCATTTCCTCACCAGTCATCCATACACAGTCCATATTTAGATACTTATTACTGAAATAATTCAGTAATTCATTTTCAAAGTCAACAGCAAGCATGAAACCAAAAGAAGAGCAGGAGAGGGAGAGAGGAGGAGAGGAAGGGGAGGGAAGGGCAGGGGAGGGAAGGGAAGGAGAGGGTAGGAAGGGAGGCCACAAGTTACACGGTGTGGGTATGTGATATCTACAGGTTTCTAGTACCTTTTATATGATCTTACTTTCCAGTGTCACAGTAACCTGACAGAAAACTAAGAAAACTGACCTGATTTTTCAACATGAGAAAGTCCTGCCAGAAGCACTCTGACTGCCAGGTCACTGTTTAATTTATTCCCTCTTCAAGTGTGGAAAAAGCTTGGTAATTTTTTTTTGTTCCTTGTGTCTATCTTATTTTCTTTGTGTAAGCAGCATATGAAAGGGAAAGAAAGGATTTATAGGCTGGACTGACCAGGTAGAATGAGAGATGTTAAGTTATTTTAAAATACAATCTTTTGCAAGTGCATTTAAAAACTGATGTTATTTTCTAAATATATATGTCTTGAAGGGTTGATGTTATCCCTCAAATAAAGGAATCAGTAATGCAAGGATTTGCTTGAATTGTTCTGAAATTAAATTTGTTTCAGAACAAGCCAAGTATATTTTTGTGCCTTTTTTTTTTAATTGTGACTGTTACTCCAAAATAGTTATTTTTCCTGTAAATCTAGTTAACCTTCCAAAAATAACCTTCTTATAGACCAACAAACATAACAACATTGTTGATATTTTGTGAAATGATCCCCAAAATAAAATAAAAAAAAATATTAGAATCAAAGAGATTCTCTAAACCCCTCTACAACCCCCAGATAAACAAATCCTTATTTATGAGTATTCAGGAGGCCTCGTTGACCTTCACAGTACTATAATACCTTATTCCAGACATTTTCCATGTGAAACCCTGGTCTGGTTTACCCACTTAGATGATGCTGGATTATTCAGCATTAAGCTCAAATTACTATCTTTATTAGCAATTTAGAAGATGTGATAAACTGCCTGTGAATTTAATCTACAGAATTGGAGTGTATGTCATATACTGGAAAAAAACAGATGTCAAGTTGTAAACACCAGCACTGCTACCCTCTTGTTTCTCTGCATTTCCCCAGTTTTCCTTCACCAGTGATGTGGTGTGCAAAGCACCAAACCACATCTCCAGCATGTGGCCGAAAATATATCCGATATATCAGGACTGCAGTGATGTGAGAGACTCAGACTGTCTGTGACAGACTATTACAAAGAAAAAATGGGGACTAATTAGCAAAATACAGGACAAGTGCAACAATGCGAATCTGAAATCAGCTGGAAAAAACTACTTTAAAAACATCAATGCTGAAAGGGAAAGATCTAGTAAATAAGATGCAAGAATGAGAGGTGAGATATTCAAGCTCACTTTTCAGCTTGCCTACAGGCACCCTGAATAGCTTTGGACAACTCAAATAGATCAACATCTTCAAATTTGGTTGTCCTTATTTGGGTATTAAATGTCATAATATTTTTGCATGTTTAATCATGACTACATTTTGACACCTCAAATACATATTTAAAAGTCTAAAGTTTAAGCACCTCCATTTGAAAATAATCTTTTTTATCTTAGTGTCTCAGCTGAATAACCTGTACTAAAAGATCTGTTGTATTGGCTGAGAAATTGATGGATTAATGATGATAATGATAACAATGATGACAAATAAGAAGAAAACCCTAAAACGAAATAATGTACCAAAACATCACTGTTATGGCAAAGCTTCACACTGAGTCCCTGAGGAAAGATCATTTCATTTGATACAGCATTAATGTGTCCATTAGAGTGGTAATTTAAATTATTTGCAATACCATATCTTCTGTTAAGTGTATTTCAAAGTGGAAAAAATACACCAGTAGGTATTATATTTGTTAGATTAACAACTTCCATCTAACCTTATTTGGAAAGAAATAAAAATTTTAAAAAGGTAGTTTGTAGAGCTGAAGCTGCATACAGATGCCCTCACACCATACCTTAACTCTCTCACACCAGTGCATGCCCAGTGGAAAAAAAGGCATTAACAATCTCCTTTCCTCACATCACCATTGTCTGTGTTTCACTTTGTGGCTCAGCTAGGTTGTTCAGGAGGTCCCTTTGCCATGTCCAGTACACAATCATCAAAGATTGTACAAGCTTTGCAGCTGGTGTGATGGTGTGATCCTTCCATATCCAGCCCCTCATTTGGTTTTCCAAGCAGAATAGTAGTTAAGGCAAGCTGACCTAACCAGCTTGTTCAGAAGACACTAATGAAAACATATTTTAGAAATTGAAATAGTGTAAAAAGAAATCCTATGAAGTTTCTATGATCTTCAAGCAATTACCCACAAAAATTTCTATCTATAGAAAGTAAATTACTTGATTAACTTCTGTTTTGAAAAGGCAGTTACTGGGCCATGCTGTCACTGTAGCAGAAAAGAGAGGTGCTGCACATGAAGTCAAAAACATTTGGGCATAATATAGAACAGAAGATAGCAAAGTTACCTCTTATAAATGCACTGGGCTTTGAACAGGAGCCTGGATGTTTAGGCAAAGTTCTGTTTCTACTATTGTGAAGGTACTAATGGATTTTAACTTCTAAGAATGCTGATATGAGCAGAGCAGCACAGACATGCATCAGAGAAAGATTCTAGTGATGCTTTCTTTTCCATCTCAAAGCACTTGCTATAAATTTTAAAGTACTTCAGAAGGTATGAATTCCATCCATTATCTCTTAAGAGTGTCCCCCCTGCAAGCAGGCTTTACCAATATCATTACAAATATAATACTATTCATCAATAGTTTGCCTGAATTTCTTTTAAGTGCCATTCTTGGGTTTTGTTGGTTTTATGTAGGGGTTTTTTTGTTGTTATTGTTGGGATTTTTGGGGGGTGGTTTGTTTTTTGGGGCTTTCTTGTTGTTGTTATTTTACTGTTTATGTTCTTCTCCATTAATTTAGACAATGAATTTATGTTTATATGCACCAGGTTGGATGTCATCACACAGAGTGATAATCACGAACGATAGGGAAGATAGATGTCTCCTCTGGTGCATGAAAATGAACTTCCTCAGGCAAGTAGTAAGCACATGAGGCTAATTTGACTGGACTCTGAAAAAGCTCACCTTCTCCTTTGACTGTAGTAAGCTCCTATGTAGATTAGGCTTCCTAAGCTAAAATACTTTCTAATATAGTCCATATTGCCTAGAGATTTCATAATCATCTTAAGAAAAATTGCCTTTTCAAAAAATAGTTTTTGATATAAATCAACTCTACTTTACATTTTATCATCTCCTGTAACTGTTCAAAAGGCTTCAGCTGTATCTAAAACCCTCCTCATTGCCAAGCAATGCAGATGGTGTACCTTGTGTTGCACTAAGATAGGGTGTATCAATATTTCACCTCAGATGTGCCACTGCTTTTACTTTTACTCATATTCACCATTAAATTAGCAGCTATTATGAATTCTAGTTTTACTTTAGAATAGTTGCCCTTTAGGTACTGTGATTTCATTGGTATTTTTCAGTGAGTACATTTTCCAAGTGCATACTTCCATTTGTCACATCTATTTCTGTACAATACTTACATAACTGCTTTTAACTTGCCAGGTGTTTTTTATGTTAGGTATATCTGTGAATTAACTCTGAAAGAAAAAGACTAATGAGCATATCTAAAAAGCAATTGCCTCAAAGTAGTTCACACGCTAAGTTTATCTGATATCTTATCTCTCAGGAAAGTTAGGTTTGTACTACTGCGAATTAGACTATTTTACTTAGTTTTAAAATACTTGCTTATTTTTGTTTTCCATCAGTTTCTGTCTTTTCTTCCTGCCCCCCCCCCCCCCGCCCCGAGAAAGCACTGTATTTACTCTAATTACATCTACTGAAGGCCCAACTGATTTGCTTCTCCGTTATTTCTGTTCCATTAAAAGATGTTTGTGTGTAATGTTTTGCTAATGACACTTCTAGGAAGTACCTGTCAAAACAATTTCATCAGTTTAAATAATTAGTATCATCAGTTAAGGCAATTCTACTGCATTACTCCTCATTCTAGTATGGATAGATAATCCCCAGTAAAAAGTGGTCATTCAAAGAACCGTTAAAATCCCTGTTTTAGAAATGCAAATAAAATGGAAAAAAAAAGTCTGTTAATTTGTATAGTGCTGAGGCAAGCTAGCAGCTCCATAGCAACCCTTTTCCTAGGTCCTGTGCAGAGAAAAAAGACCTATTTAGCACGAACCTGTACAAAGGATCAAATTAGCCTTACACTGGAGATAAAATCTGCCTGAGGGACGTTCCACACTTTCCAAAAGCAGCGGCTCCACATGTTCACTTATAAATGCCCACTACTGCTTATATTTTTTTATTGAACATCTATGGCCTGTTTTAGAAAGAAGGTTAATTATTCAATGTCATAGTCAGTTTTGGTGCTACAACTGAAAAACACTATGCTAACAAACTAGCTTAGAAAAGACAGCTTTTGGCTTCTCAACGAGGATAACTAATGACATAAAATCGAGTAAAAGACAGGCTGCCTTATAGTGGGAGTTGTTTTAGTTATGCTGATGGCAAATAATAAATAATCATAGGACAATACACAGAAACAGTTACTCATTCAGTACTGAATAAATCTGTTGCACTTACCTCTGAGGAACATAGAACTTTTTCCTAGAGCATTAACAAGTTTAATATGAGACTAACATTCTTCTATGCTTCATGATTATCTGTGTTTGTGCAATGCTAAGGCTTTCAAATTCTTGATTAAGTTCTTGTTTGTGTGCTGTAAAATACTCCATTATTCATTCTCTCCTGTCAGAAAATGATTACATTAACTTTTACTTATATATTAAGTCATTATTTATATTTGCTTAGTATCCTGTATAGATGCTGTATAAAGCCAGCAAAACCTCCCAGTTTTAAAACTGAAGTGTAAAAATAGATATAGAGTTGGCCATCTCCATCTGTCTTAATTTTCCACTTGAGTCAGAGACAGATATACATCATTATTTTTCCTTTGTAGTTCATAATCACTCAGTATTGGGTAAATATGATGATTTTCAAGTGTGATTATAAAAATTGTTCAATGAGTTCTGATCCTGTGAGGACACCTAGTGAGCAATTTCATATAGAAAGAATACAGTAAATATTTCTACAATGTACAGGATGAACAGACATTTTCATCAAGTCTTTTATTGTAGATAGATAATGTTTTGTTTGCATTAGACCAGCTTCTGAAGGCAGGCAGTAGTTGCAATAGGCTCCTTGTATGCTTCTCTATAAGCATACGGAAAAGTGTAATCTCTGTCCCAAAAATTTAAACTCTCAGGGACAATTAGCTCACGATTCTTCAAAGGCAGTTATACAGCCTCTGGTAACATAACTTTCACAGCCTGTTTGAAATATTTATCCTGATATTATTCCTGTGACTATGATGGGCCTGTGACTGTAGGTTTTGGCTGGAGCAGGAGCCTTTTGCGGGAGCTCTCCAGAGCCAGGGTGCAAGGAGCCAGCTCCCAGCCAGGTGCACTTGGCACTGTGAGCACTGCACAGAGATACTCTGGACCAGCAGAGAAACCACATGAGAAGTAGAGGGAGGGAGAAAGAGAAGGTCACATGTGTTTCATGCAGACTGCACAAGAATTGACAAATCTATTTACAGAGAAAAAGGAAATGACGCTGTGATGCAGAGTTTAATCAAGGTCTGGCTTCATTTAAGAACTAGGCATGAAATAAAGGCAAGATTTATCTCCTTTTTATCTCTTTTTTATTATTATTTAATTTTTTTTCCCCAGGTTGAGTGATTCTCCAGATCACTGCAATATTTCAATCTGCATATAGTATTTGAATGTGATTGCCACCAATCCTTTATTAGATTGGAAAAGGGCAAAAAAACCACTGAACAAACAAAAACAAAACCAAACAAAAAAACCTGCTAAGTTTGTAATTTTGACAAATCATTCTGTTTGACATATGCAAGCCTTGTACCAAAAGAGTAACTTCATTCAACAAATGATCAGCTATAGAGTACCTTACCTACAAAAAATGTTGCATCATCTTGATGACACTTCAGAGGAAGGAAAGAACATTTCAAAGAAAGCCTGTTGCATTGTGCCTGCTTGTAACATCTTAAAACTTGAAAGATTTGGAGGAATACCCCTTTCAGCCTCCAAAGGCAAAAATTTCATTTTGTACACTACATGAATAATGTGTTTATTGAACTGTGCATACAGTTGCACTCCCCTAATCCTTGTTTTGTTCTCTGTAAAGGCTTTCCTTGAAAGACTGCATATAAGAGATTCAGGTTTTCTAAATTAATAAAGTACCAAACATTGTTTATAGCCGAGATATTAATTGATAGGGCCTTCAATTTCCATCTAATTTTTGCACCAGCCAATTTCTCCAAATCCTCATTAATATTTAAGAAGTTACCAGGTAATGCAGCAAGCTTAAAGAAAACCAGAAATGAGACACAGAAGGCATTTTTGCTATACCTCATGGCATGAGCATAGGGAATCCGAAATATCTGAAAACTCTGTAAAAGGAAAAGCAGAAACAGATAAATCCTTTGGCACATTCATTGTTACTGGTATGTGCTAAGGTTTCGCATGCATGCTCCTTTGAGCCATCCAGACACGTTTACACTTTCAAGAAACCTCTAGTGTAGAAGTGGTAGCTTTGTCATTACACTGAAAATCACCCCCTTATGATAGAGGAGATAGCAAAGGAAAAAAGTTAGTTTTATGTATTTGGAAAAGTAATCAGTTATTGTTGAAAAAATCAGTCTTTTTTTGAAAGCCATTTGCAGAATAAACAGTAACTGGTATGTGCAAATAAGCAGGATTTTAGAATGGGCATAGAAATTCTGAAAGCATACTTTTTTTCTGGTATATAAACATTGAACATTGAATAGTACTTACAGAAATAATTTTCGGAAAATATTTTGAAAAATTCAGAAAAAATGATACTTGATGCAGATTTGATTTATGTAATTGTGTTAAACATCTGAAGGACAATTGCCATGCTGTGTGATTTGTTATTTTGTAAAAAGCAACCTAAAATAAGCTTATTTTCTGGTATTGTTTCTGCTTGGAGACTTTTTAAAGTTATTCATAGTTACTTGAAAAAAGCTAACACTTGGGAAATGAAAACAACTTATGAAAATTGTTGCAGAGGTACTTCTGACAGGAATCTTCATGCCAGTAGTCACAAATGGTTGGACCACCTAGAAATGGTAACATTGTAGACCTATAAAGAAGTGAAAAGCAAACATTAGAAAGATTAGTGGAGAAAAAGTTAAATAATTCTGATATCAACTCCAACATCCAGTGGAATAGCCAATTGTTCAATCTAAGAAGAAAAATCCCTGTTGAGCATCAAAGCATCATTGCTTCTGCCCCTTACAAGGTCTAGGACATCTAAAAGAAGCCTGATACATTTTAACAGCTATCAAGGGCAAGAACTACTCATTCATCAAAATAATTTTCTCCTAAATGGCTGTAAAAAATTCACCCCTGACAATCATTATACAAAAATATAAATAGATCTGCACATATAAAGGCTAATCTCTTATTTTATTCTAAAGTAAAAGTTAAAACATGACCTTTCATTTTAAATAACATCATTTACGAACTATTATTTGATTAAAATATTACTTAATATAATTTCTGTCTAATCTAGTGTTTTAAACTCCCCAGAACAATACATATGAAGATCAAATAATCTGAATAAGCAAGGAGTGCTTTCTGTCAGAACACCCAAACCACCCTTACTGTGCCGGCTGATGTAGTCCAGGCTCTTATTTTTCTTAGTTTCTGATTTCACAGCATGACCAGCCACTCCCATCCAGGCCCAGCCAAGATGGATTGAGCCATTCCTGCCCTCACTAATGTATCTCCTCAGCTCTGTTTGGTTAGGGGTCATGAGGAGACACCTTTAAGCTGTGCAAGTCAGAATGGCATAGCTAAAATTGCTATGTTTACCTGAAGCAGCAGAGGAAGTGCTCCCACCATCTACTTCTGTGGAAGTTTCTAATGCACCTCGTGGGCTGAGGAGGGATGGTATCATTTTTAATCAGGAAAATGCTTCACTACCTTGGAAGTGAAGCAGATTTGGTGAGTGGAGCTTAATTTAGGCACACTGCTTTTCAACTACAACTTTGCTGCTTCCAGTGTAGGCTCAGATGACTTTGCACGAGGCAGAACCAGAGGGATCCCATGGGATTTATGCAGACTTCTGCACCCCATTCTTACAACCAACAGTTCTGGGGAGCACAGTGTGGGAGGTTCTGCGTGGGGTGACTGAGATCAGCTGAGATGTCTAAAATCAGCCCTGCCTTCTCTCAGGTGTTGATTTCCAAAGCTTTCCTGAAGGCTCTTTCTTCATCTTGCTTCCTCACAACTGCATGTCCAAGAGTTCATTTAAGCATGTGCAGCCACACAACAGTGCAAAGATCCAGCTTGTGTTCATTGCTTTATCTGCTTTTGCAATTCTCTTTCAGAGCAATAATGAGTAGTGAAAATGGTACTACTATACAGGAATCAGCGTACATCTAGAGCACCTGATGTTGCACTGGACCTGAACCAAGCTACTGTGGCATCACCCTGCTGTAGCAGGGTATTTTTTCTTGGCTGAGGGGTGGGCCTGAGTTTACCATTTGTGTTTGTGCAGTTCAGAGGGTAAACAGAAAAAATAAACACCTTCAGAGGCCATATTCCAAATCAAATTTTATTTTTAATGGACTAAGATTTTATTTTAAAGCAATTAACATTTAAACTCCTTTCATGTTTTTGAGTAAAGTAGAACACAGCACAGCTTCTCAAAACAGAAAAAACTATTTCAAAGCAAAGTCAAAATGTAAAAATAGAAAGTAAATAAATTATTTTATTTTGCTGTTTTTTTGTCTAAATAAGAATTCAGTGAAATGTGTATGCTTGCACAAAGTGTTTGAGTTTAACAAAAACAATCTGTGTTTTGTCATTCCTTCTTGATATCACAGCATCACATCAGTAGCTAGACCAAAGGATCATTAGGGAACCATTGTAATATCAGAACAGTTGGCTCTGCTCTACTCCTGGCTGCCTTGTTTGTTCTAAACAAAATCTATCTGTTGTTATCTTCCAAAATTTAGAGGAGGAACTAATAACCATAGCTAGGGAGCTGCAGTTGCCATGAACCCCCTAAGCTGGCTGCTCTATATATCATCCTGAATTCTGGCAACTAACAGAAAATACTTCCAGCATTTCTGAAATAGCCAGCTCTCTTAATCTACATCCAGCTTTCAGTTCTGCAATATTTCAGACCTCCTCAATATTTTTGAATGCAGCAAAAGTATGTTATTCTACACTTTTCTATAGTCTAATGAATACCAGAGACACTGAAGCAAATGAAAAAGCAGAGGAAAGAGAAAGAGGGAGTGTGTGTAAGTATTATAGCCAAGCTTCAGGAAGAGATAGCTACCTTCCTCTGAACAGGCCTCATTTACCTTACTGATGGTATACTGATGGTATTTACCTTACTTCGGTATATAAATCAGTCATGTTGTTTACATTTCATCATCATTTTGCTGGTCTGCACAGCCACACCATTGTGTTTCCACCTTGTTCCTACAGTCAGGTCTGTACACATATTGACATCTGCACCAGCTCACATAACCCAGCATTTCTGCATGCAGTCTGCACAGTCTCACCAGAGGTACGCTATCACCTCTTCAAAACAAACTGCTTCTGTTCTTTCATTTGCATTCATTTGCCTTTCTCAAAATAAGAGTCATATGGTCACCAGAAATTGGAACAAATCTTGAGTTGGCTCTGTGCCTCCCTTCTGTCTGGAGGAGAATGTCTGAACTGCCACATGGAGGATGCCATGCCACAAGTGCTTTGGTTTAGCAGGCTGATTGATTAGGAACACTTCTGCACACGGATCAGGAATGGAGAGATGTTGTCCCAGAACACCATCTGAAATATTTCACAGAGAAGGCCTGCTAAGAGAAGTACTAAGGGTTCAGGATTTCAAGTGTCAAAATAGTGCCTAGCTGCAGTTCCTTTTTGAATGCAACTACACAGGTATGGCTCACACTGCACTCACACTTCTACATCCCAGAAAACAGCAGCAAAAAGAAGAAAAACAGAGTTTAATATTTGCCAGATGAAGAAGGCATGTTACAACTTGTTAAAAGCCATCAATATCACAAGTGTCAATCAAGTGGCACAGGGTCACCTGAAATCTCAGCAGTGATGCAGATCACAGCTTCATCTATGACTTGCTGCAACTCCCTCCAGCCCTATCTTAGCACAGCAGATAAACCAAAAGTCACAGTCTTTGTAGGCCTTCAAAAGGCAGTTACCTGACCGTCTCTACATCTCCTACAAAAGATCACCACACCTGATCAGAAACAGGGCTGATAGATTCCCTTGGCACTGACCCAACCCATTTACCCAAATGTCTGCAAAGACATGAGAACAAGGACTGATAGAGAGCAATAGCTGAAAAAAGCAGCCTGCATAAACACAGCATAGTCACACCCACATTACTTGGACTTATATCTCCACAAAAAATAATCCTCTATCTCCTGCCCTTTTCTTATACTTATGTCTCATTTACTTCTCTTTTCAAATATATGCATGAGAAGTTTCAGTTACTGTAAAATCTGACACTATTTGCACTGCCTTTTGAATCAGAAATAAACACATTATAAGTGTATTATTCTTATTGTAAGTATTACACTGTAATTCTTAATGAGATTAGGCAAGTCAGCAAGTTTTCAATATTGCTGGAAAATGAAACGTACTTTTTGCCTGCAAGCTCTTGAAAACAACTAGGGGAGAAGAATGGATTAGATAATTCTATTATTAGAAAACAAGGCTAATCATTCTTGTACTGATTAGCTCCCTATTGAGACTACTTTAGCACATTTTTTCTGCTTGATACACAGTTTAGTTACTAAAGAGGTAGTTTTCAATTATGCAGGTTTTCTTCTTTACTTCATAGCTTCTGAATAGCTCTAATTGAAATTGAAGTACTATTTGAACAACCTGTAATTAAATAATTATCAATTCTCTGAGATAACCAGTTATATAAAGACTTGTGTATTAATGTCTTCTTAAATCACAAAATTAATAGCTTATAACTGCATGGACACCAAGCTTGTCACAGTCATCAGCATGCCAGTTAGAGTGTGGTGGTTTAAAACAAGCTGGGAATTGAACAACAAATAAGCTGCTCCCCTTCCTCCTGCCCCTCTCTTATGGGAGATGAACAAAGGCAGAGGCTATGGGTTGAAATAGAAATTTAATGAAAACAAACAACAATGGAATAATGCACAGTAAGAGCAATAATATTGATAAACAAAAGTATACAGAAGAGAAGGTGCTTTACACACAAAAGGTGTTCACCACCTTGGCTCAGTTCCATGTAGCTGCTGAGACAAGATAAGATGGCAGCTATTCCCATGCCCAGTGTCACGTGTTCCCCCCAAGACAAAGACAAGACAGTGGATGCTCTCCACAGCCAGTTCCCCATTTTCAAGCTTGAGACAAAGAGAAACAGTGACTGACAACTCCCCCAAAAGCCTGCATTGCACTGCACTGCTGGGTTCTGGGCCACTCCGCTCCACTGGTTTGACTCCACATGGCACTGTCTGCTCTGGACTGCTCTGCTCCACTGAGCTCAGGCTTGGCTCCTCTTGACTCGATTTGCTGCCACTTCGTTCCCCACAGCTGCCTCCAGCACCATTACCGCGGAGCACAAGCTCCACTGGGCTCAGCTGTGCTCACTGCTTGGATTTGCCTTCTTCCTGAAGGACAGGAATGGACAGGTAGCAGTGAGAGAGGAACAGAGTCCGCAGCACTGGTCCCGACAACTTCTCTGAGGAAGAAACCAAAAAAAGTAGTGCATTTCCAGTGTGTACTCACTTTTTTCTTTCCCATGAAGCCACACCCTCAGAGATTATATGGGTAGTATAGGGACTGGTTAGGTGCAGGAAGACCTGGAGGTGCCATCAAGACCCTGACAATAGGAGATGAAGGCACAGCTGGGCTGGAGAAACCACATGTTGCACTGGTACAGGTCTTGGGCAATTTCCATCTCTTTTAGGCCCAGTGGGAAGAAAAGAGAATCTACATGCCATGAGGATATGAGGATATGAGGTATGAGGATATTCAGGTGCATCATCTTGGGAAGAAATATCTCCTTGCACTGGGGACAGGTGAAAAAAGCTTATCCCAGCCTGGAGAGCTTGTCCCTGCAGAAAAGACTGTAACAGTGTGAGCAGGACATGGCTGGAACCACATGAGAGAAGGGAGAAGGAAGGGTCTCCTATTTAGCTGCAGCCACAGTGGAAACAGGCATGTTTGAAGTAGGAGCACATGGTGGTTTAGGAGGTCCTGTCCTCCACCAGCTCTATGAAGATGATGCATGTGGTATCTTCCTCCTGAAGCACCTCCACGTTCTGATGCAGGTGGTGGTCCCAGCAAACTGAGCTGAGGAAAAACATGGAAAAGATGAGCAAGGGCAAGGTATGCAGGACACCATCCACAGTTCTGGACAAGGTTTTCCCAAAAGCTGGAAAGGCCATTGGGCACATGTCCCTCTTGCCATTTCTTTTCTCACAGTGTGGCCTCCACCTAAAGGACTCAGCATGGTTGAGCATGACACACCAAAAGGTCTCAGCATGGTCTCAACAGATGTTTCTATGAAAACACCAGGATTTCCCTCCCAAGGCTGAGGCTCATCTCCCGTAAGTCCCATCTACTAAGAAACAACCCACCACTTTCTCCAGTGCCTACTTCTGCAAGGGTGCATGGACTGGTTTCCTACCCAGAAGCCCCTCACTGATACAGGCTTCTGATCCGTGTATGGATACTGAAAGACAGAAAATACCAGGACCTGATCATGGCAGTGAGATGGACTCAGCACAAAATCTGCAGAAGTAAAACATACTGAGAGTTAAGATTATGTGTGAGCAGGCAGTGCTGAGCTGCAGAGTGGATGAGCTGCAATCATCTCAGACCTGATGCAGATCAAGAAGTACTAAGACCAGGAAAGATGCAGATCCAGGTGTGCTGTGGCTCCTCAAGCATTTGATGGACCACAGAAAAGGTCTGGGGACCACCCCTGTTGAGGTAGGAGCTATTCCTTTTAGAGCTAGGCAGACACCATGCTTGGGTGGCCATGGAGGAGAGACAGAGGAGAGCTCAGGAAAGCAAACCCATGAATCTCCCTGTGTTGGAGAAAGTGCTTAGAGGACCAGCTTAGAGGGCTGGATCTACCATACACAGAGGATAGGGACTCTCAACAGTACTGGCACAGGGAGGCTATGCCGAGAGCACAGTGAGAGGAGATGACATCGACTGAATACCCCAGGGTGGGGATTTTACAGCTACAGACTTAACGACCATTTTATGCACATATGCATCTACTCACAAAAAAAATTAAAAAAATAAAATAGAAGACTGCAATTCAGCCAAGTCTCTCCCAGCAGAGAAATCAGGCTTGCAGTTCTGAACACACCTGATGCCTGCTTTTCTTTTATTAGTGCTGAGCTGCACTAGAAGGTCACAGCCTCTGCTTACTGCTCTCAGCCTGGGGTCTTTGTTTTTTTTCCTAGGAGTGAAGACACTTCACCTTTTTCACTCTCTGCAAAAATAGCATTATGTTCATCTTGGGAAGGGGTCAGGAAGGGCCAGAGGGGAAGAGTGTCTCATGAAGCCAGGTGTGGCTACTCTTTAACTTTTCTTTTTGAACTTCAACAGATAACAACAGTAAGTCTTTTTGCTTTTGCAACAGAAAGAATTTACTGATTCAATAGAGTGAATAAAAAGAAACATGCTGTAAAATATAACTGCTGAGAACAGTTGAGAGGTTCCACACAGTTTGCTGTCTTTTTCTGAATGCCTCATTTTGTAGGAAAGTACCTCAAAATTAGGAGAGAAAAAAAACCTGGACAGGAAAGGAGCTGTTATTCAGGGATTGTGCCAGTCATTATTTGTATTATTACATGTATATGTGCATGGGAATGTGCATCTGCATGTGTTCATATACATGCATATTTACATTTGTGGTGTATGATAATCTCAGTGATGATTTTATTATAAAATAACTGCAGATAGCTTGTCAAAAAGGAAATGAGAGAATAATACCGTCAATTAAATAAAATAAATAAATACAATACCGTCAATTAAACCTGAAACACCAGAAAACACCAGAATATGGAATTCCTCCTCTCAACAGTTACCAGAGTCAGAGGCTGTTAGTGTAGCTGGTTTGCTACCAGGAAGTAAAATTGTTCCACTTGAGATTGCCGACTGCCATCTCCTGGTGGGCTGCCTTACAGTCACACCTTTTAAGGGAGTCACCTTTTGAACAAGATTACTTAAACCATCACCTTAATACACACTGACGTTTTCAGAGCACATTTTGCAAGCACACTAATTCCAGTGTATTTTTTTCCTAATATCCCACAAAAAATTCATCCTGCTTTTCATGGTCTGGTGCATTGCCAACTCAAATCCAAATTCAGTTTGCATCCATATGAACCAACGCTCAAGCACTGACTTGAGGGTTTAGGTGGGATGGGATGGAAGACATAATAGGTAACTTGAGTTAATATTCTTTCTACCCAGGTATGCTCCTACCTTAAGCACAGTAAATGGCCCATATATACCATGGCTCATCAAAGGACTCACCATACCCGTCTGGACCACATGGCATCTGTCCTTGTGGCAATGGTACACAAACGATGTTGCAAAAAGACTACCATCATGGCATCCCATAGTCCATATGTCCTTGGCTACCCATAGGCAGCCATTGCTCAGTAATGTCTATACAGTACTGTGAGGAACATTATACTAGTTCTGCATCCCACCTCTCACAGTGAGCTCATACAAAGTTCAGGCAGGCATAAGGTTGAGCTGCAGCCTGGTTTTGGCTCAGCCTTATGAAATGCAGTATGGTTAAGAGTGCAGTAGAGATGTAACATACACATAAATAATGCAAAAAAATTGGCATATTTCTCACTGACATTAGAAGCAAATTACCCAGAGTTTTCTTATTCCTTTCCACCAGGGTGTATTGCCTCTATTTAACATGTTGGAAATGACAAATCTGTTATCATTTGGCACAGTCTTCAAAAGAAAATATATTTCTGAGATATATTTCTTAAGGGAAAAATTATGAATAATACTGAAACTAATTTAGACTCATTTCCTTAACCACTCTAAAAGAAAATTCACTTTCATATGCACACCTAGAAAAACGAGACTAAAACCTGGTCTCTCTACCCTAAAAAAGCTGTCTAATGAGAATCCCAGAGCAGTAGCAGCAGCCATAATATTATCCTCCTCTATGCAATATAGTTGCCATTCTTCCCCCACTAAAATGAACAAAGCCAACAGTGAATTACAATTTACTGTATTCTTTCAGGCCCAGGAAAAGTAAACTGAAAACACTACGAGCTCAGATGCAATGATAAGCCACTTGCATTTGTTGCAGTTTTACAAAGAGGTTTCCCAAATTATCTTTTAAAACTCCTTGGTTTTCTTCTAAAGAGTAGCATCTTTCATGCAAGTTCTCACCTTGAATACTATGTGCAGTTTTGCTCTCAGAAATATAAGATATCAAGCTCTTAGTGAGCATCCAAAGGAGGACAATGAAGATGGTGAAGGGCCTTGAGGTGAAGTTGTATGAGGAGTGGTTGAGGTCACTTGATCTGTTCAGCCTGGAGAAGAGGAGACTGACTGGAACCCTCATTGCACTATCCAGCTTCCTTGTGAGGGGAGGGAGAGGAGTAGGCACTGATCTCTTCTCTGTGGTGACTAGTGACAGGATCCAAGGGAATGGCCTCAAGTTGTGTCAGGGGAGGTTTAATTTGGATATTAGAAAGAGGTTCTCCACCTAGAGGGTGGTCAGGCACTGGAATGGAGTCCCCAGGGAAGGGATCAGAGCACCAAGCCTGACAGCATTCAAGAAGCGTTTGGACAATGCTCTCATGCATATGGTGTGACTCTTGGGGATGGTCCTGTGCAAACCCAGGAGCTGGACTTGATGATTCTTGTGGGTTGCTTCTAACTCAGCATACTCTGTGATTCTACTATGGTGGTGCAAGTTTGGTTCACTTTCACACATTTTTCACTTTTATAGCTGTGGCAATCTTGTACAGCAATCTTCTAAATCTGGTCTCTCAAGACATACAGTCTTCAACATCAGGTAGAAATTTAATTTTGGTACTGACCACACTTCTGCTATATGTGTCCAGCTGGGAAGGACTTGTACTTTCTGTCAGGTATCTTGTCCCAAGGCCCAGCTTCTTAATTAAAAGCCCCACCCATATACCCAAATTACCTGAAACTCAGAAGAGTGGCTGATGCTAGAGTTCAGCTGAGAGCACAATGTTTTCATTTACTTTTGATCTGTTTTATTTACTGCCACTGATATTTTCAGTTTGTCACTTCAATGTCAAGTCTCTTTATTATTGTCCTTTGTAAGATGCAGACAGCTCTGTTGCTCATGCTAACTCTAAAGTGAACATAAAAAATTTTCAAGAAGTATTTTAAAAGATTATTTTTAAGTTTTTATCTATTAATTTTACAAAGGAAGATATCTTGAAGATGTAAGAAAATCAATTACATTTTTCTTTTATAACTTTTGAAATACTACTAACCCTGAGCACATTGCTTTTCTGTCACAGACTGTCCATCTCACTGCCAGAGACTGTCACATTCTCTCTCAAGGCTTGAAAATTAAACTAGAGATATACCAAATAAATTAGATGTATATAAAATTTTTATAACAACTAAGGTTTGGTCAATAGCTTTAGGCAAAGGTCTGCTGCAAAACTGCTACAAAATAACTCCAAAACCTGAAACAATTTTCCCAAACATAGAATAGTTTCCTACTTCATTCAGAAAGTACTGCTTTCCTTTGCTTTTCAGTGGAGTTAACAAAAGATCTGCTTCACCATCATTTGGGTGATGCATCACATCCAAGAAGTCTAAATTAAAAAATATAGAAAGAAAATGCTGTAACACTCAGTTGATAGGTGTATGTATGTAACTTGTCATTCTGTGAAGGAGTGTTCATAACTTCCTATTCCCTTATAGGACTTCAAATGGAAATATTTTCTTTGGTCCTTTCTTTTACAACAAGTCATCTACTGCGTTCTGTATTAATCAACTAGTGTACCTGTTTCCCAGTAACATACGTAGTATTTTAAAGAGGGATGAAAAACCTGCATGCAACTGAGGTTCCTGAGTAACCAGGGTTTTGTTGTTGTTGTTGTTTTTTGTTTGTTTTTTTTTTTAAATACAGTCTATCAAAAGGTTTTGCTAGAAAAAGAGAATGAAAGAAAATCAATGCAGAAAAAAAAATTAATCTCAGTTTATCATATTTTAAATTCAAAAACAATACCGTCACATAACAAGGGAGAAGAGCTACTGTTAAACTGCATTTGAAAAGTAAAATCACTTTGATAATCCCCAGTATCAAGTTTTACTGAATAGATTATTTGCAACTGAAGTAACCTCAGAGTTTAACACCTGTCCCATCATAAGTTGGGCAAAATTCAGCATACCACAAATATGTAGTCTTCACCAACAGGGAAGTTCAAGTGCTACCAGTCAATCTGCAAAATATAGTTGCAACATACTAGTGGAACAGTGATTCTTAGAATTGCTAATGACAAATATTTCCAACTACTTTTACAAACCTTTAGAAAACCTAAAATTTCTTTTAGGTCAGAAAGGAAATTTATAAGAAAGATTGGAAGAAAAAAAGGAAATGATAATCAATTTTTTAAAGAATGCAGTCAGTTTTGATCATGCAATTTGAAATTTTCATTATCTATTGCGTAAATTAATCCTTCATCCACTTTCGATTTTCTTTTAAAAAATCTGACATGGTCCCTGAAGTGTGAATGAGAGCAATGCTAAATGCTGACATTGGAAAGACAAGAGGAGCCCAGCCATTTCCTAAGCATTGTGTGGTAAATGGAAAGCTCTAAAAATTTAACTCCATGGAGCCAATGATAGAAATAATAAATTTTCAGGTTTTAAGGATTAAAAAAAAAATATATCTACACCATCCATAATTTAAAAAATTACAATCAGGAGAGACAATAGGATAGTCCATATTATTTAATCCACTTTATTGATAGTGAGTCATAACTGATTGCATCTGGTTCCAGTTTTTAAATGTGAAGATAAAAATATTTGAAGTACCTATTTCTGTTTGGCGTTCAAGAGAGGTTAAACTACAGAAAATCTACAGCGAATATTACAAGAAAAGGATCCAAGGGAAAGGTTAGACCTCTTTTCATTCTGATTTAAGTTTGATGATGCACTATACACGATGAGGGTACCACTATCTCACAACCCAGCAGCAGGTAATTCATAAGGAGGTCAAAGAAAGGAAAAGGCCATAGAATCATGCATAATTTAGCAACTTCATCAATAAAAAATTGTTCAATAATAAAAAAGAGCACTGAGAGGCATGTGGAGCAGGAGAAAGGGAACAAAAATACCACCAACACCATTTGCAAGCAAATTTCAACTTTGTGTGCATACAAAGAACTAGATAAACGATTCCCTAATTTCACCAACAGCCAGGATAACCATGCATGGAAATACAGACACACATATATTTATACTTTGTACATTACACTTGATCCACTGGGGTATCATGATTCCACAAAAAAAACCATGGTAAATAAATAATTAAAAAGAAAAATACAGAGGGAAACTCAACAAATAAATATCCAGTCACCTTGGTCTTCACAAATTTAACTTGAGTAATGTAACAGCCAACATTCAAGACAGAAAAATGAAACCTACTGAGAGTAAGACTCTTCACAGAAGCACATGGTTACAATGGTCTAATTATACCTAACATAGCTATTCTGCTTCTTGAATTCTATCATAGTCACAAAATATTTCTCCCTGTTTTGCATTGCAGTCTACCAGACCTTTTTTTTTTATTGCAGTGTGGAAAAATTAATACTTCTAAAAGCTGTTACTAGCCATTCTTTTTTCATATTACTGGAGAACAGAGCATCCCATGGTCAGATATTTTAATTTAATTTCAATAAAAACTATCATTCCAAAGACATTTATAGCAACGTGGTTAAACCCCAGCCAGCAGTCACACTCCATGCAGCCACTCAATCACTCCCCCACCAACAGGATCAGGAAGAGAATCAGAAGGTTAAAAGGTAGAAAACTCATGGGTTGGGATAAAGACAGTTTGATATGAAAAGCAAAAGACACAAACCCAAGCAAAACCAAACAAGGAATCACTTCACTGCTACCCATTGGCAGACAGGTGTTCAGTCATCTCCAGGAGGACAGGGCACCATCAAGCATAATGATTACCTGGGAAGTCAAACACCATCACTCCAACCATGCCTCCTTTTCTTCCTTCTTCCTTCTACTTTATATACTGTGCATGATGTCATATGGTATGGAATATCCCTTTGGTCACTTTGGGTCACCTGTCCCAGCTGTGTCTCTTCCCAACCTCCCAGGCACCCCCAACTTCCTTGCCATCATGGCAGTACGAAAAGCAAAAGTATTATCAACCTTGTGTTCAGCACAAATCCAAAACACAGCCCCATACTAGCCACTGTGAAGAAAATTAACTCTACTGCAGCCAGAACCACCACAAGTGAATAATTCTCTATTGTATAATACTAGAAATAGCTATTAATATACGATAACCTACAACATCCAGAAATATTTAAATTTATTTTTATATCTATATGCATTCTATTTTAAACATCAGCGGCACTAATCATGAATAAAGAAAAATTAAATACAGAATTATTTGAACTTTTTTTAACTTTTATACATGTTGACTATGATGCATCTACTCCAGTCAACCTTATCAAGGTTCAAAGGTTTGCAAGTGCAAAGTCTGACCAAGCTAAACATAAGAGGATAGACAAGGAGAGTAGGGACAGAGTCAAATCCTTTACTGAGGTAACTGTTTCTAGCTGTGATACTGAAATTTTCTTTCCACACTACAGTATTTTCCATCCAGATATCATAGGGTGACAAGCACAGGAATTTTCACAATGCAATATGATATTACAAATGCAAAAATTTAGACACCAGAACAAAACTAGAATTCCAGCCATTGTCTATCACATTGGCTCTCATACAGCACACAGACATACAAGAACTGACATTTTTAAAGAGATAGCATATAGTAGTGTGTCAAGTACACAGAAAAAGAGAACACAATTGTTTAAAACAAAGGAATGACAAAATTTTTTTAATTTCATCTCAATAGCACATAAATAAAAACGATTTAAAAAATCACTCTTAGAGTACTAGAAAAATCAGTTATACAATTAATTGGACCAATGTAACTCTTTCATTCTAATATTTTATAGATTCAATTTTTCACCTTTTATCTTATTTTTGAATATCCTCTATTACCTAGGGATTACTGCACATACAGAACATCATGTAATTCCAGGCACATATCAATATATACAGGGTCTATTGTTAAGGTCCTTCTCACCTTTTCCTTTTGCTTTTTTTCAAGGGGTAGATTTTTAGCATTTTACATCTAAGTCTAAATTTAAATTATGCATGCAATTCCTACACCACTGAGATTATGCATTGAAGTGCCATTTGTGCCTTTAGAAATCTTCCTGCTATCTGAAACCGTAGGACTGCTTGTATGCCAAATAAGAAAGACTTGCTATCTTCACCAGAATATTTAAAATTTGGGGGTTCAATCTGGAACATATGTAGAGTCTGACAGTTTATAAATTTTGGTCATACAGATTCACATTTCAATCTCTGCATTTAGGTGAGAGTCTGTTCTTAAGCATATTCTTACAGCTTAAAACACAAAACTATGGTGTTGTATTAATTTTTACCTACCCCTTCAAGATGACACAGCATAATGTGTTTCAGTGGAAGCAAGCAACCTGAACTTCTGACCTAGAAATTGAATTGTGTCCTCAAATTTCTGTTCTTGGAGTAGTTCTCACACACTGCAACAGAAGGCCCTTGCACAATGGCTTTCCCCTCTTGTTGGAGTGACAGGGTATAGCAAATTTTATTAAAGTGTAGAGAAGGAAGAACAGGAAGAAAGTGAAACATAGGAAGCTGCCACAAGCATTTGGTAGCCATTTTAGAGTTTTATGTCCCACAGATTCCAGGTGATCTATAGCATTTTTATTTTGGGGAAAGGGGAAGAGTAGTCTCTTTTCTCCTTGTATAAGCAATATGGTTGAGGCCTTTTACCTATACATAGCTCTTCTCTGTCCCTCATTTCGCACAAAACAGTATCAATTCTCTCTTGACATTAACAAATAAAGAACAACCTATAACTCATAAAATTAAATGTGGAATTTTGTTCTTAAATAACTCTGGCTAGCTTTGTACAATCCAAATCCTATATTATTTAGGAGAATAAAGTGTGTGCAGTGTATATAAAAAATGAATATAAGTTATAAATTTTTCCTGTGTGTTGCCTGTATATTGTACTTTTTTAATGAGAAATCTGAGAAATCTGTAAATTGAACCCGAGAGGTATGAGAACTGTTATCTTCCCACATGGAATCAATCTGTTTCTGAATGTTAATTGCTTGTTTGTAGCCTTCTCAGCCTCTTTATTGAAACCAAATTTACCATAAATATCAGCTCTAAATTTATACATTAAGGCATCATTAGGCTGAATTGACAATGCTGTATAACTAAGTAATAGAATGTTAGGAATTTATTTTTTTAATTAGCATGTTATTACAAAAGGAAGCGAAACTTGTCAGTGCTCACATTCTTATTCATAGACACTTTCACAGGAAAAAATGTACTATACATGTATATTAATTTTACATCAAGAGGTAAGGTAAGGTAAACCTCAGGTAAATCTGAGGTTTACATCAGATTTTTTTTCTCTCTTTGATGCTATTTATGAATTCTACTTTAATTTGGGCCTAACAGCAGAAACTATGTTCTCTTCTGAAACACCATTTTTACAAATTCCACAGAAAGAGCAATCTAATTTCAGGGGGGGGAAAAAAAATTAAAGAGCATTATCCTTTCAGGAAAGATCAGGACCTGTACAATCAAATGATGTCAAATCAAGGTCACATTATGAAACTTTGCTTCAATAAAATTAAGACAAACCCCCAGAACTTTAGTTTCTGGAAGAAATTTGCCAGAAGTAAAGTTGCTGAATCTCAGGTTAGTTGCAATGACAAGAGTAGTGATGGAGTAATATAACTTGGCTGTTATGAGCCCGAGCAAAACGTTTTATTTTTACTAAAATCAAGATGAAGGTTTGATTCAGTTCATTTTCTGTATGAACCATGTCTATTCCCAACAGAAAAGCTTATGAAAGGCAAATACAGTTTCAAAACTTGTTCTACAAAAGAGCATGTACATTAAATTTCAAGTTTATGTATAAAATAAGCTACCTGAATGTCTTTTTCTAAGTACTAAGATATCTCAACACACACACACACACACACAAATTTTCAGACTTGTTAAGTATAGTATTTTCCCATAATTTCTTGTCGCATTTTTATTTAAAATGGGAATTTGTTCACCTGCTAATGACACACATTCTATGAAATGGTTTGTCTTCTAATTTACATATTCTTTCAATTTTGAGACTGGAAAAAAACCCCCCACACACTTAATTAGCATGTTTACTTTAATATCCTCTTTTTAATCACATCATAACATCTGATCAAACCAAGTTATCATGCCTTTCTGAAGTCCTTCATTTGGCAATAACAGGCAGCTCTGTTATATGATAAAATGCAGGCTTTGTTGAGGTTGAGTTTTTGAAAGATCTTCAATTGCAGCTTTAAATGTCTGCAAATGAAAAAACAGTATGTATAAATTGTAATTCAGAGTTCATGGCATTACATATTCTTCCTCAAACAGTAGCCTATTGCAAAATTTTATTTTATAGCCTTACATTTTGGTTCTTCATTGGTACTGAAAGGCATCAAAAAATTTTCACTATGTACTATATGAATTACTTACTGCATTCTTTATTGAAGTGGGAACACTTCTTCAGAAGCTCTACTTATGTAAAAACTGAGCAAACAGTGTTTTCTTACATCAGATCCACATACTGCAATACATAATCAAACCTTTACCTGTTTGCAAATACTACACCTGTCTCCCTAACTTACCAAAGAAGCAGAAGTTTAAAACAAAACAGATCTGCATTTACTGGAATGTTAAAATATTTTTCTCTATTCCTACCTTCAAAAATACTCTTATTTTGAGAGGAAAAAGAACTGTAGATACTAAAGCTCACTCACAAATAACTCTAAAGACACAGCTGATTCTCAGGGCAGTAAGTCTGATCATCTTCCCACATTCAGAGCATTGTGTCATTTCTCTCCAGAAGAGGTGGCAGTGCAAGCCCTCACCCCTGGGCGAAGCACTCTAAGGAATCAGGTAATTACTCTCCTACACATCTTCTTCACCATGGTAACTGGAATGGTTGGAGTGCACTAATGATCACTGACTTTTTTTCAGACAGGAGAGCAAGTAATGTTCCATTATGATTTGAGACCAATGAGATACCCAAGCATAACAAGAAAAGCTGAATGGATCAAAAGGTTTTATCTGGTATAAGCCCAAGGAGTAGGGGTATGATTTTTGCAAAGTGCACACCTCTTCATTTAAAAAGAAGCTGCAAACACGAGGCTAATAGGAAAAAGAAGGACTGTGCATTTCCAGAACAGAATGCAATAGATAGGCAGGTTCAAGGTTTATAAGAGTTTTTACTCTAGTTTTATGAAATACCCTAGGAAAACCCTAACATAGTATATTAGATCATACAGTAAGCTGTTCATACATTCAAGAGGTATTTATAATCTTATTTACTCCACTCAAATTGTTAAAAGTGAAGCAGAAAAGATTAGGAAACAAAGGCAAAATAAATGAAGAAAAGAAAACAGCAGCAAGAGACAATGTCTCATACCAAACTCAACAGAAATAAAAAGGAGCAAGCTATTACCAAACACTGAATGACAACCATGCTTTTCAATACTTGCAACATGAAATACCTGTTTTATATTGCAGTATAGTAATTACTGATGAATGGCCATTCCTCTTTTTAATTATAAACATTCACATCATTAAAAGAAGCAAGCAATACCAGACACACTGAAGTCCTACACAGAAGTTTTTGGATCAATCTGTTGTAGTATGCAGTTTATATAGTAGAATGCTAACCAAGAAGAAAAGTCTAGGTGACCTCCTGCTGCTAAATCTTCCATTTCTATAAATTTTGGTCTCTAAACTATCTCTAGGATCCACAAACTACATAGGTGTTGTGTTCATGTCTCTCAAATAGAAGAGTCAGTAATGTTTTCACCAAATATGCAATAGCAATAACAAGCAATTTTGACAGTTGATATCGGCCTGTTGATCAATGAACCACTTTGCCAGGGTAGGGAATTCTTAGCCTTTCAGAGCCTTGACATTCTGTTCTTAATATACACAAAATAATAAATGAGTTTCTATTAATATAGTCAATTTTCTAATCTGATAATTTATGAAATCTGGAAGGTAACATATACATATTGCAAGTAGATGAAATAGGTACTATGTATCATGAAAAATAATAGTAATAAAAATAAATAGGTTTTTCCCCAAGAGAAGCCTTAACAGAAGTGGTGTCATGGAAGAAAATTTCACCCTAAGACAATATGTGTTTTGGTAAAGCCAAACTATAGAAATAGACTAAAATCTGAAGGCTGGATCTGACTGCAGGACACACTGTGAATTTCCCCAAAATTTATTGTGGCTTGAAAATTTTAGTTGAAAGGAATCTAGAAATCAACATGAAACCAAGCTGCTTTATACTTCACTGTTTCATTCCTTTGCACATGTACAAGTATTCCAATGGACTGAGTGTTGCATTTTAGTGAAAGAAATGCTATTTACATTATTCAAACGTGCAAAAGAGCAATATCAACAAAAAAGATCTTGTTCCATCTTGCATTATCAAGCACTCCAGTGCAAGATTCATGAACTCCAAAGCAGTTGCTGAGGACTGCTTTTCCAAGCATCAAATGCTGTTTTAAGAGGTGAGACGTTGTTTAAGAAAAGAAGGACGTCTTTGGCTGTATGATGTTACACAGAGGATGAAGTACTTCAAGGAACCCAACCTGATTATGGCTAGCTGTTTGTAATATAGATGCTAATGAGAACACCATACTGGAAGTACAACACAAGACTTCTCTACCCAAGTTTCACAAACACAGATAACTAAGTCATTGCATAAAGAATGCCTTTAAAAACTTGAAAGCTTTTACAACTCCAACATTTAAATTATAGACTTTAAAAATATTTTTTTAATTTCTGGGGTTTTTTTCAGCAATGTTTTTATTCTGTTTTGGTTGTTTCTTTCTAGTTTTGCAGAGTCTTGGGCAGAAGTAATGGCAGGTTTGTAGCACTAGAAAGGGAATTTAAAAGTTTTGAAAAAATATGTAAAAATATATATAAAAATATAAATACATATATAAAAATTTATAGAAAAACACTGGAAGTATTGTATAAAAATTGTAACAGCAAATAATAGTTTAATTATAAACAGGAAATACATGACTTTTCAATTTACTTGCTTACTATACTTTTGTAGAAATTGAAAATGTATTTGTCAGCTTTGCCAGTAGCAAAACTTGGAGCAAAAATCTTTCTGCTCTTTCTGTTTGTGCTATATCCAACTCCATTTAGAAGTGTTGTATCCTGAGCAAGAGCCTCCAAAGAAATATTATGGTGCTTGGAGTACACTAGGGTAAATAAAGACAGTTTATTAAGAGCATCTTCATTCTTGTGGGAAGAAACTTGGATCATGCTGTCATACAAAGGTAAAAGGAGCATTCAGCTAGTTATCAGCTCTCCTGCTTCTAGATCTTCACCTGATGAAGAATTCAGATACTTAATAAAAAAAATTTAAAACATTTGATAGAAGTAAAACTTGGCATTAAACTCACTTTTTCCAAGTCGTCCATAGTTGACATTAACTTGCCTAACTTTCTTTGTATTTCTGTGCCTCCTACAGTACTGAAAAGCTGAGGGATGCTCTTCCTTGTCTGTTAGTTAAATTTTCAATACTAACTGTTGCACTTGGAAGAACAGACTCTATTGAATGAATTAGTTCTATTTCTATATTTGCTTCTTGAAAGTCCACCATCTCAGTTCCTTTTAGTAAGTCAGTATCCTTCTCCTTAGAAGTAACACCACCAGGAGGGAAAGTTTCACCAAACCAGGAGTTCCGTTTTCCACTGACCCACATGTGAGCAGATGTTTACTTTGGAATTCCATCCCTCACTTTAGCAAACTTTTCAAAAAAAGTTTTTCATTCCTGCAGGACACTCAGCACTGACTCACAGTTGCCTGCTTATTTCCCCTAAGAGCTTCTAACTTAGGTTTACAAGGACAATGCTAAACCTAAGACAGGACAATATTTCAAACTGGACAATTACTAACATGGCTAAATTATTATAAATTCTAGACAGATGAACATAACAAAGATAAATTATAATGACCTTAGGAAGAGGCCATAAGAATATAAACAGAAGCAGCACCATGCAGAGGTGGGAAAAAAGCACTTGAATTCACAAGGAAATTCTTAAAGGTTAATCTGGAAAAATTCCAAGACAAGAACCTTCACAGATGTTCAATATCAGCATCTGCTTTGAGATATCAAAGTGAAGAAAGCAGAAATCTTTAAAAGAAACACCTGATCTTTATCACAAACAATACTAGCTTTTCTAATACAGAAAACATACATGAAGGGAATACAGTGAAAATATTTTATACATATATATATTTATAATACTATGTACCTAGTATTTATAATATTTTATACTTAAGGGTCCTACTAGAAGAAAAAAAGAAAATTAAATAGAAAATGTAGCAGGCCAATACAAGAATAGCACACGTAAAATAGTGCAAAGATTAAATCCCCTTCATTTAGCAAAGCTTATGCGAAAGTCTTTGACAGCAAAGAACATACAGTACCCCTGTCTAAAACAAGACTTTGGAAAAAGGCCACCTTCTCCCTTAGTCCCAGCTCATTATACCAGTATATCATACCATTTATCTATCTTTGATTTCCTTAAGAATAAATCTACTGAAAGGTGCCTAAAAGTAGGAAATATTAGAAGCTGAATGGAAAAACTGAAGAATCAGGCCTGATCATCAGAGTAGGTACAGTGTGAACACATATAACTGTACTCTAAAATAGACAACATTTGGGATTTCTTTGCAAGTCACACTTAGAACATAAGTATTTAAGAAATATCAAAAAACTAGTAAGAGCATTACTTTCCCCCTCATCTTTCTAAAGAAAAAACTTTGACCATTTTAATAATGCATTTGTATTTAGATAAATTTTTTTTCTATTATTTCAAAAAGCTGTTTCCATTCAAATTGCAATACATAATAAATATCCTAAAGATGACTGAGCAGTATGTATGGTTTATGTGCATTGAAAACTATGTATTATTCCTAGATAAGTAAACTTCTTTGCTTAATTTCAGAGCAATTTTTAATATTAAAAAATATAAAACCTGTAATTAGATAATACCACTAGAAATTAAAATCTGGTCTTTAAAAAGACAATACACAATAATTAAAGAAAACCTTATAAAAATCTTTGGAGGTTGACTTACTTTCTTAATCACAGTGTCTGATTTTCTAGGGTTTATTATTTTCTTTGATTTCTTTGTTTTCATTTTTCTTGGGAAAACAGTGTATTTAATCTCATCCTTTTGTGGCCATTTCACAAAAAACAGTGTCATTCTCACTATCCTCTTGTCCAGTCAAAGCAGGCATTTTTTGTACTGGTGTGTCTGTCTGTGTTGACTGAGGATGATTACCCATTTGATTCAATAGATGCTTGGGAGGGGAGCTTTTCCTGCTCTCTATCTCAACCTCTGGCTCATCTAATCATTGCTTCATAACCTTCAAATTTTTTTATGCTAGTTTTGCAATTAGCTGACATATTTAACATAGTTTCATCTTTGAAAGCATTCATCTCCAGAACAGAGACTGATCTTTTCATCAGACTTGTCTGTTTAAAAAAACCAAAACAATTTATTTAGGTGTTCTTTTGAAGTAAGATTTATATATCACATTTCCTTAGTTTTAATGGGCTTGATTTTATTTCATATAAAGTTGTAAAGAGGAAAAGAAAAAGAAAAAGAGAGTGACAGGGGGACTATGGGAAAAAAAATTAGTGTTTAATAGGAAAAAAAGATCTGCATATCTCAGGATATGTGTAAAAGCAAAGGGGTCTGCAAAATTAATTCAAAGCTATTAGAAGCTCATAAAAGGCTAAAATCAATCTTCCCTAAAAATCATCACAAGAAATTTGAATTCAATAACCCTAGTCCTTGTAGGGAAGTTAAACTTTAAAATAAAAAATGTATGCCAATGGTGGTGACATTTACAGAAAATGAACAGAGGGATATTCATGAACCCAGAAGAAAAGATAAGAGGACTCTGTAATGTTTAGAAGTACAATTGTATTATATGGAAACACAGTTAATATCTCTAATTATGTAATTATGCACTCCTATACTTTGTGTCCCCATCCCTTAATCTGATGCCTGATGAAATCAAAACCAGAAGAATAGCTGTTATCCTCTGGTGTTTAATTGTTATTAATTAATAAGCAAGTATTTTTTGCAATAACAAATGTATTGCTTCTCAGACTTTTTGTAAATTCCAGCTCACTAACATGCACTATTATACTAGGCAGAACACATCTTTGTCAAATAAATCAGAATGAAATTTCACGTTCACTGCCTGAAATTTAGAGGGGGAAACACTTATTATTAATTATTAAAATGAATGAAAAAAAAGTATTAAATAATTTTTAATTAGACTCCAACACAGTATGGGGAACTGAAAGGTTCTTGATTTAAAGTAAGCACTACTTAGCAACAACTAAACCATCAGTGTGCTATCAGAACAAGAAAAAACACTCAATATCATATATTCAGGTATCCATATATGTATGTAAATTAAAACGCATGTCAAATGGAATGCTTGACTTTTCTCAACACATTGGAATATGCCAACACTGACATCTACTGGTGCTAGTCAGGTTTGGGGCAGCTTTTCTGCAAACACTACATTAATAATGAAGTTTCTTTGTGTGTCCATGGAATTAAGGAGTGTTACTTCTGTTAGTTGCAATTCCACTGTCAGAGGTATATCTGCTAAAGTGGACCTGATTCTCATTTCTGCCAATTGCAATGTATTTCCATTTAAAGATCTATTTAAATTATAAGAATACTGAGTAAGTTGCAGAGGGTGTCTCATCATAAATGAGAACTAGCCATTTGATTTAACAAACAAAATGCCTTGTGAAGGACATTTGGCCATTAAAAAGGAATTCTTAAAATGCAGCACTTAGCCATAGGTTGTAGTTCTTACACAGAGAAAAAGATTGCAGGTCCAGGAGTGGTTCTTGAACTCTTTTTAGAAGGTTCCTTTCTTCAAATGGAAGTTTTAGACCTATTTCTTAAAGAGGAGAAAAGCAAGAACTGAAATCCAAACTTCTGAAAAGTGTTTAGCCTTCTAGTTTTTCTTTATATCTAAGTATTTGGTGTTGTATTGTATTCTCATGGCAATGTTTTGGTAGTGGGGCAGCTACAGGGTGGCTTCACTTAGAAGCTGCTGGAAGCTTCCTCCATGGTCTGACAGAGCCAATGCCAGCCGGCTCCAAGATGGACCTGGCGCTGTTCAAGGCCGAGCCCATCAGCAACAGTGCTAGTGCCTCTAGGATAATGTGTTTAAAAGAGGGGGGGAAAAAATCTAAGCAGGAACAACTGAAGACAGAGGAGTGAGAATATGTGGCAGAAACAGGTGCAGGAACTGCAGAAACTGAGGTCAGTGAAGAACAAAGGGAAGGAAGTGCTCCAAGTGACAGAGCTGAGATTGCCTGCAGCCCATGAAGGTCCACAGACAAGCAGTGACCCATCTGCAGCCTGTGGAGGAGCCCCATGGGAGGGACCCCACGCTGGACTGGGGGACGACCTTGAGGAGTCTTCCCACTAAGAAAGGAAGGTGCAGCAGAGATAACATGTAATGAACTGTCCTCAATCCCTGCTCCACATTCCCCTGTGCCACTGGAGTGGAAGAGAGAGAGAATTCTCAAGCAAAATTAAACCAGAAAGGAGAGAGGGGTGAAGAGAAGATGTTTTAAAGATTTGGTTTTATTTCTTGTTTTCCTACTCTAATTTGATTGGTAATAAATTTTTTTTCTCCCAAGTCAAGTCTGTTTTGTCCATGGCAGTAATTGGTGAGTGATCTCTCCCTGTTTTTATGTCGACCCATGAGCCTTTCACTGTATTTTCTCTCCCCTGCCCAGCTGAGGAGGAGGCTGACAAAGGACCTTTGGTGGGCATCTGGAGTCCAGACAGGGTCAGCCCACCACAGGTGGTTCTGAATCTTCAAGGTGCATATCTGCATAAAAGGAATGCCAAATGGAGCTGTACAACTTGCAAAAAGGTACAAAACAATCAAAGTATTCCGTATTGTTTGGTGGTTAAAAGTGTTTTAAGGCAACAACATGAAAAGAGCTGTTCTTCCTTTAGGGCACTTTCATCACGAGTCATTTTCAATTCAGTGAGTTCCTACCAAATAATCAACTGTGAATTAATGCAAAACAACAGTCAGACTTTTAATTTCTGGAAGAGAGAGGCAACATGGGGGAAAGCTCCAAGTAATAATAATACAAATCTAATAAAATTATTTCCATCTGCTGGTAAAAAAGTGTAAAATCAGAATGTCTTGGGGAGATGCAGTCATTCCTGTATGAAGGAATCTTAACAAACATAACACGAAGCTAGAAATCTCTCTCAAATTTTGATAGGATATCTGCAGGGAGCAGGTTTGACAGTCCATATATAACCTTCATAAAAATATATTTAGCTTAATACTTGTTTTCATGGCTAAAAAATAGCTTTTTTAAGTCTCCTATAACTCATGCCTGCAGAGCATGCCAAGATTAAACAGAAGTGCGAAAGCAAGGCACCTTTGCTATCTGATGAAATAAATTTAATACTGGCAATCTCAGAAGAGAGTGGTACCTGACCTTGGGAAGTTTACATCTTGATAAAATTATATAACTTGTTCTGCAACACTTTTTTTGCAGATGTGTATGAAAATTTATATATATTTCTAAGCCTGTGGATATTTTTCATAGTGAAGGCAAGACTTTAAAGCAAGAAATTATTGCTTTCTTTATCTGATTTACCATAAAATCCTACCACTGTAGGCATCTTTGGACTTTGTTACAGTCAAACAAGATTGTTTCACAGCAGAACTCAGAATTAGGAAAAGAAAATACATCTGTTGCTATTTAAACAGTTAAAAAAGTAATTTGAATTTTACTATCCACTACACAGAAACCATGCATACCCCCATAGAGATCATTTGCATGTGCGAAATTAGCTAAATGCAGGGAATTGGTCAGTTATGAAATGTGAACAGTTAAATCGGACCTAAATTAGTGTCAGGTAAATGATATCTTTGACCTTCAAGGCTCACGCAAGGCAACCGGTGTTAAAAAGGAGAACTAAGTGATTGTAGTTGTTGCCACTAGATGGCAGTGCTCCGAAGAATTTAGTTCTCCAGATTTCAAGGATTAAATTAATTCAGTAAAGAACTTTAGTGTGGGCTTCTTTTAAAACTTTCATTCTCTTCATCTCTCGGGAATGTAGCTCTCAATCAAAAACTTTCCTCCCCAAAATTTCTAATTAACCACAGAGCTCAGACTCACCCTCGATTTCCTCCACCTGGTGGCTACTACTTGAAAACCAAACTATTCTCATCTTCAAATCCTGTCCTCCCATAGCTTCTGCAATTCATCTCTTCTAGATCCACTTCCATCTAACTCCTTCACCTTCCTGTTTATTTCAAGGGGCTCTGTCCTTTACTCTCATTTTCCTCTACTCAGTAATGTTATAGTAAAATACCATGTACAGGATCTCTCTCCATGGTAATGAACTGGAGCATGATTCATCACTCCATTCTGCACCAACAAAAATATCTTTCTCTAGGAATGTCAAGCTGTCAGTTCTAGCTCAGCAAGGCTGAAAGGAAGGATCTAATGAGCCTTTGCCTTTTCAACTTCATAGTCTCTCCACTACTTCCTTTCTTCATTCACTGTGGCTACCACAGACTCAGAATGTGTGAATGACAGGTGTCATTCACAGCATTCTAAAATTAAATGTTTTTTCTAATCTCTCTACAAAGCTAAAGTCTGATATCTAATTTCATATCTTGCTTGCTGCACCATCAATTTCTTTAGCTTAGACAAGCATCACCTTGTTCTGTTCACAGTCATTCAAAGTGCTACTGTAAAGTTTCATAGTAATTATAGTTACTTCCTTGGAATACTATCCCATCCTTTGAAGTAATAAAAAAAGAAAAGGTCATTCAAATATAAGATGCTCTTCTGCTTTCAAAGCCTTCACAGCCTTTCCTTTTTTGACATCTCCAAAACAGTAAAACGATAACCTCTATCTTTGTGACTTCTAACTCCATCACTGACTTGCTAAGTTCAGGGGGGGGTTCCTTTCTGAAAACCATTTTGCCCACCCTTATACTACCTGTCACACCTAGGAAACAGTCACAAGAGTCATTGATTTATTCTCTCAGAATTTACTGAAATTCTCTCCCATCCTGTCCTGCAAAACAGTTAATGACTGGGTATGGTATGGTATGGTATGGTATGGTATGGTATGGTATGGTATGGTTACTGGTATGCTGAGAATGCTGCATACAATGCTGATCAGTGTCCTTATTTTCACTGAGTCCTTATATTCTCTGTATGTATCTGTCCAGCAGACAGAAAATGCTGCTGAATCAAAATCAAAATCAAACACTCCAACATAATTGTCTGAGAAAATCAGAAGCTCACAAAAAACAAAGGGAAACATCAGGGCCTAATCCTGTACCCTGAAATAATGCCATCCTTGATGTTTAGGATAATCTTGACTACATCAAAAGAATTCAGTTACTAAAAATTTTCATAAAGCAATGTATGGATTCATATTTTAAGGGCAGATAGAAGCATCATTGTGAGGAAGCCTGACCTTCTAAATAATACAGATAATATTTTATCAATATTCCTGCATCAAGCTCACAATTGGCTCTGTGAAACTCAGGCTGTACCTCAGAAGGAAATCCAGTCTTGATTTGAAGGCAGAAAATAATGGATAATTTCTGAATATGCTACTTTAATTGCTACACATTGAAATGTTATAACTAGTCTCAGTTTCTCTAGACTGAAACCTCAACTGTTGGGTCTGTTATGTTTTCATTTAGCAAATCCTCTGGCATCAGAAACTACACCATGCAGATAACATATTCAAACCAACTCTCTCTCTCTCTCGTGTAAAACATACATAACAATCTTACAAGTCTTAATACAGAACTGGTAATCAAGAAAAAGAGAGAATGCATGCAGGAATTGACACTTCTGCTTGGAACACTGTTAGTGCATTAATGCACAACATTCTTAAAAACTTTCTTATTGAAGAATAATCACAGATTTATCCAATAGTAAATCTTCTGTTCCTCTCTGGAACCTAGGTTTTTCAGGGGCTGCAGGCAGATATTTCCCTCCATTTCAAATCCAGAACATGGAGCCTTCTTTTAAGGGTAGATGCATTCATTCTTTCAAGGAGGGGCAAGCTGCTTTTGTTTTTTTCTTTATAAGAGTAAAAGCAGAGATGTGATTTCCACCTCTTTATTGAAGCACCAAGCCAGGAAATGAGAATTCATTGCTTGACCATTTTGGGTACAGGAAGTTGTGTTGTTGAGCAGAAAAGAATGTGAAAGTCATGCAGACAAGAAAGAACACAAGTGCTGACATGACTGTCTCGGTTGTTAGAGCACTTACCTGGAACAGAAAGCTCTGTGTAATATTTCTAATCCCAAAACTTCATTTCTATATTATTGTTAATGTCTCACTTCCTTTATTTCAAGGTAAACAATGTTTAATTTATAGTTCAGAGAGTATTACAGAGACATCTTCTGTTGCTTATCTTTCAAGACTGTAAAGCTCCTTTCAGAGTTACTGCTTTTCAGGATACAATCTCCCCTTCTACAAAGTATGACCCTAATTCCCTATTCTTATCCTTATGACCTTGCATTTGGCTGCACTAAAACACATATTTTTCAAGTGAACCCAAGTTAACAAGCTACACAAATTGCCTTGTAAAACTGACCAAGCCTTATCCTTATTTACCACAACCATTCTTCAGTCACTACAGAATTTAGAAGCAATAATTGGAGCCAGTGATACTCAGAAGCTAGAAGTAGCAAACTGCCAGTCTGAAAAAATATCAGAAAAACTTGACAGTATTAAGGCTTCAATTCTGATTTTTTTTGATGTTACTATAGAAACTAGAAAGACACAAAAAAGCAAAAAAAGGATAAGCAATGAAAAAAAGAATATGCTTCATGTTCATTCATATGCACATTATTTAATGCAAAACAAATAAAAAAACCCAAACCAAATATTTAGGAATTCACTACCATCAAACATAACAATTGGCAATATAGTAACACTGATAACACTGACTAGACTTATTTCAAAATTCATTTACATTTCCTCATTGCTTCTTACAGAAAAATTTTTTGACATCTCTTTTTACCTGCTGTGCCAGCCTCAGAAAAATTGACTATAACACATTGTCTTCTACTTCAGCTCCTCACTTATTAAACATCCTGTAGTTATCACATGACTACTCATTACATATGTAATGAATACTTTTGCCTACAAGTTTATCTAGGTCCCAGTTATGTATGTCCTTCCTTTTGTGCATATGTTGAGCTCATCAGAACTACACTCAATTGCTTAAACTTATGCTTATTCTGAAATGTTTGTAGAATCAGGATTGAGGTAAAACTCTGTCTGGGATAAAGGGCTGGTGGGTGTGTACTTTAGACCTTTTACTATTGCAGAAGTTTACATTCACAGAAAGCTTACTATATTTGCTTAGTATTTCTTGTTATTTCAATGGGACCTCTCATGGGAGTAGAATATATTGATAATGTAAATTGTGGCATAAAACTTAAAATATGTCTTCAAAATGCAATTTATTTTTAAAAACATACCATGCCATACATTTATCTAAGCAAGATACAAGCCTTTTAGTAGCCCTGTTCTAATAATTTTAAAATACATCTGTCAAATTTTTTTCAAATCTTTTTCTTTGCCACTTCTCTAAAATTACAAAATCCTGATACACCATGAAAGTTATTTTTCAACATGTAATCCTGTACATTACAAAAGTAATTAAATCATAGTAAGTCTGAAAATAATTAAGGTCATAATTTTTACTTTCAGCTTGCTCTTTCAAATTAATATGTTAGTTCTTCCTCTTTTTTGTCCATGTCCTCAGCTGTAAATAACATATCATGACCCCTTCTGTCTAAAGCATGAGGAGGCAATACGAAAGTAGGAAAAGCAGTACATAGTGAATGCCTGGATAACGTTGACCTCTAAAAATGGGGGAAAAAAACCCAGAACAACCCACAAAAAACTCCCAAGAATCTTCGTATCTATTCTCTAGATTTCAAAGTACATAGTCTGTCAAACACTACATCATGACATTCATCAGACCACAGGATATAAACTGCAAACATAAATACTTGGCACAAGGTGACCAGTAATTTCTATTAAAAGTTGAGGTCATATTATTTAGAAAAAAATAGATAGAAGCTAAATTGTTGGTAAAATGAAACTAAAAAAAAAAAAAACAGTTAAAAAAAAAAGTGCAATAGTCGTAATTTTCTTCTCTCAGCGTAAGTAAGTCTTTCCTTCATTGCATTGAAAATTTAAACCAAGTAATGCAGATTTCACAGCTTAAATTGGGTGTGTGAATTAATGTGTTAAAATGTTACATATACATTTATCTTCAAATAGTCTCCCAGGGGAGAGTATCTTGTAAATACTCTTAAAACTTTGAATTAGTTTTACGATATGCAATCACTTGAACTTCTTCCTAGCTTTTCACTTCAGCTGTTGATTTTAGAAGAAACACGGGATCTTTGACTGTCTTTGAAAAGTTAATAACATTTAACTCTCCAATCGAAGTTATACTAAATGTAATGAAAGTCTATTGACTCCATGACTGGCCATGGATCAAATTCTAAACACAGTCTCTGGCTACTGTATGAACTCTACAAAGTTAATAAATGTCTAACATGCAGACAGTTACAATGTGAAGAGCAGTATATGGAAGATGTCTGAGATGTAAAAAAAAAAAAAAAAGTGAAAAATGGCTCCCCAAATGTAGGCTGCTTTCATTAAATTTCATAAGTACCTTCATATTTTAGGAGAAAAGCCCAAATGAAAATGGTTGACATTCCACTTTGAAATTCCACAGAACAGTTTTCAGGTTTAACTATTCTGTCTCAGGTTCTCCTGGGACAATGACACTTTCAACAACTTGACTTTTTATTGTAGAGGCCTATGCCTTATATTATAAGCAGATATTATAAAGGAGAAATCAGCAAGAATTATAAAATTAAGTAAAGAAAAACACAAGATTTATTTATCATTGAACACATATTCACATTCCAAAAATATTTTTATTTTTTTACATTTTCTGAAAAAAAAAATTACAGCAAAAAGAGTAAAAGTCACACTTCTAAAGGAAAAACACCACATGAAAATCAGTGTAATAAACTTTGACTCACAATTAAAAAATTATCACATGAAATATACATCAGATACATCTCCATTACATTAGTACAGTTTGAGTCTGGAGGCTTATAGGCACATGACAACCCCACAGTGTCAATGAACCTCTTTATTTTAATTAAAACTACTCAAAATAATCTTTTCAAGTCATACTTTATTTACACAACTTTAATGTATAGAAAAGAACCTAGTTATATTATGCTTCAACAAGACAGTTTCACAGACCTTAAAGTCTCTACCAAAATGAATGGGTTTCTTGCCTGAAAGAGAACAGGGTCAAGTTTATGAAATAAAATGTGAAAGTTAAGCATAAAAATGAAATATCCTATCTCAAAAGCAACTCAATCACACAATATATAAGATTGATTAGGCATGTCTACAGCAATCCCATTTGACACAAAGGCTATTTTTTTTTTCAACTGATTGAGTAGTTTTACAGCGTGAACAGAAATAAGTAACTGTGCTGGAGTGTGAAATCAGAAATCAGTGCTTAAATAAGAAAATTACATTATTTTAAAATCAGAAAGAAATATTTCACACTGTTTTTTTAACTCAACTGCAAGAATACAATCTTAATAAATGTTTACAGTAGTTTAGAATGCCGTAATACAGTTCACTGTCTCTAGAATGCAATTACCACACAATAAAAATAAAGAATAGATGGCAAACAGTTTAAACTTACAATATTTGGAATGATTTCTGTAAATGATGGCTCACAAAATAATTTCAAATTTTTCAGGAACTTTTTCTCTAAGTTTTATCACTTACTTTAAATAAGTAAAACCAATTTGAATGCTATTTTAGTTGCATTACCAGTACTTCTCTTGTGAAGAAGTTATCATTTCATTGAATGAACTAAATGAATGCCTTATCAATGTAAACTGAAATATTTAGGGCATGCTGCAGGTAAAGGTGAATGTTTTTACAGCACACACTCTCCTAAAATAGACTATTTATCATTCTTTGAAAAAGGGGACATGAAAAAACAATACTATGTGTGTGGCCTACATTACCTTCACTTAATGCACTAAATACAGGTTTTTTAGAAAATTGTGCAGTTTCTGCACCATTGATAATCTGACAGTAAGTATTTATTGAAGGTAAAGCACTCATTGTCTGTTGACACTATTTGTTTTAATATATAATCTTGCTAACCAAATGATCTTTAAGCAATGCAGATAAGCAATGGCATGCAAAGGGTCACTTAAATGCCAATTTGACTGTTTCATAAACTTAAGCATTCTTTTCCCATGACTATTCTCAGCTACTTAATTGAAACTATTATCCATTTACAAACTTAAGGCCTGCCATAAAAAGGCTCTCTTCTGTATCCAATAGGCCTTTCAGGACCCTAAGAACAACAAAATCTAGTAAATAAAGCTTCTTTTTTCTTTTCCTCTTTTCTTACAAGGAAGTGAAGAAGTAACCTATGGTACATCTAAGCAAAGCTATCTGTAAAGATCTTATTAGCAACGACGACCATAAAACTGAAAAGTCTGACTTGACATGGGATGGACAGGAGCAGTTAAATTAGGACACGGTCTGCACTAATTTTGTAAACCTGCACTCCTTTTGTAATCTGCACTCCTACTACAGAATGACAGATATAACCTATGACAAGAGCAAGGTAATAAGCATTGTCCTTAAAATACAGCTCTTCATGTAAAATCTCCTGAATTTCAGGCAAGCACTGACTGTAATACAAATTCAGGCTAATGAATTTTTAATACATCTTCTCTATTTAAAGATGATGACTTACAGCTGGCATTGCTTATATTAAATTTGTGGTATTTTCCATTGTTTGTTTTTAATTATTTTGATTAGATTATGCTTGGAATTTTATGGACAAATTCAACCTCACATAAGTAACTTCAGTTTCTGATGCAGTCAAGAGATGTTTCCTCTGCATATAACAGGACTGAATAGGCCCTGTGGATTTTAAAAGCCATATCAGAACAATTTCAAGAAGATAAACATAAAACTAAAACCAGAGGTACCAAACTAAATCTGATAATTTAGATATGGAATTATAAATGTTCAGATCCACATTTGGGGGGATGGCATTATTTCTTCTCCAAACTCAGCTATCATGCTGTCCACCAATAAATTGATATATTTTCAGTAATTTTCTTATAATAATGAAATAAGATTCAAAAATTACTTGACATTTGAAGGCTGAGGAGCCAAAGATTGTTGAAAGTCGTGTTCTTCCTGTAGCTCTCTCTGAATTTCATCTCATTTAATTTTTTATATGACTTTTCCTTCTACCTGTAACACATGTGAGGATGGAGCCTCAAATGTTTATGCACAGCAGATAAAGACAGTATCACAGACTGCTAAGTTACCTGGGTATTTTCATACCCACTCTGGAGTAGTACAAGGAGCAATGGCACACAAACAACTCTGGTTATCAGAACAACACACTTCAATTAAACTATAGCAGTTTAGAACTGTTGTCACTACAGAAATCACAGCAGTGCCCACAGCTTTTCAATATAAGGAATAAGCAGAAAAGTTTGATAAAAGAAAATTTCCAATGTACCCTACCTGAATTGTTTTTCTGAATAGTGTATAAGATGAGCGTATTTCAATATACTACAAAAAGAATAATCAAATAACATTAAAATCATAATATTAATATGCAGATCTAATAAACTTAGAAGACCATGAAAATATATAAAATTTGCATTGTATTTTTAAGCAAATTTAAACATAGACATAGTTTGAAGGATGATATTTTTAGGAAAATTTCTTCAAGGTTATGTTTATTAAATACAGGAACTTCAGCAGGAATAGAGATGGAAAGAATTCCTACTGTTTCCACCCACAGCTGCTCATTCCTATATATAGTTGCTCCAAAAATTATTTTTTTCACACTGTGAAATAAATCAAAGAACTGATCCATGCTGAAAAAATCATACCAAAAAAAGAAAAAAGAAACAAAATAGTGTGAAGACAGAAATTAACCTAGATCTCTGATTGTCTTTGTAGAGTGTCCCCACATAGAAATTTTGTCCAGGACAGCTCACTGTAATCCAGGAGCAAGAGCAAAAAGGAAGGGAAAGGAACTACTGAAGTACTATATCGCTGCCAAAATATCTGCACCTGTTTCATAAACCTGAACTTCAGAATCTATACCCTTGTGCTGCTTTTTCCATGTTGTGATGACCTCCAGAGGTCTATTCTAACCTCAGCCATTCCACAATTCTGTTTCCTGTAGGCTGTTAAACATCTTTAAAACAAACTAGCAGTGCCATTGATAGGAAGGATTCTTCTCAGTTACACTTAAAAGCTTGTGTATGTAACAAAACAAAAGACGTTCAAGAAAATAAACAAGTATAATCTTAAGATGAACAGAAACAGAACAACATAGAGAAAATTAATTTTAAAGTGCTTTTTCTTGAGAAAATTCTTTATCTCGATATGAAAACTAGGTCCAATTTTGGGCCCAGGTCTTCCTGCCACACCACGGTAATTAACTCTGCAAGTCTGGTAAGACTGGCCACCTTAGTTTATAGAAACCCAAAGAACACAGTTATTGCAAGCAAATGCCTTTCTAATTTAGTTTTCAATCACATATCTGGTTAAATGAATCATAAAAATATAAAATTTTACTCTGCTTTGTCCATTCACAAGCTTTATTTATCCCAGAACATAACTGGCCACAATGTTTATGTTTATTGATAACTTCTGTAGTATTTAAGTTCTTAAAAAAAATCATTTCAGGAAAAAATGAGGAAAGTTTATAGTTCATATGCCAGTAAATAAATCACCAAGTAAAAGATAACTGAGAACTGTATACCTAAATGAGTCACTACCTTCTGAAAAGGTTTATTCAAAATTAAAATTATTTCATATGCTAGTTTATTTTTGAAACCAACACCACTCTTTATATCAGCACATACATGAAAAAATATGAAGGACCAAAGTCAGCTACTTGATGTTTATCAGAGAAACTGGAAGATGATCACAATTCTACACCAAGAAAGTGAGTTAACAAAGCTGAATACAGAAAAGCTTGAAAGTAATATGTCTGCCTGAAAATGTATCAATAAAATCAAATATAAGACTATGATTTTTTTCTTTTTAATGTCAGATAAAGTATCTGTCATGATCTCCTGTCAAATTTAAAGGAAAAAGGTAGCCTGATTAGATGCGTTGCCATTTCCAGCTTTTGGAATGCCTAGATACTTAAATCACATGTGAGTGATATCCAAAGAAACAGAAGATACTCAACAACATTTGCTGATGTCTTACAAACCAACATGGTTAATTGAAACCCCCAAAACTCAAATTACAGCAGATGCTGTTTTAAAATCATGAATCAAAGTTCTGTGATCTCGCCTTGTCTTGTGAAACAGATCATGGAAGGGAACTTCAACACATTCTTGCAAATGAATAATGGAGGCTATTTAAGCAGACGAGAATTCCTTTAAACCTAAAATTGGAGAACACGACCCTACACACTTATTATGACATGGACATTTTAAATTTATATAATCTCATATTATATTTCATTTTCTTTGTAGGAACACCAGTGAACTAACATACACCTTTTCCATCAAAATATGTATGTAATTCACTTACAGATGTAACATAAAATTACAGTAACTAAAGCAAATATCTGCATTTTTTTATATGACTGCTTTGTGTATAACCAAATTTGCAAGTTCATCCACACAATCAGTCAACTTATCTTGAAATTGCATGGGCTCTGCAGCCCACTATGCAAACTAAAATAATTGCAAAAATAAGATGTCACAAAAACATAGCAGTGTTCTATAGAAATGCCAATTTATAATACGTTGCCATTACTCTGTACAAAAACAGGGCTGCTAAGGATGCATTAGAGCCTTTAGCTAGTAGATATGAGTTTTTAAAACCATTTCTCTTTCTTTTTCTAAAAATTTATCTTCATTAATTTTTCCATGTGTAAAAGTGAAAGGATTCATTTTCAAATTGAATAATATGTTTGAATTATGTAGCACTTGTGTTAAATACAACAAAATGTATATTATCTTTTCAGATGCCAATCTTGCAAATTACTTTTTCTTCTAAGATCACTGAACACACATTGATGAGCATAATTGCAACAATACCATCAATGCATTACAGAAGTGCCATGCTGCCCAAAATATGTAATACTGTCTAAATACATCATCAGAGTATCCCAGTACTGCTAAATAACTGGGAAACTGTTATGTTGGCAAATAGTAGTATATAATTAGAAGTAATAAATTATCTTACTACATTCTTTATTATAAAAATTACCATCAGTGACTCTGTACTGTATGTTTTTATACATTATTTCACATATTTAGTTTTGCAATCAAAAGAACAATGATGTTGCAGAGTATTCTCTTAGAACCACCTAAAAATGTCATTATTAATGTCTTCCTTGCCTCATTCTCTAACAGGAAGACCAGCTCTTTTCTAGGTACCCAGCCCTCTGAGCTGTAAGACCGGGACAGGGAGCAGAATGAAGCCCCCTAATTCAACAGAATTCATCAGAGACTTGCTATACCACTTAGACTCAAACAAGTCTGTGGGGCCAGACGGGATCCACCCAAAAGTACTGAGGGAACTGTCGAAAGTGCTCACCAGGGCACTCGCAATCACTTATCAGCAGTCCTGGCTAACTAAGGAGGTCCCAGTTGACTGGAAGTTAGGAAATGTGACATTCACCTGCAAGAAGGGACTGATGGAGAATCCAGGGAACTAGAGGCCTGTCAGCCTGACCTCAGTGCTCTGAAAGGTCATGGAGCAAATCATCTTAACTGCCATCACATGGCATGTACAGAACAACTGGGGTTTGAGGCCCAGTCAGCACAGGTCTATGAAAGGCAGGTCCTATTCAACTAACCTAATCTCCTCCTATGACAAGATGTCCTGTTTGGTGGATGAGGCTCAGAGTGGTGGTGAATGGAAATAAATCCAGCTGGTGGCTCATCACCAGCGCAGTTCCTCAGGGTGCAGTATTGTGGCCTGTCCTGTTAAATATCTTTATTGATGATCTGGATGAGAGAATTGAGTACACCCTCAGCAAGTTCACAGACAACACCAAGTTGGGCAGAAGTGATCTGCATGAGGGTAGGAAGGTTCTATAGAAGAATCTGGACAGGCTGGAACAATGATTCAAGGCCAGTTGAAAAAGGTTCAATAAGGCAAAGTGCTGGGTCTGTACTTGGGGCACAACAACTCCCTGAAGTCCTACAGGCTGGGGGAAGGGCATCTGGAAAGATGCTCAGCAGAAAAGGACTTGGGAGTGCTGGTTGACAGCCTCTGAATATGAGCCAGCATGTGCCTAGGTGGCCAAGAAGGCCAGTGGCATCCTGGCTCATATCAGAAATTGTGTGACCAGCAGCACTAAGGCAGAGATTGTCCTCCTGTATTTGGCACTCACCTCAAATCTTGTGTTCAGTTTTGGTCCTCTCACTACAAGAAACACACTGAGGTGCTCAAGTATGTCCAGAGAAGGGCAACAGAGCTGGTGTCTGGAGCACAAGGCTTATGAGGAGTAACTGAGGGAGATGGGGTTAATTAGTTTGGGGATACGGGATCTGAGATGAGACCTTATCACTCTCTAAAACTACCTGAAAGGAGGTTGTAACAAGGTGGGGGTCAGTCTCTTCCCTCAAGTAACAAGGAACAGGACAAAAGGAAATGGTCTGAAGTTGCACCATGGGAGGTTTAGATCAGATATTAGGAAAAATGTCTTCATGGGAAGGGTTGTCAAGCTTTAAAACAGGCTGCTCAGGGAAGGGGTGAAGTCACCATCCCTGAAGGCATTTAAAAGACATGTAGATGTGGCCCTTAGGACATGGCTTAGTGAAGGACTTGGCAGTGTTAGGTTAACAGTTGAACTTGATAATTGCAGAGATTTTTTCAAAACTGAATGATTCTATGATTAATATTAATGATATAAAACATTATAACCAAGTGTAGATGGCAAATAAGATTCCAGTTATTGAAGTATTAGAAACATTTCTGACCTGTAAACAGACAAATATTGTAAGGGCAATTTCAGAATGCAGTATTTTTTTCTAATTTAGCAGGATTTTTAAATAGTACTATAATTTAATTTTCATCCAGTTTCTTCAACAGAAGAACTCCAATCCATTTAACAGAAATTATTTCATTACAACAAAAGTTGTTAGGAAATATTAATCCTTAAATGTAGAAGAATGCCTGCCAACTGGAACTGCTCAGGCCTGCATCACCAGGCCACTTAGGGCTCTATTTCATGCCCACTATAGCCCCATTCCAGAATGCAGTGCCAGAACAGATGGGGAATTTCTGTCATTGCCCTGCGACTCACTCCCAGAGCTCTCCTGTCCCTTAGCTCTTCAGAGTAAGCTGTGTGCATCTTCGGTTCTTGGCTGTCCTAAAACTGGTCAGGAAAATATGGAAAATGGAATTCTACACATGTACCTACCTCTCTCTATCCCTTTATCCACACAGCTTGAAGAGGAACAATCAGGACCAAACTACAGTGGGAGGAGCTAAAGAAGCCGCTGAAGCAAGGCCCTTAGACATTCATAGGGTTTCTCATTTTGACTAGACCTCTGCCTAATGATGACTGGACTTTGAAACAACACTCACAAATATTGGGCCATCAAAAAGCATTCCACATATGTCTCTCTCATCCTCTGTTCATCTTGATGCTTTATCTCCTTCATTTCAACACCTATATCTGTCTTCTCGTGTAGTTTATCCAACCTGTTTATTTAAGTTTAGGCCAATGTTATCTGGTACCTCTGCACATAACTCTGCCTGCTGGAATCATATCACATTCTTGGTTGTCTTTCTCATTATATCATTGTGAATGTTATAAATACTGTTATTCTGTTTCTCAATAAACATACATAATAATTTTGGGGTAAAGTAATCCTTTACATCAAAGCTGCAGAAAGAATCAAGATAGGGTTTCATTTTAGTATCTTGTTATATCCCTGAAATACCAAAATGCTAGAAACTGACAACAGAGGAGAAAAGACATTATTCAATCTTGGCAATAAATTTTGTCTCTGTGGTACTGTCTCTATAACCTTGATTTGTGTTGTCTTCTAAAAAAATCTAAGCTTTATAGAATGGATATCTTAATGATAATTTTTGTCATGTGAAATATCACAAAGCTAAAAGGATATTGAGCATTAAACCATACTCCAGGAAGGCATCCACTTGTTAAATGTAGATTAGGATTCTATTTATACATTGTTTTACTTATAATCTTCTTTCCAATCTCATAAAGAAAAGCCTAACCCAACATCTGACCGAATGAACCTCAATTTGTTTTTTCCTCTAATGTTAAGCTGCAAGACCAGTATGAAGACCTGTTTTATAGAAAATCTTCTTTTAAAGGGCAGGTGGTAAGAAAACAGTTTGCATGCCTCTGTATGTTATAAAGCATCGAAACCTTAACCATGGGAAAACTAATACTATCTCACAATAGTACAAAACTTGCTTACCTGCTTCACCCACTTATTATATGTTAACAGCTCATCTTTAGGCCAAGATTCATTTTCTGCTCCTTGAGATTCTTTCTGAACTCCTGAGAGAAAGGGGGAACAAACCTATGTAAAAGATGAATGCAGAATTTTTTAAAAAAACATTTTTGTCCTTCATGAGAGGTAATTCAGTACAATATTTATTATATGCAATTATTTCTTCAACACCAGTGAAGTACCCGGAACATTGCATTAATTTTATCATAAGCCAAATATTTCCTCAATAGCTAATTAAATTTCAAAAACAAACATAGTAATAGGAAAAGGACCTACAATGATTAACACTATATAATATTGTCTATAGAAATTTCTTATCAAAGATCTGGTCCATTTCTTCTATAAATTGCACTGATTAGAAAAAGCTGCAAAATATAGGAAGAAACACATATCAGAAATTTATATCAATAGATTTATGATCCTTTAAAGCAAATAAAGAGAAATGCCTCTAAACATTGATCAATTCCCCAAACATATCTAAGTTCAGATATTTGAATTTTGAAAACAGTTTGAGTGAAAAGCATAGAATGATGGCCACTAATATGTATGACTATAGATGGACGACTTGTAATTCCATTTCCCTAATCAGCATACTACTTAATAAAAACAAAATTCTGTATATCCAGCAGTTGGAAAATCAAATCTAATATGAAAAGGAAAGAACAAGAGACACAAAAATGAAAGAGAGAAAAAAAAAAGGTATACTTGTGATTTATGAAGTATCAAAATATTTTCAAGGACTGTTTAATTTCCTTTCCAGTTTTATCAGTTTAAAATATGAACTACCTATCTTAACAACTCTGTTAGCAAACAGAAGCACTATTAACTTTTATTTTACCATTCCTAGATAATTCAGAATGTTACCAAGCTTGCTTGGTGAAAACTTGGCAAGGCTTGAGATTCGTTTTTTATTTCCTCATGTTCAATTTGTGGCTGTTGTATAAGCAAGAGAAGAAAACTAGTGTCAAATAAGAATGCTAAAAAAAAATTATACTACTACCACAGAGAACAAAACAGCATCAAAACAACATACATGCATAAATTAAAGTTTGAGTCTTTATACAAATTAGTTTGAAAGAAACAAGAGCATTCAAAGACAAATGATCTTAGGCTCATCTTTTGCAAACATTTACAGATGTGCTTAACTCTTTACTATAAATAATTCCTCTGTGGAACTGCTCGTAGTAGAGAAGTTTACAAGCTGAGTGCAATTTTCAGTTAATCATTTTCTATGCAGAAGAAAATTATAATTCCTCCTCTAGCAGGAAAGCCATTACAAAATTTGAAGTTCTCAGTTCCCACACATACTATTCTTTCACATCAAAAGAATGGTTCAACAATTCCTCTTTTGGATACAGTATGTCCAGGGGAGGGAAAAAGGCAGAATTGAAATGCAGCAACAACTCTCAAAACAGATGGCAGTTTCAAGGACAGTATGCTTTCTAAGCAGTTATTCAGCTTACGTGCATGTAAGTCAGCACACATGTATTTTACCATTTGTGCCATACACAGGCGTGAGGAACCAGGTTTTAAAGTTAGCGGTAGGAAACAAGCGTCACATCTAAACTACATTTCATTTCAGAGTACTGCTCATTAAAACTACTACAGAAGTGTTAAATATTTCTGAGGAAAGTATTTCAGAGCCGCCAGCTGATGCATGAATACAGTAAAGCTGTAAGTTGAACATGTATTAGAAACAGTCAGTCATGTCATCCTTTGCTGGCATTACGAATGTCCACTTGTTTTTTTCATGTAACAATCTTCCACACAGGAGAAATTTTATTCCACTGAGTGCATTGTCCACCTAGCAATCTAAAAATACTGATTTTTTAAGGTCCAGGAGTTCTAGCATTTGACCTTATTACCATGTAAGAAGCATATTCTGAACAGTAACATTTTTTTGTTGCATAGTAGAAAATGAAAAGGCAAAAAAGGAACCTGTAGGCCAACACGAAGTGATAGATGGATATATATGTTGCCACAAAAATGTAAACTAGAAAGCAATAAAAAGCTATGGCCTTGCATGTACATGTACATATTGATGCTTTGCTTTTAACCAAAGCCTTAGTAATTAATTTACCTTTGACAGAAAAGACAGCTTAAAAAAAAAACAATTCATATTACATATTTGTTCTTCACTGTGAGAGCAAGGAAATAAAACAGATGAATGGAATAACAACTCAGACTAAAAGAAACAGATCCAGCATTACCTTCTCAGGCTATACCAAACAACCTTCCTCTACTTTGCAACACATGCATGTTTTCAAACATGGTGGTTAACATAGTCTGTTAAGTATTACAGTCCATCCAAGCTGTCTGTGATTCTTTCCCCATGCAATTTATTGTCCGGTTCATGGAATCAAAGAGAAACTTTCACAAGAACAGACTGATCAACTTATGCTTCTAAAACATTGCATAATATGTATATTTTACATATTAAGTTTCCTGCTCTGTCAAAACCAACATAAATATATGAGCAAATATTAATTTAATTTTAAACACCTTTACATGGTATGTGATTACTTTATTTTGTTGAGTGTGTTTTCTCTTTTGTCCACTCCCCATGGGTGAATCACAGGCACAATGCCGTTGTATTATTTTAATGAAATTATATATACTATCTATATGTGTCCATGTGTTTGCATTAACAAAAACAAGGCCAAAGTAATGTGATATAAACTTTAGCAAATAAAAGTGTTGAGAACTGTGACAACTCTTAATTCCTGTGGAAATATGTTCTTGAGTGTTCTGACCATCCTTGAGGGACCTGTTTCCTGCTCTGGTATTTTAACCTTGTGGTGTAAACTTCTACTGCATCTTTTAAAAATAGCTTTATTAGACATAGCCTTTTCCCCCACAGGTGTAGAAGACGATTTAGGTACCCAGACACCTTGATAATATATTACAAACCATTTCAAAATTTTTGGTCATTTTGGTAGGTCAGTGGTAGCTTTTGTAGTTAAAAACCCCTCACTATTAACCTCAAGGTAAAGAAAACTAAGGCGCGGGGCGGGGGGGGGGGGCCGTTATTGTTGCTGTTTAGGTTTTGGTTGGGTTTTAATAATTACCTCTAAATGTATCTTAAATATTTTAATCTAGTATTCCTTTGATTCCTCATTTAATAGTTTCATGCTTTAAACTAAATCATTTTCCTCCCTGTTTTGACAAGTAAAATGCAGAAAAGGCCTTGATATAACCAGTGCAGAAAAGACTCTAATAGATGACAGAACAGTTATCTAGATGCATGAATATACAAATATGTTTATTTGTATAAATTCATCATGCTTTTGTTTATACATCTGTGCTGGTTTAAAGGTAAACCAGCAGGAGAAATTAACCCAACTCAAAAGAGATTACAAGTCAGAGTTACAGTTTACTAAACAGATTACAATAAATACAACAGTACAGAGAAAAACTAGTTTTAACCCACAAAAATCAGACATATAACCCAGCACCCTGGGGCACGAATAGAACAGTGTTTGTTGGCCCCTGTGTTGAGTGCCACATGATTCTCCAGAGCGCAAAGTAAAAGAAAAGGAAAACATGTTAGTGAGGATGATGGTCGCAGTCCTGTCAAGAGTGGCAGTTGCAGTCCTGTTGGGGTTCCAGTCCTTCCCTGCATTTGACAAGTGGTACAGAAGCCCCAAAATCCAAAGATTATATACATTCAGGTTCAGGTGGGAATGCCCAGTACCTCCCCCAGGGTGGGGAGTTTCAAAACAGGTGATTTAACTCTGTTAGTCATGGGATATTTTTGGAATCTTTGATGGTCTAGGTCGTTGCAGCTGCCTATTGTGCCAGTCCCTAATGTCCCATTAGCAGACAGGACTCCTCAGTCGGAGTGTAAAGGTGCTAATGCCTGCCCAGGGGGAGTTATCACAGCTGAGTCACTGGTGTGAAGGCAAAAGCATTCTCGTTCCTTGCAGGGTTCTTTAATACCTAGCATGTAGCCTGAGGTGTCAGGTGTGCCCTGGGGAGCTACTGCAAACGATCCATTATTAGCAGTTCATCAGGAATGATACGGAGGGTGTAGACACAGTTTTGTTTATACTCACATAGTGATAAACTTGGCCTGGCCCCTGTATCTAGGACAACACTAAAAGTATTTATACATAAACATAACTAATGATCATGCATCCCTTTGACAAAACTTGAAGCTCTGAGAGATTACAATCTATCCGATTAAAAAAAATAAACAATAGATTTCAGAAGTCAAGACATGTAAACCACCTACCCAATATCTGTCCCTAGGTAGCTTTGTGCAACTTTATGAAAATAAAACTTAATAAATTAAAAAAAAATTAAAAAAATAATAAGAAGTCTACCTCTTCTTGAATTTCAATAGTAATTATTCTCCATCAAACCACTTTTGAGAGTACTAATGCATTATGGAGAAAGTCTCAAAGCCTCATTTACTGAGACCAGCTGACAAGAGCTAGAGATGTTTTAAGAAAACCTTAAGTATGTTTTATGTTGTCTTGCTGCTGGTACACTGGACTGTATAATCCTTGTTTAACAGAAGCATTCGAATATAATGTTCTTTTTAGAGAATATAAATGTTGTTCATTTACATAACACCCTCACAAGCTCATGTGAGTAACTAACTAAAGAGGAGCTGCAAGTTCTTCACCAAGAAAATGCACTTATGAGATTAATATAAACACTCTCCTATGGATACTAAATCCAACCTATAACTTAGTAACTCAATATTTCAGAGTCAGCAACAAGTCTCAAGGCAATAAAATTACTCCAGGCTTTGGAAATTACATTATTCTCATAATATAAATTCTACTTGTTTCACAGAAAAAATGTAGGAAACATTATTGATAACTGATTTTCCCCAAAGGACACAGGACTAAGTAATAATGTTGCACCAGTTGGCATTCCATTCCCCAGATAATGTTCTTTTGATGGGAGGAAACCAGCACTCAGCTCCCACAGCAACACCATAAAGTGTCAACACTAATCGGTCATTAATGCAAGAGCAAGAATAAGATACAAAGAACATAATTTTCTTGAATTCCTATTAATAAATGAAAAAAAATAATTAAATCTGAGAGCATGGTTTCCTTTTATCAGTTCCATTCTTCTCTTTTTTAATTTAAAATCATACATTTCTTACTTCATTAGAGAAGACAAGCCTTTATGCTCAGTGTAAAATAGATAATCCATACACAATAATAAATAATAAAGAATTGCTAGAATCTTCAATCTACTTATAAGTTCACTTCATTTCATGAGATACTTGCTGCAAAAGCCTTTGAAAAATACCCAAAAAACAAACAAAACAACAAAAAAACCCCAAACAAACAAACAAAACCCCCTAGCCAACATCCCCCCCCCCCCATAAAATCAACAAGGGTCTCATTCATCCTCATTAATGTTCATATCTCTGTATCTAAAAAAAATATTAAAGAACAAGCTACTGGAACAGGAAGTCATTACCAGGTTCAAATTTATATTTTACTTTAAACTTGATTGATGTAAGTATTAGGTATAAAGAATTACATATGACAATATCCCAGAGGTCAGATTTTCAAAGCTTAGAGCCTAGCAGCTCCCACTGCAAATGAAAGAAAAGAAGTTCACTTCAATTTTGGAATATCCAGAATTGGTAGAGGCCAAACTTTGAAAATTTTACCTAGAACATAAGACACATTTATAAACAAGTAAGAAAAAACACACAGCTCAGCACAGGTTACCAATCACTACTAATTATTTCTGGCAAGTTGAACAAGAAATGGTTTTCCAGGTCCAGGAAATTCTTTTGCCCTCGTCCCATCTGCTGAAGTATTTTTGTAATCAACTGGCAAATTTCAACCAAAGAAAACAGTCACAAATTATTATGTTCCTAAAATACAAGTCAAGCAATGAAGAAGGACCGCCCCAATGTTGCACCACTGAGAAAAGTCTTCTCTAATTTTGATGCCACCAAAAAATATAGAGTGGAGACACTATGAACACCTCAATTACACACAATACCTTTCAGAAGAAAATCAAATCAGAGGACATAAATCTACTGGAAATGTAGCTCGATACCATTGTTGCTCATGGTCTTAAACATTTAAATTAACTGGTGGATTTTTTTCTCTTTTAATTTTTGTATTTAATCACCAGTCAATCACACATTAAGGGAATGTAAGGTACTGTAAATTTCAGCTGTCGTGAAACTGAAACAAAATTATCAGCCTTGATAAGAGAGGACAAAAAACCATCTGATACTAAGTTAATAGTCTAGTTAACAAATTAATTGGCAACCTTCTGGTGAAAATCTAGGAAAGTTTTCTCTACCATCTACCTGATTCCTGATATTACTGGTATCACCTGATGTAATTCATTGAAGGGACTCTCCTACAGCTGTTTACATGATCTACCTAACTATGACAATAAAAATTGTCTTTTCAAGAGACTTCACAAGTTAAACAATAAATAAAAGAAGCAATACTTCCAATGATATTCCAAAGGCATTTAATGCATTTTTGTCATCTGTCAGACTGGAATATGTCATCTTAAAAAGGGAAAGGACAGTCAAAAAAAAAATATATTAAACTACAAACAGTATAATAAAAATAACATCCAAAAACACCATCATGCTTTAATGTATTTTGATATTGACTCATTTCCATTTTTAAGGGACATAAAAAAAAAACCAACTGGTAGAAGAAAGAGATACATTCTGTGATACATTAATGTCTTTATCCATTTGTTTTGTCTGGCTTCTGTGTTGTAACACATTGTAGGAGCTGGAAAAAAATATACAACTCTTGTAAAATAAATATTTACCCAAGAGAAAAATATTGCTCTTGTTCTGGTTCACCTACTTCCATTTTTATGTTGTATTTCTGGCCAAGAACACTCTCCAGGAGTTCTTTGATCATCTGGTCTGAGGGAGATAGAGAATTAGACTGCAGGGAAGCAATTATTTCATCAATAGACCTTGCAACCACTTTCACAGGCAGCTCTGGTATGGAAGTAGGCTCTTCAGTTTTGCTCTGCTGGAAGTTTTCGTATATTTTTGAAATGTCTGGTCTAGTCACATCTCTTGCCTCTTCCAACTGTTCTTAAGCAGACCTCACACTTGGCTGCTTTCTTCCTTTTCCCAGAACTGTTCCCAATACAACATCTAAGTCTTGGTACTTTGCTTTTGAAATCATTCTGCTTCTCTTCTTAAGCTTTCCCTGGTTATTTCCCCCCTTTGTAAAATACTTTCACTTGTATCAGAATTTTCAGAGCTAAATTCAACACTATCTTTAATCACAGTACCTATTTCTTAAGTTTTATCTTTTTAAATTCTGATGATCCATCTGTAGCATACACACTCTATCCTTAACAGCTTTTGTATTTTCTAATGAGATAGGGAGCTATTAACATGAAAATTAGATCTGCAGTAACTCGACTTCTGAGGTGGCACTTTGTGCTTGACTGTTAAAATGTTCTTTTAGTGGTACTCACAAATGATGGTATTAATGGCCGTGTTACAACTGTACTTTCATGACTAATATTGCATTTTTTTCTGTTGACTTTTTCAGAACAACTTCTCCGATTTTTGTCAGCTCACTCTTCTTTTACAGATTTATTTCTTCTTCTCATCACCCTGAGATCAGAAGTTTGGGTTTTTGTGTCCTTACTTTCTGTTAACTTCAGAACACCCAATGAATTAATTTGGAGTATTTTTATTTATATTCATGACAGGCTTATGTGGATTCTCTGACCTCTGGAGAGGATAATGTTGTTAACTGATAAGATTGATCTGGTGTTAAATCTTCCAATAAGGGCTAAATGCTCATTTTTCTAGGAGCAGTAACTTGCTTATTGGATCTTCAGACTATCCCACTGTGATTCCCCACATATAGTCTCATGTTTCTTAATCATATTCAGTGTTTCCACATAACCCACTCATAAGTACTTATCTTTTCTCACAATTTTCTCTTACTGTACGCAGCCTGTAAATTCAAACAGAAATGAGGTTTTGTATTTCATATACAAACACAGATGCCAACCTTTCAGGGGCTATTCCATTTTCCTAAGGCCACATTGGTGTTAACAAGACTGTTCTAAACAAGTATAATGAATAAATTATCACCAGCAATGGTGATTTATGTCAGGAAACAACCGAACAATTTCTGTCTTTGTGAGTACAAATTGAAAGTTGGTTGAAAACTCCAAATAGAAAAAAGACAAAGAGAAATAATAAAGCTCAACACTTTCTCGAACGACAAGGAACTTTACACTTAAAAAAAAAAAAAAAAAGCCACCCGAAAACAAAAAACAATGATCACCGTCCCATCCAAGCCTCACTTCTGCCCCGGCACGGCCCAGGGCAGGCTCCGCAATAGGGTCCCGACAGTGCTCCGGGCACTCGCGGTCCCGCAGCATCAGGAGGATCGGCGGCCGCTCCTCTGGAGGCGGTGCCAGGGCAAGGACCGCTCCGTAACAGAGCAACGAGCTCCCAATGGGAGAGTGCGGGAGCGCCCGCTGCCAACCCTGGCGAGCTCTCTCTCCCAGTGGGAAAGGCCCACCCGGTAACACACCGTGCTGGGAGGCGAGGACGTGAAGTATTTCATGTTGGGGGCATTGGTGAGAAATTCCTCCCCTAAGTGAGCTGAAGCGCGTCAGCGTCATCAGGAGATGTCATTAGAAACGTGTTCCTCCCAGCTGACCCACGTGCTTCTGAAAGGCACGGGATGAACAAGGGGGCTTGTACCTTTTTAGCCTCATTTCTCTCCTGTACATAAAAACCCTTGCTCTGCTGTCAGACTCTTTAACACTTTGCTCTGAAAACCAAACATATGAACTGCATTTCTGGGAACTTGTGCACTGGGCAGTGCAACTGCTTCCTGAGTGCAATTGCAGACATTTTTCATATCAAACTAATTTTCCCTATTGTATAAGCGTCAGCTTGGACATGAAAGACCTACTCAGCTGTGTGTGGTTCACCAGCATCAATAACATTTCTGTTATTGGTATTTTATTTTCAATGCTAGGGATTGTCTGCAACAGGAGAGATTGCATTTCAGAGTCCATAAAGCAATCAGGTTTGCAGTATTAAAAGAGCAAAAAGTCTGAAGCTAGCTCTTTGAGAAAAATCCTGGACCCACATCTTGCAGTTTTATTGGCCAATCCTTCAGAGAACAGAAGTGTCAAACATATTTGACAGCTGCTGGTGAAAGTTAAATTTTAACAGTAGTTCTTTTCACACATGAAGTATGAACTAAAAGTGGATTAAAAAAAAATATATGACCATTTCAGTGTCCAACAAATATAGGGAAGATAATGTGTGCCAAAAATCATTAAATGTCAGGAAAGAAATAAAAAAATTAATATCTAAATTAAAATAAAATGTGGAAAATCCAACTCAGTCCATCAACTATGGCACAAACCTACAAGGTCACATTGATCAGGTTCCCAAGAAGGCTGGTTGTCTAGAACACAAGCAAGGCAAAGCAGCTCATAGCAGTAAGGGGAAAAGAAGTAGTTTCCTCCATATGAACTGAATGCAAAGCACTGGCATTTCCATGAATCTCTGGGTTGCAACAGTTCACAGAATCATGCTTGTAACCCACAAAAGTCTCTTATGGTGAGTAAAAATAGTCTTTTTTTCTTTTTTTTTTCCTTTCTTCAGTTTGGGTTCTCAAACACTGATGTGATAACAAGGGACTGTAGGGGCAAACTGTAGTTATTGGACTCAAATATGACACTGAAGTGATTGAAAAGCTCCACTGATCTAACAGGAAAATGTCTCCTATTACCCTCTTCTATCTTTGTAGCTTTCAGATAAAGATTTGTAAGGTTTTTTTCTCATGCCTGATTGCATTCCTGGAGTTCAAGGAAGTAGCCAGTGTCTTTCTTACAAATAATGCATCTTACACCAGGCTAGATGGCCAAGTTTGAGCTTAATAATGCAACTAAAAACTTATTGAAGATGAAAAATTCATTAACCTGTCACATTAGATCCCAATTAATAGCAGTTTTTCTTCTTCTGATAGCAAGACATCTTACTCCCCAGGAAGCCTATCTATTTGGTGCTTAATTTGCCTCTCTCTCTCTCTAGGAAGAATCACAGAGTAGTTGGAGGAGCAGAAGGTAGAATATCAAGCAGTTCATCTGTGTTGAAGGATTCCTGTTAGCAGTCCAGGCTATTAGAGCAGTTCAGAACAGGAATGAAATGTTCGATTGCCTCATTGAAGGTGAATCCTATTAGCAGTTTAATGCAGATGTAAGCCTAGAGAACAGATTCATTTCAAACTAGTTAAACAGTAAGTAAAGCTTCAATGATTTCATTTACCTAGAACAGTTCCTCTCTGCAGGAGTCACAGTGGGATGTGGAAGAAAAAGCCCTGCATGTGAAGAGGTATTTGCATCAGGAAGTTCCAGTAAGAAGCTGCTGAATGATAAGAAGGATTTGCATTAAAAAAAAAAAAAAAAAAAAAAGCCTTAGGAGAAAGGAAAAAAAACTTAGACATGAATTTCCTCCTTAGGTTAATAGTTGTGATAAAATGGGAAATGAGCATGTTGTGTTATCTTACTCTATCTGTTGTCTGTCAGTTCTGCTTGCAAAAGAGCAGAGGCAAGCTCCTGGAGAATGCATTTAGGTTGCAAGAAAGGTTCAAGTCTCGATTCACAAATGTTTCCTGTGTTACTGCACTGAGACTCTAGGTCTTGTAAGGAAAGAGAGTAAAACACCCAAGGAGATCATCAAGTTAAGTCCCAAATGCTCTATTTTTCCCCTAGTAACCCACACAGGTTGCTTAGCAGTCATTCCAGGAGGAAATGTTGACAATATATCCTCTAGATCCTCAGCTTGGTTTCCAGAGATGACATCTGAAGATTCTTGTCTCTGACACACAGGAAAACAGGGAAAACTTTTTCCCCTTTCCCCAGGTATTAAAAGCATGTGCCTCTCCCTAAATGATCACAGTGATACTTGAAGCCTGTAGGTGTTTCTTTTTATTAACATGAAGTATTTAGTTAAGCAAGCTAAGCCCTATCTCTGCAGATTGCAAAGTCCAAAATTTAATCAGCAGATGAATCCTTATACTTAACAAATGGATCTAGATTTGGAAAATGTTCTGCAAGTTCAGTCCCTAAGTACACATTATTATTTTTCATAATTGGACCTCACCAGATCACTAAGCTTTCTAATGTCACATAAATTGCATTATCCAAGTTATTCATTTATTAATTTTACAAGGAGGGTTTTTTCTTTTTAAGAATAAAAGCAATCATTAAAAAAATATTGGAGAAATTAAAAAATGCAGTTTCTTTTGTCCTAAATTGGCTAAGTCCATGCCATGCAGGAAATCTCATCCCCAGTGAGCATCTCTGACATGGTCCAAGTTCATGCTGAAGTAAGACTGAGATGACCATAAGTACCCCACAGGCTTTGGAAGGCAACTGGAACACACTCAGGAGTAGTTAATTGTGTTTCTGATAGCCATCTTAATCTCGGCAATGAGGAATTGGGGCAAAATGGTGCCTATGAAATATGTACAGTCCAGTATGGGCTCTCCAGAAAATGCCAGAAAGAATCCTTGAAAAGCTAAAGAGTAATTGCTGGAAGCAAAAAGAAAAGTAAGAGCATAACTTTGCTGGATCAGTGGCCCATATCTAGTTTGTCACTAAATGCTAAGCCTCGCCTGGTATTCTTTTCTACCTGGCTGTGAAACTCTTCCCACGTATCATAGTGCAAAGGCCCCCCAGCCCCACTGGGGGTGCTGCATTCTCCCCTTTGCTGTGCTACAGCCAAAGCACCAGTCTAGTCTTCCTCAAAATGACAGTATACGTGCTCAAAACTACTCACCAATGCAATAGTTCTAAAAAGGATAAGAGCATATTTACAAATATAGTTTCACCAGGATGTCCAAGGAGCAGTATTCCATTTTAGAGACCAGAAGTTAGAACAAAGAGAATTTGAATGACTGTCTGAAGTCTTCTAGTAGAACCAGTGGTGAATTCATAACTGAATCTGTGAATCTGACTGCTAGTAAAGAGAAAATCAGAGGTATGTATCCTTAGGCTACAGGCTACTGTTTGCTCTTCCAGGGCATCAACATCTTTAATATTTCTGCCAGGTATATATATAAAACAGCCCTAAATACTCAGCATAAATAAATACTAAAATACTAAAAAGTGAATTATGGACTGGGAACATAACACACAAAGTTTTCTGACAGTTACACTGTGGGGACAATAATCTGTAGCAGAAGAGTGGAGTAAATGTCAGAGGGGATATCTTTTAAATCAGAGAGCGTCAATACTGAAAACCTTTTTGTTAGTTGCATCCAGCTTAGCTGAAGGAAATACTTTTTTTTCCCCCACAGTGATCAATCTATATTGAATTCCTTGTGCAGTAAGCAGCTATGGAAAGGTTTTGTGGAATTAGTATTATAAATCACACATCCAATCCCTTTTTAAGTGTTGAAAGCATTGTCATTCTTCTAATCACTATATCCTATCTTTGATCCATAACAAATATGCACACCCAGCTCTGCTAATCTCCATTATGATTGTAAGATATCTGTATTTGCCAGCACTATGCCAGAAGAAATAGTTAACATTTTTCTTCCTCCAATGATTTTGGGCTTTGCTTTTTTTTTTTTTTCTCTTCCCACTTAAACACAGAGGTATTTCCTTTATAATTCAAAGTAGATATAAATAGAAAGTTGAAAACAAGATGGAGCTCTTTTATTTAAAACCATATTTTTAATGAGAAGATCATTACAAAGAGAAAATCACTTGGTCATTCTGAGTGATCATGATTCACAGATTTATTTTTAGTATGTCGTGACTGCAGTATTTCCAGGTAAGTGTTATTTTATCATATAGCCCAATAGAAATTCCATGAGTTACTTCTAGAAGCCCATCACACATAGCCGTTAATATAGGCACAAGGTCAGAGACACTCATGGCTTTGAAGAAGGCTGTAAGCAATAAATGGAGAAATTACAGGTATACAAAGGTCTGCTGAAGTTTTTGCTGAGCTTGGGCCTTTACTTAATTTTAAAATTTGATCATATTTGATCATATCAGAGATATATCTCTATTCTCCATAGTCTTTCAGTTAATACAGCAGGTTTTCAGTTGGCCATTCCAGTCTAGCTCTTTTGTTCTCTTAGGACAGCAGCTTGAATGTGGATATATGGATGTAGATATATGTGTGTGTTTATAGGTCTCATTGGTTTTTGCAGCTGAAGACTCAGTGTTGGTGGACATAGAAATCCCATTTAACCACAAGAAAAATCTTAACAGCTGATTAGTTTCTTCAGCCAAAAGAAATGCCCTACAAAGGGTGAGGAGAGGTGTCTGCAGAGGCTGAAGTTCCAGCTACCTCTGAGGATAATGTTAAAAAAAATTTAAAGGCTCTCTGGCAATGGATGGATGGTGAAGCAAATATTCATAGGTCCCAAAAAAAAGGAAAACGGGTTGTTCAATAGGGAATGGCAAAGTCACCTAATGAACTATGAAATTGTTCAAATAGAAGAGAGGATCTCTCTCTTTAGGAGGAACTGAAGAAAAGGCCAGGTGTTGGGTTCCCTCTCAGTTATCTCACCTTAAGTCAATACCTAAAAAGGATTAAGCCTGAAACTGCAAGCACTGCAGAAATACTTGGGCTGTGGCCTTGTTGGCTGGGGAAGGATGAAGGAGGAATTAATTAAATTTGATTCCTTCCTTGTCTCAGCAGCACCTGGACAGGGAACTGAATCCAGGTGATGGCAGAAGGGAAACTACATGGTGATCTAAATGTCCTTCCTTATGTCAGTCCCTTAAAACCGCTCAGCAGTTTTCAGATTCAGCCTTGAAATGCATGAAGCAGAAGCTTAGACCAGCTGCTGGGAGGACAAACCACTCTTCAAAATACTGAACAGCTGCTTCTCTGAGAAATCCTAAAATGTTACTAAATCCAGACCTTCCTCTACTTTCCCTTAGTCACTAGTTTACTATGCTCTTTTATGGGTCTTATAATTTTAGGGTGTTACCATTTGAAGCTCACACTCTCACATTTCAATGCAAAACTATAGAACACGTTACATAGGGTCTCTGGGCATCCTTTTCCAGGGCAAGCCTCATTTTGCTATACCCAGATCAGTGTATGTCCTGTAATGGAGTAAATGACCAAAGTGTTTCTGTATATGTATGATCATGCTGCCACACACGCCACAATTGCTCTCTGTCCATGTTAATACAGCTCAAGAAAATGTGCAGTTAATGCAGCTTGAATTCATTTACGCTCTAGGAACTGCAAGCCGAGTAGCACTGTGGAACTGCTTCCTAGGGAGGAGTTTAAATAAGCCAGTTTTTATTTTGTACATTTGATTCTTCAGAGACGAAGTTCAGCCAAGGAATTCATTTGTGATGGATACTGGTTTCTCTCAATGTTTTCCTGTAAAATTGATGTAAAGATAGAGACAGGGAAATTAATAGTTCTTGCTGGTAAGGGAGAACATAGCAAACAATTTGAAAATATGTTTATATGCAGTGAAGGAAGGGTAGCAATCCTTCACTCTCGATCACTCAAAATCAAAGGTTCCAACCCAAGTCCACCTTCTGTATAGGAAGATCAGTTTGCAGAAGAACTGACATAGTATATTAAGATGACTATTACAAAGAGTTGATTGGTTCTGAACCTCTTGTCCAATACAGAGATATTTGGTTTATATCAGTAAAACCGGTGTTCTCAAAGAGAACTCCCTGCAGGTTTGGTGAAGCAAGACTCTTGAAGAGTGGAAATATCTTTTTTTCAAGCAGCAAATAGTATTGGAGCAGGTCCATTAAGTTACTTGGGCAACTTTAACAAAATAATTCTAGAATTCATGCATAAGTGCCTCTTCTATGAATCTTTGTTTCTTATAGCACTTTATTTACAGTAACTGCGCTCACTGTCTTAGTTTGCTTTGTTTGCTTCCTCCAAAAATCTGTATATATCCTGAAAGACCATTTTAGCAATTTGAGTGAGATTCTACAAAGTGGTTGCCATTGAAGTACTTGTGTTGATCTCTGTGCATAACCAAATTCCCACATCATCCGATATTTTTTCTTCCATGCCATAGTGCTGTGGCTACTTTAAATCAAAGTACCCTTTAAAACAAAACAAACCAACCAAAACTTTCAATAACATATCAAGAAATTGAACAAGAACTGGCACACTGAAATACACAGCAGAAGCATTTTGTTTATATTTGAGAAAATCTTCACATAAATAAACCAAACTATAATTGAAATAAATACCTACATGGCTGATCCTGAATCAAATGAGAATTATCAAGTTCATTTATTCTTGCATAGAGTAAGTAAAACACACTTGGCCAATCACATGCCAAAGTGTGAACATTCCTGCCAGCTGTAGTTCTGCAAACAGCATACATATATCTAACCATATTAACAAAAACACAGTGGTTGTATACAATAGAGAATGATTTGCCTAGTTAAGAACTACTTGTTATACTATAGGAAAAAAAACCCAAACACACCACAAAACAGAGGCTTCTTTGCTATCATCACTGTAAACGCTGGATATCAACATTCATAATCTTTCATTTTATTATTTGGGCTTCTTTCTCCTTTAATTGGTCTGCTACATCAGTTTTTTCAGGCGGGTGGGATATTTATTATATTTTATGTCGCTCATGTCTTACAATATCAACTCTGAATAGGCCTAGAAAATGAAAAGTAATTAATTGCACTGAAAATTTAACAAATAAGTAAATAAACAAAATCGGGCAATGGGACATCATTAGTGCAAGGAGCCACAGAATGTCTCCGGCTTCTCATGACCGCATAGAGTGTCCATGGAGGGAGCATTGCCTTGACTGCGACCCGTGAGAGCGCGGCAGACCCCGAGCCCCCAGCAGCGCTGCCCGGTGCCTCGAGGGCGCGGCCCTGGCAGGACTGGGCCTCGGAGGGGCCGCGCTCCGCCGTCCTCCCGCTGGCATCAGGACGGCACTGCCCGAGGTTCCAGAACCCATGCGCCCGGCGGCGGCGCCTGACAGGGCTGGAAACCCAGGACCGTGGACCCGGCAGCGGGTAAGGTAGAGTCCGGAGGATAAGCGGTGCCTCCCCGACCTCCCTGCAGTGGACTGCGAGACGACAGAGCATGTCTAGTCCGGCCAGAGAACCAGAGCACGGGTACTGGGGAGGAGGAAGTGTAGAAAGAAAAGGGGGTGTCCTCATCCCACCTCTCTCGATCGGGGAAAGGGGATCCCTTGATCGTCACGGTTCGAGGTAAGAAAAATTAACGCAGCTAAAGCTCCGAAGCAAGTGTTCACCCCATGCAATGCCCTCATCTTCCCGGGCCTTTGGTCCCGGTCAAGAAGAGGGTAAAAGCCCCCTTATCGCGTCGCACTGCCCCTTGAGCTTCGGGGGCAGGAACGCGGGAGCGAGCGTCCGACGAGGGCTCCTCCGGGCAAGTGGGAGCCCGGTGGTGTCGGGAGGGATCCCCACGGTCTCTTCTAAACGAGAACTCATCGACAGGAGCAGAGAGCCAGGGCGGCTTTGCCTATGGGGTGGTGTGGGGGGGAAGGGAGGGAGAGAGAGAGGGAGGGAAAATAAACCCCCGATTCGGCCACCGTCTCGGAAGGAGAGGAGCTCCCGGCAGTCACCGACCCCAGCTCCCGAAGCACCCGGCTCTGAGCAGACACTCGTTCCTAGCGGGTTACTGTTTGCTCGCTGGGATGGGGGAGGATTTATGGTTGTTAACAGATGGGAGCAGAGATTTCCCGCCGTCGGAAGGAGTGGACGAGTAAATGGAAGAGTGTGGGAGAAGCTGACGTGATCCCACGGTGTTTTAGGCAACCCGCTGCACAGGCTTGCGACCTTCTGGAAAGCCGAGTATGAGCGAACCTCTGCAGGAGACAGAAAACGAAGAGAAGGCTGTACGGTGAGAGTGAGGAAGGCACCCCGATGCAGCGATAGCCTCGCAGCTCCTTTCCGAGCTAGACGTCCGGCCTGCACAAGCGCTGCCGAGAGATTCACGTCCAGGAGACGATGGTGTTTGGGTAAAATCTAATAAGACCCTGCAAGTTACGCCGAAGAGCCGGCAGACTCTGCTCCTGCCAAGGGAAAATCATCGCTTACACCGGAACCAACTGAAACAGCGCTCCACAGCCAAAATTAAAGCTCCCACCGATTGTATCGGCCGCACGCCCCACGCCTAGGAGGATACCTGCGGGCGTCGGCAAGTGGCGCCGACGAGCTCCGGGGCCGTGTCGGCTCCCCGCGTGGGCAGCGCCGTGACGGTGCCAGCTCTGGTCGCTGCGGCGCTGCCGCAGGTCCCTTCAAAGGGGCAGGACCCCCGGTCCGACCCCACAGGGATGCGGTTCCCAAAAAGCAGGCGCTAGCGGAGGGGTCTTTGCGGAGCCCAGCTTTTCCTGCCAGCACTAGAAACACGAGCTCCCTGGATGTCCTGCCGCCGGTCCACACCCCCGCGTTCCACGCACACGTGCTTTCCTCATTTTTTAGGTCAGGTTTTATGTTTGCACCCTTGGCAGCGCGCACTGGTGAAGCCAGGAGCTGAGACCCTGCTCCCGTCTAGCCGGGGAAAGCGCAGCTCACCTCAGCCTGAGCTTGTCTTCAGGCTCCGCTAAGACATCGCCTTGGAAAAAGGAAAAAAAATTAACCCCCGACGAACTAAAAGCAAACAAACAAGAAAACAAACAAACAAACACAAAAGCCAGTGTATAGCTTGATTAGAAACTGGCGCTACTCTGACCAGAGCTGGGAAACAGCTCTGTGTAATTGGGACCAGGGCTACTGTCCTGACTCCTAAAAAACGCATAAGCAGCTAAGCGTGCTTGGAGAGCTCCTGGCTACTAGATCGCATTCCGCATCCTAGGAGAGTGGGTTTTTTCTGCTAAGCCTGCTTCAAAGGGTACTGATAAATCGCGGTAGACTCAAGGAGCATGCTATATAGGGTTTCACTGAGCTCAAGGGCAAGGGCAACTACCGAAACACCCTTTTCCTGTGGCCATGGGCAGACCCTTCATGATCCTCTTCTTCACTCAAGGAAGGCTTTTCTCCACCAGGACTGCAACACAGCAGTCGGGGCTGAAGGGAATTTCCAGCAGCGGCTGGCTCTGACTCAGGCTTACTGATTGTACACCAAGTCGAGAGGCTCTAAGCATATTACACAGGGGAACCTGCTTGTGCTCTCAACCTCTGGAAGCAACCTCACGAGAGAGCTGAGCCCGCAGCCGCAGCCGGACAACAGGAGGCGCTGAGGTTTTGCACAACCTGTGGCTTCCCTCTCTTCCCGGGCTGCGGGCATCCCAGCGAGGGCGGCTCGAGGGGCGGCCTGCCCGGAGTGCGCTTTTGTCGGGTGCCACGTCTGCTCCGCCTGGTGAAACGCCTGCGCGGTTTGTAGCAGCATCCGATAAGCTTGGCCGGCTTCGTGCCTACCCTTTTTTCCAGGTACGGAGTGACCCAGAATAGGCTGCCCGGTGTCCCGTAGGGTGTTGCTCCCGCGGGGCTGGACTCTGGGAAGCGCGGCAGCACCGCCCCGAGGTCAGTCGGCGAGGGAAGGGTGCCGCCAGCGGGGTCACTGGGGCCCCTGCACCCCTGACAGCCTCCCTGCATGCGGCTGTGCTGCTTGGGGCGGTCCGTACTCCACAGACCTCAAGTACTGAAATGAACAAGCCATCACCGAGGTGGCTCTGTTTTCAGACATTTACACCACTTCCATTCGGTAAAGAGGGAGGTTGCATACATGAAGACCGCAATTTTAATATCTCTTAGCTATTCCACTGGGTTTTGTCCCACTTTCCATGGGAGTAGTTTGACCATTTGAGAAAGCAGGGCTTTATTCCAGTGTTTAATCTATTTTACTTCCTTCAAGATGCATATTCATCCGGTTTTCTCTTCTGCTAATTCCAGAGTTGTGTTTGTTTCAAGGATTTGACTCAATTCCGTTGCCAGATTTAAAAGAGAAGGATGAGGAGGGAAAGAACAAAGAAAAGTCTAACAGAAAATGCATTTAGAGGACAAGTTAAAGCATAATTTTCGAGGCAGAGATATGCTATATTTTGTAATTTGAATCCTGGGTCTGCATATAAGAAAATTTAAAATCGTGTCTGTGAGGTTGACATTTCTGCAGGTCAGTTGAGAACAAATCACTGTGGAAGCAACTGTGGTCCTTCTGAACGATAAACATGTCAGGCCAAAATTCAGACTCAGGTGTGTATTATACTTTGTGTGTAATACATGCAAGCGGGTTTCAAAATCCCAAGAAGCTTTATATCCCCTTCAAATTCCCATTGTCAGGAAAGTTGTTTGGATTCGGGGGGGGGGGGGTGTTAATTGGTGTGTGTGGGGGTTGTTTTGTTTGTTTCCAGTTTTTTGTTATTGTTTTTAGTTTGTGTTTTTCACTATCAGGCGATAAAAGTTCTAGTAGATAGGTAAGAACAAACTCACAAGGGATAGGATAGAGAAACCCAAGAAAAGTCTGTGGTGTTGACATAGGCTCGAAGAGCCGGACAGGACAGAAAATGTTTGATCCATCTGCAAAGACTGAGAGATTCCCTCCATAATAATAAAAAGCTTTGCCCACTGTCAATTTGTTTTATCGGTGTTTTTTACCTTTTACTAGCCTGTGTAGATTCCTGCTCCCTTGTTCGTTGTGAGAAATCGGGTCAATAAGCAAGAAATTGGTAATGAGATACCCACTACTTATTATTACTGCTCCTGTCTGTCATCAGAGAAGGTTTCCAAATGAGCCTTCTGGGCTGGAGGCTTTCCACAGTAAAGATATAAAATGGTTCTAGTGACTCACCTGATGTTTGCCAAGTGGAGGTTAATATCAGTGGATCCGCATTCAAGCCTCTGTCCGTATTTATTGGGTGCCTGTAGTATTATGTCTCAGAGTGGTGACTCACATGGTTTCTAAACCTAAGGCACTAGAAAAGCAGTATCATTATCACAACCTACTTAGGACGGCACCCCGTTTGAAGGGCTAGTTTTAGACCGGGGCACGAGGGATGGGGGGGTGGAGGGTTTTGGGGAGAGTTCCGAGGGCGATGGGATTGTGAGGTGCCGCGACAGGGCCTGGAGGTACCTGAGAGGTAATCAACTTTAATGTGAGGGGTGGGAGCGGGGGAAAGTCTGTGGACTGCAAGACTCGGGACTTTGGACCACATCCCGGACATTGAGTTAAAGGAGCATCTGCAGGACTTTAGTAATATTGCCCCTAATCTCAGGGGTTTAAGCATGGATAGCCTTTTGCGTTCTCTTCAAATAGATGGGGCTGCCCTTCCCTTATCTACCTCACTTAATTTCGTTTCCCTCGATCCCTCCTAGTAGTTATCCTGTCCACCTGAAAGGGTGGTCGTGTTCGTCCGTCCTCCGTCCCGTCCCGCCCCTCCCCACTCTCTCCCCCTTTCCCACCTCTGTCTCTCCTTCTTTTCCAACAAGCTTAAACCAATTACGCTGCTTTGCAAATAAAGTGCCGCCCCGGGGGGAGTTGCAGTCGAGGGGCACTGCCTTGTTTGCAGGTGCATCTCCGGCTTTGTAGGTGCGAACGCCTTTGTGCGGCGGACAAATGGGGAGAGGAGGAGGAGGAGGTGGGTACTTCTGCGACGTAAGATCCACATCAGCTCAACTCCACTCACATCCCAGCCGGCACTTCCTCACTTTCTCAACTGTCTCGCCCCACACCGCTCCCTGCCTCCTTTTTGGCTGATTATAGAGGAGAATTTAGCACCCCCAGCCCCTCCTGAGAGCTGGCTTCCTGCTAGGTCGGGCTTTCGGTCTTTTTTCCTGCTGCCCGTCGCTCGCTTGCAAGAGGGCTGGATGGTTACACCGGGCAGGTTGGCTCCATAATGTTAGGGACTGTGAAAATGGAAGGGCATGAAACCAGCGACTGGAACAGCTACTACGCCGATACTCAGGAGGTGAGTAAATCCCAGCGTCTGGCTTCGCAGCTGCCCCTCTACAGAGGGAAGGGGGGTCTGGTGGGGGGAGCTAGTAGTCTGGGGGGCAGCAATCGCAGGAATCTGTTTGCAGTCCAGATCCTGCCAGTGCAAACGTGCTTCCCCCTTCCCTCCGGCGCCGAAACTGGCCAGGCTTCCCCAAGAAAAGCACGGCTTCCAGGAGTCCTGGAGGCGTCTGGGGGAGATTCGGGGCGGCTGAGAGCTCTTCGGGAGGGCCAGGGGGCCGGGGGCAGCCCTTGATCTCATCTAAAAGGCATAATCTTTGCTCGCGGAGCTCACAAAAGCGCCCCATAAACTCGCGGCTTGGGGCAGAGGACTCGCCGTATCTCCGGCCCCCGACTCCTTCCCGGCAGATGGCAGGGGCCAAGGGAGACGGTCTGCAGCGCGTCCCGGGAGGGGGCAAGGCCTTCCTCGAGCTCCTCGGCGGCACCGCCGGCCTCACCGCTGGCCGCCGCCGGGCCCTCACCTGTTAAAGCCAGGGGAAAGAAAAGGAGGGGGGAAACCAACCGTTTGTCCGTACTTTGCGGACGGGCTGCCTGCGGCGAGCGCTGCTGCCGCGGGCCGGCTGGCGGCGCTGCCGGGAGCCGGTCTGGGAGGGGGTCCGCACCCGGACCCGGCGCTCCGCACCCGGACCCGCCATCCGCACCCGGCCCGGCCCAGTCCCCGGCATCCCGAGGCGCTTCCGCCCCCCGCACCTCTTTGGCGGCGCCGAGCATAAGGAGGAGCAGAACCGGCCCAAGCGCCCACAACTGCGGCGAAGGAGAGGGCCACGGAGCCTTCCCCTCCTGGCGCGCCCCGGCCCTGGGGGGCCCAGGGTCCGCACTGTGCTGCCGCGGCTCTGCAGCGAGGGGGTCCCGGGAGAAGCCAGCGCCTGGCAGCACATTCGGCAGCACCGCGGATTCCCGCCCGGGAAGGAGCTGTTTTGAGGAAGTGCAGCAGTGAGGCAGGCACCTGGGTGTGCGCACCCGGGCATTGCATCAGCATACCCGGACACACAGCTCCACAGTCCCCACGTCTCGTCCCGCACCCGGAGCTGGCACACGCGCCCATAGGGCCACGCGGGCACAGGCAGATACGTGTCACCCAGCTGGCATCTTCTTTAATAAAGGAAAGTCGTCGTAGGGCAAATAAGTGTCATCCTAACTATGTGCCGTTCCCAGACTCATTTATCCTCGCCACGCTCCTTGTCCACAAATATAAAGTTAAGCGACCGTCGCGGTTGCTATTTTTTTTAACTTCAATGTTTTCTCCTCCCCTGATATTTAATTTGATTCACTGCATGGATGCAAGGTGAAAAACCCATCCGCGTTCCACCGTCTCAAATAATTAATGGGATCCTCTAAATTAAAAGCACGTTCATAAAGTCGTGAAATTTGTGGGGATCAGAAACAAAATTTATACATTTTAACACTCGTTTGAATCTTATTTTCTCAGTCTGATTAGCCGTAGGTCGAGATAAACTGGGAACATCTTTCTCTGTCCTGTTCAATCGGATGTCGTACTGGAAAGCACAATTGCAGGCTCTCCCGTTCTTGCTTTTTAAAGAGTAGTGTTGTGTGATAGGGTACTACAGTTTTTCCACGTCGTGCAATTGTTGAAAATCCCAGCCAGGAAAAGTTCAGGCTTTTTGTACTTTGGGAAAGTTTGGGTGTATGTTTGTTTGTTTCGTAGGGTTTTTTAACTTTGATTTAAATACTGTTTGGATAAAAAATGCAGACAAGGGGGAAGCTTTCCACAGATAAAATGCGCCGACACAAGCTGTTTGGTTTTGGTGGGGTTTTCTATTATCATTTTGCGAGATTACTACATCTCGTGCATTTCGTAGACTAGAAATTTAAATCAGTGCAGGAAGGGAGAGACGCGTGAGATTTTTCTCAGAAAATGTGAGCAGTTTTTCTCCTTGGCGCAGACAGTGTATGCCTGTCAATCTCAATACTATGATGATTTTAAGTATTTAGCTAGCGAGACAGGACACAAACACAACAAAATTCTGAAATACTCCTGGAGAACACCTTCTCCCGGGGCAGACTGAGCTCTCAGCCCGATTTCGGGAAGACCATCGTTCCGTGCAGCCTGCGCAAGCCGCGACACGCCGGTAAAGCGGGAGCGCGTCTGGACAGAGCACCCCCGCTCCGTGTCTATTTATAAAAACATGTAAATATGAATTAAACCTTTTCATGGCGACAACGACCTTTCCATGTGGCTTTGGGGAAGCGGTTTCTCGGGTGTCGGGGGAGCGGCCGCTGTTCTTGCGGCAGGACGTTTGCTGGACTGGCTGGGCCAGGCGGGTAGATCCGGCTCCAACGGGGTCCTGCCACACCTCTCTCCCCCTAACTCCTTCTCTTTGTCTCGCTTGCCCTAGGCCTATTCCTCGGTGCCCGTGAGCAACATGAACTCGGGGCTGGGCTCCATGAACACCATGAACACCTACATGACCATGAACACCATGACGACGAGCGGCAATATGACTTCCAGCTCCTTCAACATGTCCTACGCTAACACGGGGCTGGGGGCTGGGCTGAGTCCCGGTGCCGTGGCCGGCATGCCGGCGGGCTCGGCGGGGCCGGTGAACGGCATGCCGGCCAGTGTGGCTGCCATGGGCACGGCGCTGAGCCCCGGCGGCATCAATGCCATGTCTGCACAGCCGGCCCCCATGAACGGGCTGAGCCCCTACGGCGGCATGAACCCCTGCATGAGCCCCATGGCCTACACCCAGTCCAATCTCGGCAGGACACGGGACGCTAAGACATTCAAGAGGAGCTACCCCCACGCCAAGCCTCCCTACTCCTACATCTCCCTCATCACTATGGCCATCCAGCAGGCGCCCAGTAAGATGCTGACTCTGAGCGAGATCTATCAGTGGATAATGGACCTTTTTCCCTACTACCGGCAGAATCAGCAGCGCTGGCAGAACAGCATCCGCCACTCACTCTCTTTCAATGACTGTTTCGTCAAGGTGGCCCGCTCCCCCGACAAGCCCGGCAAAGGCTCCTACTGGACCCTGCATCCCGACTCAGGCAACATGTTTGAAAACGGTTGTTACCTCCGCCGGCAAAAGCGCTTCAAATGCGAGAAGCCGGCGAACAGCAAAACCCCTCAGGAGGGCAGGAAAGATCAGGCCGGGGCCTCCAGTTCAAGCTCCAACTCCCCCCTGCACAGAGGCCACAACAAACCCGCACAGCTGGATACAGCCACCTCCCTCTCCAGCTCCAACCCGTCCACCAGCCCCCAGTCTATGGACCACAGCGGATCAAGCGCAGAGCTAAAGACCTCGGCCTCGGCCGCCTCTTCCACCATCAGCTCCGTCCCCACCTTGGCTTCCGTCCCGCATCCCCCTCACTCCTTAGCACACGAACCCCAGCTCCATCTCAAGGGCGATCCTCATTACTCCTTCAACCACCCCTTTTCCATCAACAACCTAATGTCCTCCTCGGAGCAGCAGCACAAGCTGGACTTCAAAGCCTACGAGCAGGCGCTACAATATTCCTCCTACGGGGCCAGCATCCCCGGCGGGCTGCCCCTAGGCAGCGCCTCCATGGCGGGCCGGAGCAGCATCGAGCCCTCGGCCCTAGAGCCCTCCTACTACCAAGGTGTGTATTCCAGACCCGTGCTAAACACCTCCTAGCTCTGCAGCCCCCGCCGCCGGGGGCGAGATCCCTCCCTCCCATCCTGGCTTCTCTTCCCATTTTCCCTGAGACAAACCAAGGTGTTTCCTCACCCTGCGTGCAAAGGACTGTTACTTTTTAATTGTCTTGCAACGCATTGTGTGTTGTTATGATCCACCACGACCTCCTGCAAAGCCAGCTATGTCCCGCCTGTACATATCCCCTCTGGCCCCCGCCGCCCAGACCCTTTCCCCAGAGACAACACCTGTCCCCGCCCCAGCCTATGCAGGGTGTTATGAAAAAGAAGAAAAAAAAAAATGTTGAGCTTGTAAACTACTTGTTTGTGCTTTCTGCCCCCTCGTCTCCCTCCCTGATGTGCTCTATAATTTCATGTAAGTTTACAGGTATGTGGCAATACTTTAACAATACGGAGATGAAGAAGCAAGTAGACATTTAAGACTTTTTTTTTTTAATTAAAAAGGCTTTGAAGGACAATACTGCTGTGAAGTAGCAAAACACTAAGAGAATCTCTAAGCAACAAGAGGACTATTTACTTTCTTGGATCATCCTTTTGATACTTGCAAAATAAACCTTCGGCTATTACAACCCGCATACACCCAGACGCTGCGGGCCGGATCCTGCACTCCCGAGGGGACCTACTGGAACTTTGGAGCGCAGGATACGACCCTTATTTTTTTCCCAAGTGTTACTTGTATTGGAATGTAATACAAAGTTACAAGAGGTCACAGCCAGTTGGATTTTTTTTCCTCCCCATCTGTTACTGAAGATTCTCGTTCATCAGGAACTCTCATCAACGTGTGGATGACATACTTATTTAATTTAAGTGTCTTCATTGCGTACCAGCTAGAACTGTGTATGTATTACCAGGTTATTTTCCCCCTCCCCCAGGAAACATTGACTATTACACCGACACAAGGAAAAGAGGACAGCTCTGTCTCTCCTCCCTTTTCCAACTTAACAATTTTTTTTTGTGGCCGTTTAATTATCGCCATCATTAGCTTGTTTCATCCAGTGTTATTGCACTTTCCACAGTTTTACACGGTGTTAGCATAGCCAGACGGGTTTTATTATTATTCCTGTTCGCTGTCTCAATGTTCTTAATTTATTGCATGGTTTATATTGTTTTCTTTCTTTACAGCTGAAAACTGCTTTAAATTACAGTTCAAAGAAAAAGAGAATTACACGTGAATTTAAGAAATTTTGTTAATTTTATAAATGTGATTGTAATTGAAAAAATATTTTGATTTAAAACGATGACTGAGAATTTAATGCGTGAAGTATGTTTTTGATCATTTGCAGTTAAGGACTTTAAATAAATCAAATGTTATCAATTAAATACTTCTGCTACATTCTTTCAAAATTTCTGGGGCGGGTTACAGAGGACGGAGCCTTGTGCAAGAAAATCAAAACGTAGTTCTAAAGTGCGGGTGTGAAGAGAAAGGATTTGTACGGCCAGGTTTGTGCAGAGGGAAGACGGGGGACGCGCTGCGATGCCACCGGCCTGTGAGGCTCTGAGTGTGGTGGTGTCCACCTTTTTTTTTTTTTTTTTTTTTTTTTTGTTTATCCCTAATTCTTCATGCTGCGAAAGGTTGAGGGAGGGCAGGAAAAAGCCACCCGAGGCGATGTAACCTCCTGGGTATTCTGCGGTAGGGGCTGCCGGGGCGGCGGCAGCCAGAACCGGCGTTTCCCCGCCGGACGGGACGACGCCCAGGGGAGCATCCCTAGGGCGGCTCCACTTCGCCGCGGGCCTCTGGAAGGGCCCAGCTCCCGCCTTGGAGTCCAGGCTCGGAACGACCTTTCGGAACGATACTAGCACCCGTTCTGCCGAGCTCTCGTCCCCAGCAAGAGGCTTTGTCGGGGGAGGGGATTTGAAACGTGAATTGATTTCGCTCTGCCGAGCCCCGTTCGTGCACGGGCGCCATCTGCAAGACCTGTGTAATTCTCATTATTGTCACTTAATTGCCCTCTAACGGGTTAGGGACAGCGGCAACAAACTAAATTTAAGGGTCGACTTAGAAAAGAAAAGACAAGCCAACTTCCCAGAAATCTCCCCGCATTTATGCAGCACTACTACCCAGCAAAAAAACTTGAAAAAAAAAAACGTGTTGTGAAAGCCTCTCTGCTTTGCAAGTGTGTCGGGATCAGCTGTGATCCGGAGCGGAGATGCGCACAAGTCGTCCACGGCAACACGAAGATGGCTCCCGCGTTCTGTTGTGCGGGTGCGCTTGTTTCGGCTCCGGCGTTATGCTGTGCGGTTGCTCTTGGGCGGGCGAGAGGGCATTTACCGCATGCGGGCCCTGCAGCGGAGGGGCGGTTCGTTCGGTTACCCCATGACCCGGCCCGTAGCCCCTTCGCCTCCGAATGTCCCGAACTGGCAAGCACCGACAGACCCCCCGCAGCCAGAGGCAGCTCGGGACTGCTCGGCACCAAGTCTGGGTAGGCAGGTCCTATTTAAAGTCCTGCTTCTTCTGCCAAAAGGAGCTTCGTGAGAATCGAGACAGGATGAAGCCCGCTTTCAGCAGGACTTCACTTGTCTCCCACAGACTAGTCTATAGAGAATACGTCTTTGCAGAGTGGAGACATTGATTTAATGCCTTGGGCTTGTACACGGAAAATATCAATCGACCGACAAGCGATAAGGTAGCAAGTTTCACATATCAGCTGAGGAGCACAGACCGTGTGTAATGGAAATATTCGGGGCGTGGGTAATAAAAAGGTTTAAGCGGACCGACGCAGCTCCAAACCTCTCTCATAGATAAGGAGAGGAGCCTGCCACGGATGCAGCGTGTGCCCTTTCTCCACTTGCCATCAAGATTATATTCCTCCTTTTTCTTCTCGCAGACAAATGGTTTCTGCGGTGGGCAATGAGCCACTGACAAGACAGGGTTGCAGCTTAAGTTAAAAAAGCGGGTCCTCGGTGTGATCTGTTTAATAAAGCGGGGAGAAGAGTCCCCTGTTTTCCGTCGCGCTCCTAGCTGCCCTGCTGCTGCTTTAATCCTGTGCTCAAAAAGCCTGCAGCCACCTCAAAAATAAACTAGAAGTGGGCTACATAAAAAGAGGGTGCATCTACTCGCCCTGCAATGTGTAGAGAGGAGCTTACGAGCATCTCCTTCCAGCCGGACCGCTCGCCCTGTCCCGGGAGGGAAGAAGCCGGCGGGTACGGGACTTTTGCCCGTGTCGGAGGTGGTATCTCAGCCCCATGTGCGGGACAGAGGCAAAGCGGGGCCCCCCCAGGCTGCAGGTTCCAGGCTCCGGCCGCCACCGCAATTTATAGGGGAACTTCGCCTTTTCCTGCTCGGCAATTATCTTCGACTGGCCACGTGCGAGGAGGCGAAAACGGTTCATTTAGCGTCATTAAATACGAGCGGGGAGTAAATCAGGGCGGCGGGGGTTCTTTGTAAAGATTTACGAGGAGTTTGGGCAGTGAGGAGGCCCCCGGCCCGGGGTGAAGAGGGGGATGTTGGGCGCGCCGGTGAGGCAGGAGCCCTCGAGGCAGCGCGGAGGGTCCGGCCGAGATTCCTCGGGGCTGGGCACGGGCAGCCTCGGCAGTTGGGGGCGAGGGAATGCTGCGGGTCCCCTGGAGCAGCAGAGCCTCCTCTGCCGCGGGGTCCGGCAGTCCTGCGTCTTCCAAGAAGGGCAGGATGGGGCCCTCGCCCATGGCACCTCCTCGGAACACCTGAGAGCAGCACCTCCCCTCCGCAGAAGGGAAGGGTCGATGGAACAAAAGCAACTTCAGCCGTCCAAGTCAAGGGAGAAAAATTAAATCACAAGTAACTCCTGAATTGTTTCCTGAGTGTGAGCGGAGAACACTGCACATCTACATCGTCTACACCGGCAAACAATCGGAGGATGTACATTATTTAGAAGGAATTAGTTTGAAATAAAAGATGAGGAAAAAAAGTTGCCGGACACTTTTTCAATTGAAACTTATAAGTGTCAATAAAATATAAGTAAATCGTAAAAGAATGGCGTGAGAGGACTCTTCAGACATTGGCATAGCTTCAAAAATTTTTTTGAAATGTGTTGAATAGGTATTGAAATTGGTCCATCAGTACAAACCTGAAATAAAGCAATTCCCTTGCTGTAACACCAACTAGCCATTAGAAGAGCAATTGACTCGGTTTTAATTTTATAGCAATATTATAGATAAAACGCTTGATTGAGGTAACAATGCACCTTGTATCACTTCTTTTCTGTTAGGATATAACGGAATCTAGGTATATATGTGCGAGGATATGAGTTTAATCACTCTGAAAAGAATATTTTTAAAATAAAGTGTTAATAAACAAATAATTTTCGTGTGCGTTTTCGTGGTGAATTTAATTCATGAAAAATCAAATTATCCTCATATAAATACGGGATACGAAGTTCTCTCGGGAGGAATATAAATTCATATATCGTATATATTAACATAGATAAAATTAATGTGTATTTGTTTCCAGGGGAGACAAGTGGAAATATACATAATACACAATGACCAGGCGAAAATCACACCACAATAGCGCACAGAGAGTGACCGGAGTATGGAATGTACACGTAAGTCCTCGCAAAAGTCCCACGCTGTAATATTGTTTTAGGAGATGTAGGAGAATGGTTAATAGCTAAAATCAAAATGCAATTAGTTTGATTATTTATGTGTCAAGGGCGGTACTGCAAAATGGCTTTTTTTTTTTTTTTTTTTATCGCTTAACGTGAACCCCGTCTTCTGAGTTACTAGTAAAGGCAGAGTAATAATAAAAAAGTAGTTTGCACATTTTCTGCGATTTTCAGTGTAGAAAGATCTTTTTTAGTCGCGGAAAATAACTGGGGGAAGAGAAGAGTGGAAAACGGGAGACGATAAGAAGAGAACCTGCCTTTGTTCTCTGTGGTTATTTTCTAATAATTATTCTGCTCATTGTGACAAAGTAGCAGTTAAAGATAGATTACTGTAAATAACCTCGCATTTCACTTGCAAACCGCACAAATTTCTGGCCCAAGCCCTGCCATGGTGTTTGTTTCTCCCCTTCACCTCAAACAGAAACTCATTGAGTTTTCAGATCTTTGAACTTTGGATAGATCAAACTGCCAGCGCTCACCTTTGTCTCTAGTCATTAGGATTTAAACCATATGTAGCCTCATTTCAGAATTCATTTGTCTCTACGAGGGGAAAACATTGCAATCCCCTCTCTTTCCCCCACCCCAAAACACCTACATTTAGCTGAATTCATCAAAAGGATCATTTCCCGGAATGGCGCCTCTGCTGCGGGAGCATTGCTTGAATGGATTTTGCCATTTGTCGGGTTACTATAGGGGAAGTTCATCCTTGTTTTGGTATTACTGTTGTACTGTTGGTAATCTAATTTTTCCCGTGAAATGTACATACACCTGCTCGTTATTCCAAGGGTGAACTACCGGCAGACAGGGAAGTATTTGTATTGGTAGCATTAGTAGTATTAATGTTGTTAGTGTTATTATTATTGTTATTATTATTACTATTATTATTTCAGCCAGCAGGCGGAACACGCGCTGAACTTGAGCGTTGCCGTGTCCCCGCTGCCCTGCCCGCCCCCCGGAGGTTCCCCCGCAGCGGGGGAAGCTCTGAAGCGGCGCGGAGGCGACACGAGAGCGGGCGGGACCGGGCCGCGGTAGGCGCGGGATGCGGGTGCCGCTGCCCTCCCTGTTCGTCCGGGTGTCCGTCCCGGCCCCGGTAGCACGACCATTCCCCAGCTGACGACGTTGCCCTCCTGTAGTCCAGCCCAGTACTGCGTTTAGGACCTCCGTCCTTCGCCTTCACTGAGTCCCCAGAGGGTATGGAGGCGGGGGAGCGGGGGTCCCCAGGTGGACGTGCTTCGGGTGATCGCGTTTCTGCTTCCGAAGTCGGGCCCTTTCACACACAGCTTGGCAGTGAAATAGTGCCGAATCCGGCGTCATCCGGGTTGAAACCCACCTCCATTATCTGGAGCGGGGGCATCCCCTTCGCGGACGGGTCGCCCCTTGGCCACGAGCAGTCAGGCGGAGGTGCCCTATGCCCCTGGGGCTGGCATCCGTTTCGGGGGAGGTCCGAGAGCTGCCTCACCCTCCCCCGTCAGGCTATCAAGGCACGGAGGTACGGGCGCGCTCCCGGGCCCCTGTCGGCTCGCAGCGGACTCTCATCTCATTATGGGCCAGCCCGGGCACCGAAGTGCGGGGTCGCCTGCCCCGGGAGCGGGATCTGGTGCTCTCACAGCAACCATGCCTCAAGCAAACACCTCCTTTGTACCTGATACCCCTAAGTGCTCCCTAATGAATCATCTACATTTGCCATCTACTGCGCAGTAACAGAAATTTATGTCCCCCTTTTTCCCTTCTATTCTCCGAGCCTGCCCGGCGGGTTGCTAACACACATTTCCTCCGCTTATGACAGACAGAAAATGTAAACATGCCGGTAAACTAGGAGGTGGGCCTCATTCTGCAAACTGGGATCTCTCCATAGTGACTCTCAGTAATGACCTCTTTAGCATAATAAAGCCCGGGGGGCGGGGAATCTTTGAACTGCGGGGCAGGAGATTGGAATAAGAGCATGTCTGAACTTATTCAAATGTATGCAACAAGTTTTCTAGTTCTAAGGTTATCTGATGTGAACAACAGACGTTTTTCCTCTTCTTGTTTTTCCTTGCCTGGTTGCTTTATCTAAGGAAGTAATTTACAGACTTCAGGTATGTCATTAACTTACATGAAATGAAAAGGGAACAAGAAGAAAAAAAAAAGCGCAACAAAAGTCTGGAGCCCACATTTAGTCAGGAAAAATGCCCCCGAAATTAATAATAGAGAAAAATTCCTGTTTAGAAAGAGCGAATGCCCTCTTCAGCCACACGGCAGCAGACCTAACATCATACCCTGGCTATCAGGAACCCTGGCAGAACCAAACGGCAAGAGAAGGTGACCCCTCACATTCCCACCCGACCATCGGGGTCCCCCTGTCCCCCTCGGGATAGCCTAGGGGCAGTACACGTCATTTGCCCGTCCCTTGGCCTCGTGGCCATACGAGCAAACCAAGAACTAGGGAGTATCTCCTCGAGTCTCCCTTCAAAACAGTCTTATCGGGGCATCGGTGTCCAGAGGACGAGGGAAGAAAAAGAGCCGCTGCCCGGTGCAGAGCAGAGCTCTCCCCACCCCACCCCCCGGGCAATTGTTCCCTTGAGCCCCTATTAATGCGGGACATATGTTATCCGCAGGCAGTGGGCAGCGGGAAGACTTCACCATCTAACTTGTTGCTCAACTTACGAGGCGGTTCTCATCTTCTCATCAAAAGCCGCCGGTCTTTCTTCAGCCGTATGGACAAAAATGTGAACAACAATGCCCGCCTCCCTTCACTTCAAAAGCTGCCAGCGCAGAGGCTACCCAGAGAATTTTCTCTTTGCCTTTCATTCCCCGTTTGAAAAAAGGCACTACAGGCCCAAGGCGCTCCTAATACTCTTTGATGGGGATTGAATTCATTATCTCCAATAACACAATTGTGCTTGGCCAACGAAAAGAGCAAAGTAATACTCATCTAGAATTAGAGAGAGGGGCTAAGAAGAAAGAGAGCGGGAGGGTGGGAGGGGGGCATTTCAAAGGAAAAGGGGGGGTAGTGTAATGAGAAAACACCTATCGGCTTGGAAAGAGGGGGTCCCCAGAAGTTTAAATTGCAAAAGTGTATTAAGTGGCGGATTGTACAGCTCCAGGCATGTTGGTGGTCTGACTGCGCATTCCCTCTCCGCCGGCCGAGCCGGCACCGGCGGGCTTGGAGGTTCTTGTCGTTTTCCTCCATGGACGGCCCCGGGGCCAGTGGGCTCCGCCGCTCCACTACCTGTCACGGCGCACTCCGACGTCTGTCCCCGTGTCGGCTGGGCCGCAGGCGGGGGGAATCTCTGTCTTGGACTTTGCCCGGGCGCAGCGCAGCCCAGCGCCCACGGTCCCTCACTACTCGCGCTGACTTGCGGAAACTCAGCAGCAGTGGGAGCAGCCGCAAGCAAAGAACACTCAAGCAAACAGTCCTCTCACCCGGCGCCCCCCCCGCTCTCTCCAGGGACCGCAGGGACACCCAGAAGTGTGTCCTAGTACGGGTCGGGATGGGGTCTCTCAGCACCATCACACCCTGACACCGTCCAGGACGACGGGCTCGCAACAAACCCAGAGCCACTTCCTGCGGGAACGGCGGGCGCAGCCCGGGTTACTGCGGGCTCGGCGGTGGAGGTCAAGAGATGGAGGAATGAATGAATGATAAAGAGAATGAATGAATGAATAAATGAATGAACGAATGGAGAGAATGAATGAATAACGCATACACAAATAAATAAATAATAGAGTACAAAAATCAACCGATTGGAAAACCACTGCGTTAATATGAGAGATTAAAATATTTGCCTGTTTGGCTTTCAGCATAAATGTTTTCTATCGGGTGTTATCCAAACAGGCTAATTTTCAAAGCCAAGCCAAATATAGCAATGAGAGGCTAAAGGCATTGCATGTACTACGGGTGGCTATGGGGCCCTGTGTTGGGTGCATTACAAGCGTGTCAGCGGGCATGAGGAGTGGTGACGAGATGGACTAGAGACACAAACCTCTGTGTCTGACACACACAACCACCCCACCTCAGAATCTGATAGAGTTTCCAAATTTCCCAGCACTCATTGCAGACACCCTGTAAGAGATTACGCACGTGAAGAAGGGGGAGCCGTCAGGACCCCCAGAGATGCTTATCCGAAGCAATGCCCTCTAGGCATTGACAATCACACGGAAGGGGCTCAGTAATGTGCATCAGTCACCCTGGAACTTCCTGCCTGCTCTGGGGGGTCAGGGTAACACCCCACTTCCCAAAAGTCAAATTGTGCTCTGGGGAACTGGAGTTGTCCCAGCTCACCCTAAATGGGGAGCCTGGAACTCTAAACTGGCCAGACGAGGGTTTGTCTCTGGCAATAAGAAACCTCATCATCTTCATTGGAAGGTTTGCTCCAACAAGGGCCAAAGGGGAAGACAGAAGGAGAGAGATGACCTCTTTCAGCCCCCGTGGGGGTTTCATCATGTGCAATAACGCTGACCCTGTCACCTTTCCTCTTACAAGACAAAGCTGACCTTGACAGGACTGGTTTCAGTGGATCCACACTCATCCTTTTAAACACTCCCTGGGCAGGGGGTAGATTTTTTCTTTTTTCTTTTCCTAATGAGTGTGACAGAGATTACATGGATCTCAGCAAAGTCCGAGGTTCAAGGATTTCAGGATATTTCCCACTTCATAAAGTGCCATAGTGGTTTATTTTTATTCGAGAAGAGAGAGGCTCCTTCCTTGTTTAAGAAATTTTAAGTAATCTAGAATAAGGTGAAAGCAGTATCAAAATACTTGTATCTTCTGTAGAAGGAGGAGCAGGTTTCACACTGTTTCTGCTAGGGTCTATTTAGACCAAACATACATGTAAACTGGCTAACTAAGCATTTTACTATTTGTAATTTACCTCCCCACGCATAATGACTTCTTCAAAGTGTACATTAAATGACCAAATAGTTCATGTCCAAGAATTACTCTTTACAAGTCAGCGTACCTTAACGATCAATTTCCATTTATACTTTTGCACAATAGACTTTAATTGTTACAAGGCAGTCCTTTGGTCTATGAGAAATAATTTGGTTTGTGTCATAGCACAAACAGGGGATTAGGAGTTCAGGTAAGGAATAAGCAGCAGCAACAACTTAATTCCTAGGCAACAAAGATCCTGCTTTCACACCAGATTTCTTTCTAGCAAAAAGCAGGACACAGCACCATTTTCGTCTCACTGGACCAGTTAGACGTTAGTCAGTCTGCGTTTCTTTTTGGTTTAAATCTGTCCGGGGTTTCCTGTCCTTCATCCCTTCCAGAACCAAAAGTTGAATGTAATGCTATGTAATGCTAAGTAAAAATAAACACAAGAGATCCACCAAATTAAACATAATTCCACTTTTATTTTTTTTTTAATTGTGATTTAACAGGCAGAGGTCAAAGGCAGATCTGTTGATCTGATTTTTAGCATTCTGTATTTCCAGTGAGACTGGTACAAAGGTTATTGGATTTTATTTGGAATGACAGCTGATTTCCCCACCCCCAACTCTCCTCTGCATAGTCATCCCAAATTCAGGTAGAAATTCTAAAATCCAGACAGGTTTAGGATAAAGACCCTCTTTCTTTTCCAGTGGCTGGGCACTGGCAGAGCATCATGGTGGCCCAAGTCTCGCCCTTCACATCTGTGGGGTGGTGGGTGGCTGAGGGACACACACCAGAGTCTCCTTGGGTGTTTCAGCAGAGGCAACAATCTGTGTACACAAAGTGAGAAAAGCCACTCAGAACATTTTCGTCTTTGAAAATAAATCCAACAACAAATGGATCCCGAGTTTCAACTCACTACCTTCAGTCTATCACAAAACTGGCCTGGGCATCATCAGTGATAGGTGAAATGGAGCAGAGGGTTTGGGGGCGTGTGTGTCCTGTGGGCTTCCACCTCCCCCCTCAGGTGTGGGGCATCATGGAGAGCTGTGGGCAGTCTTAGCTTGGGTCCTTTACCCTCAGATTTCCCTGCTCATCCCCTCACCTTTCTAGGCTGTTGGTGCCCTTTGACAACAGGGAAGGTGGGAATGATTTGATCAGACCATGATCTCCTCAAAAATTAAATAAATACAAATGAGGGACATACAAGTTGATGTAAAACTCTTTTGTGTGCCCGTATGAATGCAAGCCACTAAGTCAAACCCACTCAAGATCCAGGATGGATCTTGATACATAGCAATGCCCTGCTGAATGAACACAAGCTCCAAATGCCTTTTCTTTCATTGATACAATCTTTTAGAACAAAGACTTCTGAGATCACTCTCCTAATGTCAATAACCAAGGAAAGAGGTGTTTAAGAATGCTGAAGGATGGCTGGGAGGACTCTTCCATTATCAGAAGCATAGATTAGTAGGTTTTCTTCTGTTTCTTCTAATATCTGGGAGTAATCTACCTACTGATGATTTTCTTTCCCAGTGGGACAACGTCTCACACACAAACACACACATACAAGCACAAACACACACACACACACACACAACTGGGCTCAAAGCTTCATAAGGGAGGGATGCACTGAGAGGTCAGCTGCTTAATGCAGGTCCACGAGGGGACAACTGCATGGGTCTCTGTTGTGCTCAAGCCAAATGAAGTCTGGAAACACCTTAGTGGCAGAAGCAGGAGGCCTTCAGAGGTACTTTCAACCTTTGGTTATCAACACTGTAACAGGGATTGTTGCTTTGCTCTGTTACAGAATATATATATATATATATATATATATAAATATATATAAAATCCCTAGGTTACTGGAATGTAATAAGTAAATAAGACCTAATTAAATGCTAGCTATTCTAAGTGTCTCTGAGAGATGTGCAGCATTTTACAGGATGGAATTACAAGGGAGACTCAAAAATTTTAAGCAGTAGTTCAGATTTTTAAAGAAAGGAAAAAATGTGTTCCCAGACTCATATTAATCATATGGGAATATGTTCCTTTCATCAAAAATAAAGAAATGATACAATGTTTTCACATATTATCTGTCAACAGGGTGATTTGTACAGTAGTTCTCAACTTTTTGACAAATACATATTCATCTGAGAAGGCAGAACATTTCAGTCTACTGTATTGGCTTAAAGGTTTGGCAATTCCTTTAAGCTTCTGGTAACATGTAATATTTTAATATGTATCAATGTTTTCTAAGTAATAAGTGTGTTCTCATTGTATATATTGTCTTCATTCTAGAAATGCTGTAATAGAATAAAAGCTATGGGATGCACTAATCAGAAAAGAGACTCATAGAAAGGAGTCATTCCTTTTCAAATTTTTAATTTCGGAAGGAGGAAGGTCACTGTTCTTAACCAGGTGAATCATTCGTCACAGTGCAATCTAAGAGCAAATAATCAAAACATGTATTTTGGATTGAATAATTCTTAACAGTCAGATCCTCTGGACTGCAAGAAAAAACATTGTACGTGTTGTTGAGGTCGTGAAGTACAATAGTACTGTTCCGATGCCAGCAACCTCACTAAGGAAAAAAACCCAGAGAATACAGTAAAAAAAAGGGGGGGGGGAGGGAAGGAAAAATATTTTTTCTCAATTTTTCCCGGCAAATATCAATAACGCCTTTCAATATCGAGCTGCAAACCACAGCTAAACCCCTATGAAAATAGTCAATATACAGACACAGGAAGACACAGAGCTCTTTAATTTACCGAAGACACAGATTGGAGCTCTGCTCAGCCGGAAGGACCTGGGCTCTATAGGCTTTGCGGTTTGGCAAATGCGACAGCCTGAGCAAGTATGAGGGAGCGGGACACTTAGAAAATTAAGGATAAATGTGAGGGAAGGAAAAAAAAAAGAAAAGAAAAAGAACGACGTTTCCCCAATAAAACTCTGGTTTACTTGCAAACTTATTGCTCGGTTTAGTAAATACAGGGACTCCTCGAAATGCTCAGAGGATGAATTCAAGCTGAGGCGGACGAAAGACGTTTGCCACCGCGCCGGGTACCACGGTGCACTGCTCAGCTCCCTCCCCTCCTCTCCCTTCCCCTCCCTTCTCCGCCTCGCCGCTGTCCGAGCAGCTGATGGGACTGCGCCTCCTCCTCGGGGCTCCCCCGAGGTCTCCCCGGCGGGCTCCCCCGAGGGCTCTGGTGTCCCGGGCAGTCACTGCCGCAGCTGCGGAGCGCTGGGCGGGGGGTCCCCGAACACCGCCCACGCCCTGAACAGCATGCGGGGATTTCCCCGTCCGCGCCCCGCGGGCACGCACAGCCCCGGCTGCGCGGGTTTCCCATGACGGCGGGGGATTATGGGCCCCGGGGCCGGGGGGCTGCGGCCGCTCCTGCGGGCAGGGCGAGCGGGCGGGCCGAGGAGCCTCCCCTGGCACGGCACGGCACGGCGCGGCACGGCGCGGCACGGCGCGGCTCTCCCCTCCAGCCCGACCGCTGCAAAGCGTTGGGGATCGCACAGAGTTGTCAGCGTGACTGTGTTGAAAGCCACACACACACACCCACACACACACCCTCACCCACACACACAGACAGAGCTGCTACAAGCACGGGTTGAGTGTCCCCCGCCCCACCAGACTCGACTGCTGAGCCAGCTCTGGCCCTGCACCACAGGCAGCGCCCGTCCGCGGAGTCCTCGGAGGACGGGCAGCGGCCAGAGCACATTCGCAGGCCGGGGGATTTATTCTTCCTCCTCCTGCTCCTCTTCCCGCTGCCGGCCAAGCCCCGGAGCGAGCTGGGGCGGAGGCACCCGCGGCGGCCTCCGGAGCGCGGAGCCGCCCCGCGCTCCCCCCGCCGGGCTGCAGCGGCCGTCACTCCCCCTTGGGGACACTGGCGCTCCCAGCCACCGCTGAGGCGCCAGGGCTGCAGTTCCCTGGCGCGTGGGTATCTGCTGAAACTGCCTACCTGCCTGGAAGGTTATCTATCTATTTTTTAAAAAACTGTTCTGATCTGTGGGGGATTTTTTAAAAACGTCGAAGAACTCCGCTAGCCCCCCTTATCTAAGTCTGGCTTAAATATATGCCAATGGTCCCTGTAATAATCACGAAATCAAGTCATCTCCATACCAACAGGTTTGCTATGTGCGTGAAAATGCCAGCCCCGTCGAGGGTGGATGTGAAATCTGATCTTGCTTCAGGTTCAACCGAAAGAAATGATTCATGCTTCACAGTGACTCCTTGATATTTCTTATTTTGACTTTTCCTGCTTCCTCTCTCCTGTCTCCCAGTGTACACTTTTTCCAAAGAGTCCTTCAAACACTCAAAGATTGCAATAACAATGCAGTATTTCCTTGAAGGGTTTTATAACTAGGCTATCTAAAACAAAAACAAAAGGCATTTTGCAAAACTCCTCTTTAAAATGAAAGCAGCTGGCGGTTGTTAATAGAAGGGAGGTTACATGGCAAGCCATGGGTGCATTTAATAGTATCCTCTCTTTCCTTCTGAGCTGCACAATATTTGGTCTTTATTTCAAGTAGTCATTGTTAATGTCTGATTCCTGCCTTCAGTTTTAAAGAGTTTTCCTCACAGATCACGGACACTTATTGTGCTAGCAGGGGTGGCACCACACATTTCCCCCTGCCAGGTGTCTGCCACATCTGCAAGCAGGTGAAGGGAGGCAGCACACAGCAAAAAGGGCCATGGGTATGAGGAAGTCAGGCTCACACAAGACCCTGGGGAACCAGGAAGATGGCCTGTGACTGTAGAGCGTGAGAGAAGCAGGGTTGGGAATGACGAAAAATGAGGGCTTCAAAGAAAGACTGAACACATAGAAGGAAGGGATATAAAGAAGGCAGTAAGTGGGGGAAGGTGGACAATGTGGTCAAAAGTCAGGAGAAACTGAGGGATGACGGGAAAGGGAGATGACTGCATAGAGCAGATGGCTGATAGGGGTTAGGGGACAGCATGAAGGTGGACCACACCTGGAGCAGCTGTCTGCCTTTCTAGGGGGTAAATAGTAATAGCAAAGCAATCTCCTGGCTGTTCTCCTCCAGTGCAGACAACGGGAGACAGTGGAAGTCTGCCTCTGAACAGCAAACACGGAAGCTTGCTCTTTTATGTGTGTTTAAGGTTGAATTTTGACCCTGAGCTGACGTCATGCAAATCAAGGGTTGGCTGCTTCCCTCTAACAGGGAAAAGAAGTCCAAGGAATCAGGTTAAAATGAAAAGTTACTTATGCCTAAATGTCCCCTGTTTTGGGGTGTAGGGAGAGGCTGACACAGGGGTTTCAGAAGCTACTGTCACCTTTGAGAGGGGTCAGAAAGAGCCACAGCCATTTATTTGCCATACACAACCTGTGGAAGGACAGTCCCTGCTATTGCACTGTGCAGTCTAAGGATTTGCAGGATGGGATTACTAGGTATTTCTTGGTATTATAATGTCACAGTGTCTCCAGGTTTGTTTCAAAGCATGTAAGAGCATGTGTAGTGCACTACTGCAAAAGTTACAAAGCTATAGGCAGGAGAGACTCAGGTTAGATCAGGGGCTGGCTGGGTGGAGCTGGTGAACAATGCACGAAAGTGCTTTTCTTTCACTGATCTTGGTTCAAATTAAGGTTAAATTCCAAGGGGAGTGTATTTTTTTTCTCTCTCGACCTCACTCTCTCTCTCTCCAGGAAGAGGTTTTAAAGGGCATCATTTTCAGTTAAAAAAAAAAAAAATCACAAAGAAAGATACATGTTAATACAAATGTAGCATTCCACAGAGGGGAGCCAAGAGGTGCGGGTGTTGCACCCACAGCTTTTATTCAGCCAAAGCGAGTTCAGCAGTTTCAGCACCTGGCAGGAGCAGGATTGATCCTGCTGTCAAGAAGTGGTTATAGCAAAAGCAATACTGCATACATGCCATGGAGTCTATACAGAAAAAATGCTGATATACAAGAGTGGGAAAAAGGATTATGGAAATAATATATAGAATTCAAGCAATTTTTACTGAAATGACACACTTCTTAATTCATGTGGCTTAGAAATAATTACTTTTACTCTTGTATAAAAGGTATATTAGAATCCAATCTATGAAAGTATGTAACAGAAAGAAATAGAATATGAATTTTGCTATTAAATCTAAAAAGTTTAGTTCTATAACTACAGGAAAATGCAATAAGGCTTCCAGCTAGCTACTCTTCGACCTGCTTTTGCTGGGGGGTGGGAAAGTAAAAAGGAAAACTAAAGTTATATCAGCTTCTTCACAAAGCAAGCATCACAGAGTTTGTTTTGCAATCTATCGTTACTTTTCTGCTCCAGAGACAATGTTCCAGGGCACTGTAAGAAAGTGCAAAAGATTCTCTGTCCTTCCAAAGTTTGAAAGCAGAAATGCGGTCTCTAATGTGATAAGAGCTCCCCAAACTGCATGGGCAAAGGTGGCACACATTTAGTGCTGGCTTTTCTTTGGTATGACAAGAGCTCTTGAAAATCAAAGGGGAAATGTGGGGCCTTAATCCCATGAGATAGTACAAGTTTGCTATAAGTGGGTTCTTGCCTTTCAAAGGAGTGCACAGGACCTCCATCCACAGACTGCTCTCTAACTAGGGGATTGCAGCCAGCTCTGCCATGCTCAGGGCCATTTGTCATCCCTGTGACTGCTTTTGTATTTTAAGATATATGAGACATAAAAATATATTAGATGTCAGCACAAACTACTGTTTCTCCCTCAGTAATACGACCTATGTGCTACATACACAGTACATACTACAGAAACACAATATACAGCCTTTGTTTTCTGAGCTTTGTGTCTTCTTCCCCATCAAAATAAAATAATTTGGCCTATGAATACAATGTTTTTTCTTAATATTGACCCTCAGCAATGCCTCATTACCATAAGAAGGCTGCAGCATGGACCTAAGAATGTGTGTTATGGCTGTACAGTCCAAGGTAGTAGGGCTAGGTGTATTTCAAGCAGAGTGTTAATATTCCTAGGAATACTTTGGTCAAAAACTAATGCTACTTCATGTCAGCCCACTTAAACAAGATTTCTTTTAAGTGTTGCAGAGTACAAAGCATTAGTCAAACAGTAGTAACTTGGAGTACATCAGTGCCATAGTTGATATAAATGGACCTGAAAACTAAGCTACCAGCTGGATACTCCTCTAGCCATGAAGGGCAGCTACTGCTGTCAGATAAGACAAAACACAAGTGAATTCAAGGCTCAGCCTCATAATCGTGAAGAGCTCTGCAGTTCTGTTCTTGTGATATCCTTCCTTAAATCTTTGAGCTCTGCTTTTGACCTTCTCTCTCTTAACCAGCACGAGTGCAGTATTTCTCACCCCTTTTCATGATCACTGCAGTATCACTCTTCCTTCTTAGAGGCTGTCATCCCTTCCTGCCAGCCCTGCCTGCCTCTTGGCATTGCTCCCTCCCTGTCATACTCATGCCAAGAACAGCCTCATCCCCTCTCTGGTAGCATAGCAGAGCAATACTCCTGCCTATCAGATCTACCCCCCAAATCACTTATTTCCATTAACATTTCACTAACCTCTACCCAGCCAGTATTCTTACCATCCTTTGACTTAGCTCAAATTACAGTGTAATTAAAATCACCATGGAACACAACTAAACGAACAAGATTAACTACACAATCACTTCATCACTTCTGGGGGTTTTTTTTGTTGTTTTTTTATCAATACCTGGTAAGTGATCCCAGAAACTCACCCTATTCAGTTTATCCAAAAAAAGAATAATGGTAATCTGTTCACAGTCCCCAGTTATCAAATTGGGGAAGGATTTGGGGTAGTAAATTACTCTTTGTGTTCTCAGGAAAAGGAGGTGTAATGAGACCTATAGGTCTGAAGTTGAAAGAAGACTAGAAAACAAGTTCAACAGATTCTCTATGGAGTCCTTCATCAGGGTTTTGTAATTCTTCATACATCTGTAGTTCACCTGAAGGACTGGGACTTGCTTTACCAAGGGGTGCTGGAATTGATGTAGCTGTTGTTGGTATCCAGCTTTCCTAGGGTGAGTGCACCAGAAAAGCAAAAGTAAGTCAAGAAGGAGGAGCCTGCCTAATTTTTTTTTTTTTTTTTTTTTTTTTTTTTTTTTTGGTTTATTAAAAGATTCTATAGGGTTTGTCACATTTATCATACACAATAGCTTTTCAAAGCTTTTTGTTTGGGTTGAGAAATACTATATGCACATATTATAATCACCATAAATTCACATGGCAGCTAGCTAGATACCTGTGTTATATATCAATCACTTCGGTAAAAGAGTAACTGAATAGGAACTAAAGATATAATTTACAAGTTTTGCAAGTGAGGGATGGGGTGGAAGGAGGGAACAGGACATGCCTATGACAGGTGGTGGTATATCTCCTACACATCCTAGGTCAAGAAGGTAATATGTGGTTCAGCTTGCCAGACCTCAGCTTGCTTTACTACTAGTTGAAAGCAATAGTAACAGCAACTAGTTAGACACCTGCAGCAGGTGGCTTTGGAAGAGCTCTAAGAAGATAAAATGTCAATAGCACTGAAAAAAAAGACTTTTAATGAAAGAGTAGGTAGCAGGTCTCTCAATAGAACAGTCACCTCTACAGGAAATGAGGCTGTGTGATGGTAAAGCTCTGGAGAAAACACCTCATAGCATGCTAAGTTAGTAATTTGCACACCAGATTTCAATGAATGGAAAATTACAAGGGTAATGCCATTACTGGAAATCAGGGTGAACAGTTATAACAGGCAGTTGTGGATTTGCTGTATAGGACTACTGAGAACAGTCCTGTGGGATTTCTCAAAAACACCCCCTTGATGAAAGTGTATTTTCTTCAGGTACAGGCAGTTCAGATGTGTAACAGCCTTACCCTAGTGGTTGTTAGAGATTTGGGGAAATAAAGTTATCATGGACAGGTAAAATGTGGAGGAAGTAGGGCACTTAGCTGCTTGAAAAGCAGTTGAGCTGAATTTCTCCATTATGTGATCAAAGACAGACAAAACTGTGAACTTTTCTGCCCTTCATTTCAGTTTGTGCTCTGGTGGTTGTTGCTGTATTCAAATGTTTGATGCTGTAGCTGTGCAGATGCGAGCAGTCTCACTCTCCACAGATATCCCTACACACCAGCAGCACAAGTGCACTGCCCACAGTGAAGAAATACAACATATAGTCAAATGCTCATTTAGGCACTTCTTTTACCAACTTAGGGACAAAATGCTATTAATTTTCCTTTGTGTGCTGAGATCTATTGATGAAAATCGTAGGAGGGCTCAGACCCTATTAAATATAACTCAATATTTATTATTTTGATATAACTTTTTGTGTCCTGTTTATACTGAGAAAGCCTTAGCAACAGGACAACAGAAGTAGAGAGGACACTGTCAATTTTCATATTGATTACCTGGTAACCAAAACAACTATGTTTTAATTAGAAATGTTTTATTTGAAATTTAAAACAAAGATAGCTTGTCCTATCAAACAAGAATTTAGTGGAAAAAAAATAAGCACGACCAAATTTCAATTAATTTTCTAGCCATATACTCACATATAACCTTACTGAAACATATTCTTTCTAATATTACAATAGCTTTTACTTTCATGAAGTCTTAAAAACTTCTATATGTAAGCATAGCAAAGTATTTCTGCCACTCATTGTAACAACTTTTCCTCCTTGTCTGTGTCTGAAGCAGGCAAAGCTTCCACACTCATCCATACTTGGATTTTACCTAATTCCTATCTATGGGGCCTGATGGGATTCATCCAAGAATCCTCAAAGAGCTGGCTGATGTCATCACACAAACTTTCTCCATGATTTTTGAGCGGTCTTGGGAGTCTGGAGAGGTCCCAGCTGACTGGAAGCTGGAAAATGTCCCGATTTTCAAGAAGGGCAAGAAGGTAGACCTTGGAAATTACAGGCCTGTCAGTCTCACTTCCATGTGTGGTAAAATTATGGAGAAGATTATTTTGGGAGGTGTTGAAAAACACCAAAAAGACAATGCAGTGATTGGTCACAGCCAGCATGGCTTCATGAGAAGAAAGTCCTGCATATCAAACCTGATTTCCTTCTATGACCCACCTAGTTGATCAAGGGAAGCCAGTTCATGTAATCTTTTTGAATTTCAGTAAGGCGTTTAATACTGTCTCTCACAGGATCCTTCTGGACAAAATGTCCAGCACACAGCTGGATAAACACATCATTGGCTCACAGGTTGAGCACATGGGGTAATAGTGAATGGAGTAATATCAGACTGGTGACCTGTCACTGGTGGGGTTCCACAGGGCTCCATCTTGGGCCCTGTGCTCTTCAACATCTTCATAAATGACTTGGACACAGGACTGGAAGGGATATCAAGCAAATTTGCAGACAATAAAATGCTGAAAGAAGCTGTTGTTCTCTTTCAAAAAATGTCCCAGTAACCTCCTCTAAGAGGCGTTCTGGTGGGGAATCTGTGGTCTTTCCTTGGAAAGATCTGGAATAGTTTAAAGAGAGAATCTGCCTATAGCCTGAAAGTCCATGGTATTCTGTTGCTCAGTGGTGTCTTGCTGCACAAGAAGGAGATTGGCCCAGTAAAAACGTCACCCTATCTCCACAGGATCCATTGCTTACCAGCTGCTGGTAGTCTAAAATATGTTGAAAACATGAAGGACAGACATTGAGTGCCTCACACCAATTTTCCACCCCTTCAGAGCTGTTCCTAATATGTCACATTGCTAATATAAGCATAGCCACAGCTTCTAGCTACTTCTTATGCTGAAGTCATGCATTTTGAGTCCAGAAGACTAGACCACTGTTTCCTCTCAAAACTCAGCAAATGCTTTACTGTTCAGTCCTTTAGAGTGCAATTAGAAATCCAGTCTCCAGACCCAGGTCACACCTGACTGGGGACATGCTTGAGTGACACATCAGAGGCCTGGGTAGGTTGTCACACTGAATGTGGGAGTCCCACTGCTACAAAGGCTGTCAGATGTGGAACTAATAGCTGGGCATTCCTGAAGCTCAGAATAGCAATCAGTCATCATCCAGAGACTAATAGAGCTTAAAGGGTTTGAAATTCTGCAATTGATCCAGTCAAAACAAGCAAAAGTCTAAGTGGTGAGTAAGAAAGCTCTAACAGATATCTAACATAACTCTCTGAAGGTGCTCTGTCTTTCTCATTTTCTCACTTCTCCCTATTACTTTGGAGTCACAGCATGGAGAAACTGGAGAGAGAAATTATCCAAAAACATCATTAAATCCACATGTTCAGAAAAAATGCAGTGTTTACACTGAATACATAATGCAGGAAACTGCTCCATCAGACAAGATGTTCCTTACCTGATTATGATTGAAAAGCAATAAATAGAAAGAGCTAGTCATAAAACAAATAGCAACTGAAAACACATGCAGTTAGGTCTTTAACTCCAGAACAAATTAAGCACAAATGTATATTTTTCATATATCTGCCAGAAGTCAGATAGGTATTGTCATTTTAGCATATTTAACAGATTGCTTACAGAAGGTTTTTCTGACACTGAAATAATAAATGCCAATTAAGCTTACAAATACTAGCTGATGGCAAACATAGACCTTAAGTTCTCTTACATTATTAGGTCTGTGTACTTCTCTAAGACTTTAACTGCTTATAGTCTGTATTTGTGGCTTATGTAATAGAAGTGTTTATTTAATTAACCTAAATTATTAAAAGCCATTAAATATTAGTACTTCATGGTCCATGTTCAAGAATAAATATCTGAATTCAATTCTTGGATAATACAATGTGACTACAAACATTTAAAGAAATATTCTTGATTCAGCTATCAAACAATTCTGATAACAACCTTGAACTCCATAAGCTAAATTCAGCTCATTCTCCTCTAATACATTTCCCTTGAGATTTAGTCAGATGTCTTTATGTTACATATTTTCAAAAGTGCTTAGACACAGTTAAATCAATTCCAATGAAAGCTGGGTGCTTTTTCAGTGTAGTACTTGGTTTCCTTGTTTTTCAGTTTCTGATCTTCAAAGATGGAATTTCCAAACATCACCAGCTGTTCAAATGTCATTATCAACAATAAATTTTCACATCAGGAAGGGCAAACAAAATCAGGTGTGTGCAGAGCACAGGCAGACACAGGCATTAAGTAGTTTATATTCTGCAGTTATACCAAGTTGTTGTAACTTTATTTGCAGAAGAACTCTATGATTATTGTAAGACCTTAAAGAAGTAGAAAACATTGACCTTTGGAGCTCACTGTCATTCCACAGGACATGTCATCTTCCATCAGCACTGTCATTTAACTTTTCTACATACAAATCCTCTTTTTTACTCTGTAATTCTACCTCCATTACTAAAATATCAATTACCATAAATGGCTTCAGGCTGCACAGCCAAGTGTAATTCTGTGACTGTGAGCCTCTGCTTCTTCATAACATTTAACTACTTTATTACAAGGATTAGGACAGTATTCAGGAGTCTCAGGCATGGTATATGAAACCTCACAGCAGTAGTTAATCCCTGCTCTGACCTTAGGTGCTCAATAAGTACAAGTGACAAAAATAACTTTTCTGGGAATTACAGATCTCTCAGCTGTAATACAACTTGATGCTTCTGCTCTGAGCAATTATCACATATTGGAAAGCAGAAAGTGCATAATTGCTCAAAGCAGCTCTTCCCTTTTCAGACAGTAAGTGGCAGCATTGCAATAGCCTTTGCTTCCCTATCTTTGTTGTCTTTCAAGGCGTCCCCCTTTTCTCCTAAAGCACACAAAACTGCCATTTCTACGTCCCTAAAATCTAATTTTATATTGTGTAACAATATATTATAATTAATATAAATAACTTTGTATAACATTATATAAGGAAAAAATAAATTTGCTGATTTGAGGTCTCCTTTGTGAACTGAGACTGTCCATATCAAAACAAATCCCTCCGTTTCCATGCTTTCAGCCAGGGAGTATTTTGGATCCTTGTCAACATTTCTAAAAACTGAACAAATTAAAACAAGTATAAGGACATCTGGAATCTCTTCTTTCTGCTCCTGAAGCAGAAGATGCGAATGGGCTGTCTATAATGTAGATCCTTTTTCTTGCACCTCGTATTTGATAGCCACTAGAACATGAGCCTGCAAAATCACCATCAGATCATTTCATGTTAATTAACTTGCCACTGATACAGGATTGTATTTGCCCTGTTCTAAAAGGGCTTTTTGAACAACAACTGTGATTTTTTTCCTTGCTCATAATCATCATCAGCCATAAGGAAACTGTAATCAGAAGGGAGGAGACAGATCTGCTGATGAAGTGCAAGCCTGCCTTATATCTAACTCCCTCTTGAAGACCCCTTTGTTGTCTCTGCAATGCTAAAAGGAACAACATTTACCAGGAATTCACTGTTGTCACATGCATTTAGTCCTAAACACAAATTGCACCCTTTTCAGAGTCTGCTGAAGTCAATGGCAATATTCAGTTTTACAGTAGGACTTCCTTACAGTAGGACTAAGGAGTGGATCTGTTCAGCAAGAAATGGATTCCCAGGATAATGGCTTTTCTGGTTAGACCTGTCCATGGTGATTAGGTTATGTAGTCATTAGGTCTTAGGATCTTTTCACACTATTTGACTGTGTACCATGATGCTGGAGGTTACCTGTCAAAGGCTGTTGCTTTTGCTGGTGTGGCATTTATGCTACTGGCCTTTGCAGAGAAATGAAAAGTATATGCCCTGTCTCTTGTGGAAAATTGTCCTTATAAAGATCTGGTTTCCCCATAAAAGCATGGTAAATTGTGTAAGGCAGCTTTTCCTTGAGAAACCCTACTTATTAGCTGTCAAGATTAAGAGAGTAGAATGAGTAGACTCCTTTATTCTTCAGGGCAAAATGGAACATTTCCAGTGAGGGTATCCTGGAAATGCAAAAAGAAAATGAAAATGGCTTCATAATAACTTGCATCATGCTTATGTCAAAAAATCATGACATTTCTGAGTCCTCATTTTGAGTAGTGTCATATTAACTTAGGCCTGACTTAGTGCCTGGGCTTTTAAGGTCATGTTTAGAAGAACCAGTCATAATAATATTTTAGGGAAATTTTTAAATGCGTTAGTTAAAATGATGATACACTTTGTAGTCTGGCAATTATTCAAAATTCCATTTCAGTGTTATTTATTTTTTTCTGCAACACCAAGTACAAAAGCTTTTATTCAATATGTTTTTATTATACTCTGGAATACTGAGAATACTACAGTTTTATAAATTGTTTTATAAATTTAACACATTACTATTAATTATTACTACAGAATTTTTCCTTCATTATCTCCCTGACCTTTAAGGAACATTAATGAGAAAGTTTACTCATTGTGAGTGTGAGCTGGTTTTAATGAATGTCTTTCTCTGAGACTATATGACTGCTAAGACGAAAGTTCTCAAATGTTAATGCACTTGAGGTTTATAACATCTAATGTTAATGTCACAGGACATAGGTCAGGGAAGCAAACTGGGAGTGATTGCTCATGATAAACCATCAGCATGTTATTTTGCAGCAACAAAACAGGATAAACTAAGTCCCAGGACATGTCTACTGGGTTATGAAGTTATTGCAGGACTTCATCTAGCATTAATGAGGCCCCCTTTGTACAAATGGGAAATTCTTGAAATAGGATACCACAGAACTAACTTGTGAGGGGGCTCAAGGGAATAAATGTTGAGAAAAGGCTAACTAGATTTGGCCTTTAATGATGCGTAGGGAAAGAGAGGAACTTCTCACATTTCATATTCCAGTGTTAGGCTACAGAAACTGCCCAGTGTCCTCTTGAGAAATAAAGAAGAAGGACTTTTTGCAGGATTTCTTTTTTTTTTTCTCTTTGTTTTCCTCTCTTTTCTTCTGTGTTATTTTGGAGGTGAAGATTTGAGATTACATGTTCATACACAGGACAATGAAAGCTGGATATGTACATGCACAACTATAAGGAATAAAAATATTTTAATGTCACTGTTCCTACTGTGCTTTAAACTAGATTTTGCCTCTTATTATTGAGCTACAAATGGTAGGTTTTACGCTATGTCAGCTAGATAGTGATTCACATGTGCTTTTATTTTATGGTGTAGTTTATATTCTTCTTAAGTTTGTACTATTCTATGATGTGGACAAAGACTGTATAAACAGTGGAGGAGGACTAGAGAAATTAAATACATCTTTCAAAATTTTTCTGTTTGAAATTGAATTTATTTTAGGACATTATTTTTAATTGTCTAAGTGTGCAAATGTTTTGAGACAACTGGTTTCAAATGTTAAATTGCTTTTGATTGCTACAAGTTACAGCTTCAGAATATAAAAGGAAGCTATCCTTAAAATGGTAATGTGGAATGTGCAAGCATTATATTATCCAATTAAAGGCATGTGCATCTCACTAGCTTTTAAGAGAGCAAACACACAACTAGTTCTCTTAGAAGAGATGCATTTACTTTCCCCCATGCTCTCAGGTTTGAAGAAGAAAGGGTTAGGTCTATTTTCCACCTAACTGCTTATACCCTTCCAGTGAGATAGCTAAATCTTTATACCACCACTAAGTGGCAAACTCACTTGTAATCAAATTTATTCCTATAGCATTTCCTGGAGACTAGTTGATGGGAGTGAATGGGGTTAATATCAGCAGAGAACTTGAACTATATGTTGTTAAGTGGGGAAACAGCACCAGCTACCATTGTCATAAGTCTCTTTTGTAAGATTTATAAGAAATTAGAGATATGTAAATAAGGTACCGGAAATTATTTCCCTTTCTGCGGAATTCGACTGTTTGATTACAGCATGTTTTGGTTATTTAATAACATCTGGAGAGGCTATTTCAACTGGCTTCAAGATAAAAATTAGATTAAAATCTTGGAACATACCATTCACAGGAAGATGTGGATATAATACTGTGTATGAAGGAGGAAAATAAATAACCTATGTATTCATGTTATTATGCAGTGGTCAACACTCTTTTTTTTTTTTCTTTTTTTCTTTTTTCCTTTTTTTTTTTTTTTTTTTTTTACCAAAAGTTCTATCATCTAGTCTTAGAAACATTAAGTTAAAACCCTTCATGGTACAATAGACCTCTAGATCTTTCTACTGGGCACATAGAGAAGCACTGGACAGACACTCTTCTTGATTCTGGCCAGGGAAGATACGAAGTGTGTTGAAATTATATGCTCATGTCATTTATCTTTATATAGAGACAAGTATGCTGCCCAGTCTCTCCTTAAGCTCTGAAGAGGTTGTCAATGAAGAGAAAGAAGCATATAAAGGCACATTCCTGACTTACATCTATTCCAGGATGAATTTAATTCCACCCAAGGACAAAAGACACCTTGATGAGTGGTATGAACATTGACCTTGTAGACATCTTCATTATGGCCAGTGAATCCAACCCACAGAGTTATATTTTGTCTTCAAGATGGAACTGAAAGAAGGGTCTCTAGGGTTCATTGATCAGCTTAGGTCCATCTTCAGTGAGCCAGACAGCCTAATTCCAGGCATTTGCCCATATAGGCTATGTATGAAACCAACTGTCAAAGAATAAGCCTGAGCAGTCTTTTTCCTTAATGTGGCACTGTAAGGTAAAGTCTAAAGAAGACTAAAGGGTGAAATGAGATGAGCAATTATTTCTTCTTGGCTTTTGTCCTACCCATATAGAAGGGTAGCTGGGAGGTCCTAAAAACAAGGCCAGAAGCATCTCCCCAGATTGGAGAAAATTAATTCACCAACAATTTTTAGTGGAGAAGCCTGCTAGATGACATGTGAGCTCAGAGGAACCTAGGAGGATTGGCCAGCCTGCCTCTACATTTGGCATTAGCCTTGTTAGGATGATTCCAGAACACCTCAGTTTGCTCAGCAACAGCAGAGAAAATGAAGTTGTCATCATTAAATTATGTATGGGTTTTATTCTGGAGCCTCTTATATTTTGTCTATAATCAAATAACTCAGTATAATTGTTGGGCTCAAGGACCTGGGAGCAAGTGAAATATTTTAATTATTCTTGTGGGACCTACTGCCTATGTACTACTACTGGTGTACTACTACCTTTTTCGTCTGAGTTTCCTTGTCTTGCAACTACAGCAAGGAAACTAATATGTTTACTCTTTACTATTTATTGTAAACTATGAATATTCAAGCTATAAATTACAGTTATATTCAATAAATTATTGAAATGTTAGATAAAGTAGCTTGTAGGTGACATTGCATGAAGGGAAAGGAAGGAAGGAGGGAGGGGAGGGAAGGGGAGGAGAGGTAGGGAGGCAGGCAGGCAGGGAGGCAGGCAGGCAGGCAGGCAGGGAGGCAGGCAGGCAAGAAGGAAGGAAGGCAGGACGGAAGGAAGGAAGGACGGAAGGAAGGAAGGAAGGACGGACGGACGGAAGGAAGGAAGGAAGGACGGAAGGACGGAAGGCAGGACG
>JAWWEE010000158.1:38761212-38774641 GCA_035221455.1 Xenops minutus | reverse complement strand
GGCACTGCAATATAAAAAAAGATATTAAGCTCTTAGAGAGTGTCCAAAGGAGGGCAGTGAAGATGGTGAAGGGCCTTGAGGGGAAGCCAGATGAGGAGAGGCTGAAGTCACTTGGTCTATTCAGCCTGGAGAAGAGGAGGCTGAGAGGACACCTCATTGCAGTCTACAACTTCCTTGTGAGGGGAAGAAGAGGGGTAGACACTGATCTCTTCTCTGTGGTGACCAGTGACAGAACCTGAGGGAATGGCCTGAAGTTGTGTCAAGGGAGGTTTAGGTTAAATATTATAAACAGGCTTTTCACCCAGAGGGTGGTTAGGCACTGGAACAGGCTCCCGGGGGAAGTGGTAGGAGCACCAAGCCTGACAGAGTTCAAGAAGCATTTGTATAATACTCTTGGGTGCATGGTGTGACTCTTGGGGATAGTCTTGTCCAGGGCCAGGAGTTGGACTCAATAATCTTTGCAGGTCCCTTCTAACTTGGCATATTCTGTGATCCTGTGAAAATTTAATTTCTACCTTGCATTTCCTCTGTTACGCTGCTTTAGCATCAATAGGGCAGTCCAGGTGTCCTGATTTGTACTTTCCTTGTCTTACGGGAAGAAAAGTCCTATTCAAAGCTATGATTTATTTACATTTTTCTCAGTTTGCTGATTTGAGCCCATAATTCCAGGCATAAAATGTTTGATATGTTGTTTTGGAACCCCATGGCTCCATATTCATATGCTGTATCATGTGTATGGAGCCCTACACTTTTGGACTGTGGTGAAGATATTGTCCCCCCTAGTGAGAATATGGTGAAGCAATGGAGCTGGTCTGCCATACCACAGTCATATCTTGAAGTGTTATTTTCTGTATTGACATTTGAAAACTAGCTGACAAAATAAATGCCACATTTGATCATATTCCTAATGTTCACTTATTTGTGCATCTCCCTTTCTTGCTTAGTTCTACCACTACTGTTGAGAAACTATCATCTGTAATATTGATGTTCTCCGTACATTGGTAGACTGTGGGAGGTGAGAGAAAATTTTCCCTATATAGAGTGGAAGAAACAAAGCTGATAAGTCTATATATCTTATTAAAGTACCAAATTGGATGATTTTAGTGCTATGAACATGTATTGATGGAGACTTGCTATTTTATTTCTAGTCTAGTATACTTTCACAGAGATTGTATCTGAGCGTGATCTTTGAATAATTTAAATATCCAAGTGAAGTAATGAAAAAACTTTTGAAAAAGCTAATTTTCACTTAGAGATATCTGAAATCTTGCTTCTAAGCAAGAGTTCTACATCTAAATTGATATCTATATCAACCTAGATACCAGTAGCCTCAAATCTCATAAACTGATTTTGAAAACCTTACCTCTTTGATAACAAAACCTGTGAAATAGTGGCACCTCATCAGCAAAAGTCAAATAATCATGAACAAAGCCCTGTGGCTTCAAACAATGAATTAGAGTAGTACCAAAGTAGCTTTTTTATCATAATATTTTGATTTTTCTTATAAGTTTTTTTCTGAAAATAGTTCTGCTAATACTTAGTGCATGAACAAATAAAAAAGTTTCCATCCTTTGAATTCTTTGGGCAACCATTACATTTTTCAATCATGTGTGAAATGCAGTGGGTATATTCATGTGTCAGTATTTATCATCACAAATTTATGTAATGCATTCTGAAAGGGTTATAATACCCTTGCTTTATCATGGTCACTGGGAAGCACTTGTAACCAATTCTATCAGTTATATTGCTTTTTTACAATATGACAATGGATCTGCTTCTATCATGTTCAAAAGCCATTGAAATTATGATGAGCTTCTGTGAATGCGGCACTGCATGGACCTTTGGCCCAAGATCACCACGGAGGGAACATGCCAAACTCTCCCTGATGACAGCTTCTCAGAAAGGAGTGCGACCCTTTGCAGCTGGCGACAGGCTGGGCAACACGCCAAAGTACAAGCACAACTGTAACAGTGCACTCCAGGACTTGCTGAACAGAGGTTCTTGCAGGTTTTAAACAAAATAGGGTGATTTCAATTTATAAATTCTCAACTTTTTAAGTTTCAGTATATGTTTCAAGTTAACACTTGAGAGAAAATAAAAGTGATGGAGTTTTTTTGGTTGCTGGTCTTTTTTTTTTTCTTTTTTTTTTTTTTCTTTTTTTTAGACTAAACATATAGCCCTTGTCCATTCTTTCTACCATGGGAAGGAAAAGAAAATCAGCTCCAGGTCAAAGACTGCTTTTCCTTTTCCTCAGGCGATTATATTTCATCAGTTCAGCACACCTTTTCAACCTACTTTCTTTATTGACTGTCTTGCAGGGGTAGTACTTACTCATCACAGTACATAGTATGACTATGAGCAAAGCACTGCAGGATTTGGCCCCACTATTCCTGTATTCCATTACTTTTACAAAGAAGTCTTGGCTACAAATGTGAAGCCCTAAATTATGAAAACACTTCTGGCTTTGCCTTTCTGATGTTTAGTTGTATAGAGTACCAGGTACATGTTACCTTAAAATTGATAATAACAATATTTTACAATTAACAATAAAAACCCACACTCCAAGCCCAACTCCTTTTGCACACTATTTTAATAAAGGGATTATAAAATACAAAAGAGAGAGAGACAGGTAACCTGAGATGCAATTGTGGAATGCAAACTTTTAGTTCAAATGTGCAAGCTCAAACTTAACAAATGTTTAAAATATTTGAGTTTGTCAAATGGTGCCAAAATAAACCATGTCTTTTCTAAAGACTATATATTTAGCTAGGCACTGGCAATGTAAATCTTTCAACCATTTCAAGTATTTGTTTAAAAGCCTCACAGAACACGTGGGCTCCCAACAAAACTGAAGAATGAAATGTTTAGAACACTGAAGCTCAACAGCTGACTTACAATCTATCAAAGAACACTACTTTGTTTTTTCTCTAACTTGTGGATGCATTTTTATTTATGAATGCATGAGAAGAACAAACATAGAAAGTCCAGTTCTGCAGACCTGATGTGAAATGGTAGAGTGACAAGAGGCAGCACATGTAATGCTGTGATCACGCCAAGTGCAGTATTAGAGAAACTGCCCATCATTGATTTCATGTGCCTCACTATTACTATTGCATGGGAGAAAAATCTCTGAGATAGAACTTAAAAAGGAAAAAACCCCACAACAAACCTAATGTCCTTAATCTGGAATTATTCTAAATGAAGGAAATAAAGGCACATAGAAAACTTGACATTTAGATAGCAAGTTCATTTATGTTCATGGATTAAGGATGGAACAACCCTTGATCACCTGGTAAGAATATCTATAAAGTCAGTCTTGCAAAATGTCCAGTGATTTGGAATAAATAAACAAATAAATGTACAAATGATAATGTATTGACATTACTAAACTATTTCAATATGATGGCTTATATATAAAAACAGTATTCCCTTGCATTAATGATCAACTAATGAATTTTACTTTGTTGTGAATATATTTAAAGAGGAGTCAAATAGACTCCTCTTTAAATATATTCACATGGGACTCCACTAACAAGACTGAGCTATCTCTGAACTTTCATATATCGGCAGTTTTCCCAACACTAGTACAGAAAACTGTGCTGCCAGTTTTGGGCTATGGGCTGAATGAAAAATAGTACTAAAAGATTAAAGGTCCACAGTTCTTTTCTATTAAAGTTGATTTGTCACAATATTGTTAATTAGTGAGGGCTTAGGGAAGGCTTACTAGGAATATAATTACAGTGCTAAAAAGCATTAATAATGCACTTATCTTGAGCCAACATGATGCTATTTACATATTTTACCCTGGCATATATCAGAAATGGCTCCCAATGCATAACATGCTGCAGGATCATCAAGAGAAAGACAAAATCTCACAGGGGAAGGATGTTTCTGAGTATCTCAGTAGTCTTTAAGACAACATGGACCCTGATTTGGCTAGTAATTACAACCATCACCATAAGCATCACCTTTGGTGAGCCACCTTTCCTCATGAACTGTTGTTCCATTGGGAGGGAAATGAATTGCTACTCCAGGTACACAATTGGATGCAATCTCATCCTTCTCTCATATATTAGGACACAAGTGACAATTACATTTGTCTGCTGTGTAAGGGCAGGCTTCTTTTCACTTTCAGAGCTCTGCACAGACATCAATCAGTTCTGAATGAATAAACCACATGATAAAAGCCAATTAACTCATGTTATCATTATCGCCTATTTCTACTCACCAGAGCAGAATTCCTGCCCTTGTTACACTGAAAGGCAAAAGTCAGACTGGGCTCAACAGGGCAGAAGTTCAGCTGAGGCTACTAAAGGCTGGGCTTCCGTTACCAGACCTGTGTGACTTTTGCTGCTCACTTCAGTGGGTGAAGAAGTGAAAGTGTTTTGATGTTAGCCACACAGATGCTTTTGCAAACTCCGTGGAGGAGCCCAGGAACCTCTTCAGGGGCTGGATACCGTTAATGACAGTCACTAAGGAATTATCCAAACACCACACACCAGGTTGTTAGCAAGGAAGAGTGAGAACCTGACTGTTTCTGAATCTTCACCTCTCAGCACAGTAAATTTCCCAAGGTCCTTTTCAAAGAAGACAAACATTTCCAGCTGAATTTTAAAAGTCGACACCAGATTTTATTATGAATCAAATACATCTATCTACATTTGTCATTTATGATAAAAAACTCTAAAATGCTCACTGAATTTCAGGCAGCTTGGTACAGGACACAAGACAGAATCAGGAACTATTTTTTCACCTTAGGTACCATGTGTCAACAGGAAAATTACAAAGCAAAACTATCACTTAATTTTACCAAATAAAGTATTACCTGCAACCAGATGTAGCTCACATCATGCCTGCTAGATGGCTTTTGCCTGGCTGATCCTACTTTTCCAAACAAAGCCAGTGGACACAAAACACTCAAGGTCAAACAGTCTGGCTGTATGAAGTGTTCACTCATAAGATTATTCACCTGGAGGCAGAAATACTTGGGGAAGGCGAGGAGCCCTTGATACTCCTAGGGGAAGGAGGAACTTAACATACTCATGCATGGAGAACAAGCCCTGGTTTGGTAAACCTGCATTTTCAAAGCAGGAAACAACTTCCTCATCAAAGCTGCCAAGGAGTAAGAGGGAAGATCTTTATATTGAAAAATAAGTAGTTCAAAGTTAGATTAAAACAATGGGTAAGAACAAATGTATAGTTTTCACAGTGAAGGACAAGCTACCTTATTGTCCCACAGGGATCTTTGTCCCAGAACCCATGTTCAACTTCACTAAGAAATCACCTTGAGGAGGTGGTTAATTTGGAGATGGCAGTACTTCATACCACCATATTCCATATGGAGAGGCTGATGGTACTATACTACTGCAAATATTAAAGAGGAGCTATGAGAAGAGATAGAAGAGGAACTCATGGTCACTGGGGAATGCATGCTAAAACAACAGGTGACATTCAGCATCCATAAATGCAAAATTATGCATTAGGAAAACAGTTCTGTCTTCATACACCCAAAGATGAATTCTGAGTCAAACGTTACAACAGAGGAATGAAATCTAAAGTTGTTGCTATTACTACAGAAATATTAATACCAATAAATAATCTGTCATAAAGCAAATCCAATGCTAAAAATGATTACAAATAGCATAGAGAATAAAACAGACAACATCATTATGGCAACAATTAAAGTCACTTTTTGTCTGTGTCTTGAATATCGGGAATAAATCTGATTGTATCTCAGTAAAAACACTGCAGAGCTGGAAAAAATAGATTAGTATGACAAGGCCAATTAAAAACATGAGACAGCTCCTTTACAAGAGACTAGTGTCTTTCTCTGGAAAAGAGAAGCTAGGGGAAATGATGCGAAATATGTAAAATCACAAGGGACATGGAAACAATATGAACAAGAAATGGTTACTCACAATTTCTCTCATGCAAAAACCAGGTGATGACAATGAATAGAGCTGGTTCATAACAAAGAGAAGGAAATATTTCTTCACTCAATGCACCATTAACTGTATAATACTTCACAACAGGAACAAGTAGATACTAAAAATTTAAGTGGAATCAAAAACAGGTCATGAAAAAATGCTGCTAAATACAAAGACACCTTAGAAAAGGCTTAGAGTCCCTAAATAACAAAACACTGAGAGACCAGTTGGGAGAATGGTCACTAGAGCTGGCCTGACTTTATAAGCTTTTCTAGGCATCTTCTATTTGTTATTGCTAAAGGCGGTTTTTGGGCTTTGGTCTAGTATGATAGTTCTGACATTTTTATCTTTATTCCTTCCTCACTACTTAGAGCAGAAATGGTTCAACAATACTGACATCTTAGGAGATCTTGTCATTCACCTAGTGCACTAAAGCTCAGTGAGGACAGTAGGACAAAGATCAGTTGAGTCACCCAAAGTGCTGAGCAGGAGCACACAGGTGATGGTCAAGGGGTTGGGACCTGGGGGGTTGCAGTCCTCTGGTCTGGAAGCATTAAGCTTTCTTCCCACTGAATAGGTATGGGGGAGAGGCTCCAGACTCACTGGCTATTTTAGGATTGACCAAAGGTCAAAAAGGAGCACTTTAGAAGTTTCTAGAAGTGACCTGGGTAAATTTGACTTGGAGGGATGCTGCTTATCTCCCTGCAAGGGGTTCAGTTTGGTCAGCTGAAACTGTGGGGAGCTGAGGTGTTCAGATGAGGAAGGTTTAACACATAAGTGTTTGAAAGAAAAAAACAGACATTAAAATGTCTTTCTCTCTACTCAAAATTAAAATTTCATTTTCTCCAGCTAGATTGCACTATTACAACATTTTACAAGCAAGCATGAAGAGAGAAGGCGTTGTAACAACATTAAACACAAAACAAAGCAGGCAAGTGAAAACCTTAGGATGTACATCCACCTTGACTGAGCTGGCTGATTCTGCGAGTATTTTAAAGTCCACCTGACTCCTGAGATTCATTACTGAATTTGGGGTGCTTAGAGATTACAGCTGCCTTCTTGAGCAGGTTCACATGAGTGCTGACCTGACCATTCATACAGGGAGATGGCTGGGTCACAAACATAACTCTAGGTCCAACTCTCCTGTATCTATTAGGTCTACAATGTCTAACCCCAAATTTTACTTTTCAGCCCTCAGTTTCTCCCCTCCCTGTAAGAGTCTATCTTTCAGCCTTTGATTTAAATCCTAGGGTTCTTCATGAGTACACAAAGCAGAGGGCTGGCAGTTTGGCCTGAAACCCAACCTGGATGGTACCCCTGCAATGTAGAACAATTGGAGGTCCAGAAGAAGCAGGCAAAAAGTCTTGTAGGAAAGGGGTGAGAAAAGGCAAACACTGAAAAGGTGAATTTTGAATCTAAAGGGCACTTTCTGAATATCTGACAGCTTTTGCCTCATAGGAAAGGACAGAGGAGTGACTGAAAATAATAGAGGAAACTTCCTCCACTATCCTAGACACTGTACAATGTCACAAGACTTTCATGTTGCAATTTATTAAGATAGGACCTCCAGTGAAATCTAACTGTAAAATTCTTTTTACTGTATGCTGAAAATGCCATGTACTAGCAGAAGCTATTCAACTGTTGCATAAAACTATACATTTATCCTGCCCTTTGATGTAGCCACAGTGACTTGCTGCAATTCAATGGGCTATGAGTAAGGAGAAAAAAAATATCCAGTGTAGTAGCTAGAGATATTTTTTGAATATTAAACTACTTTATCAATTAATATATTTAACATACAAATACTGGACTGTTTGCAGTCTTACAAACAACAAGGGATTTACAATTTGAAACTGCTTTGCAGGATTTTGAACCTGAAGCCTGTAGTATTTAAAAAAATGATGAAGCTGTGCCTTGCAGCAGATCATACTGAGAGGACAGACTGTTAAAATAAGCATCTACATAATTTTTCACAGTACACAGTGCCACAATGCATTTTCTTAAAAACAAATACATATTTGCAACAAAACATTTCAACAAATCACAGAACTCAGCAGCAAAGTAGTTAAACATTTATGATTTGATTTTATCTCAGCTTGGAATGTCGCTGGAGTGTCCCACTTCTAACAACTGTTTGCTAAGTTAAGGCTTTAGTGTTTACACAGTGCTGAATGAAGCAGCCTGGTCACCAGATGTGAATGCTTCCTTAGACTACAGTTTTCAATCAGATCACGGTCCTAATGGTCCCTGCTCCAACCTTCTTCCTCAGGACGTCCACCAGCCTTTCCAACCTGAGAGGGGGCAGGGGAGAGGGAGAGGAGAGAAAAAAAAAAGGAAGCCAATGTTAGGAATGTTCTGGCTGAAAGAGACAGTGTTTGCACTGAACCAAGCTGTCCTGGTGGTGGTCACGCTCAGAAACAAAGCACTACTGTAAAAGACAGACATTAAGGGAAAATGCAGACAACTTACGGAAAACTTTTTAAACTACAACCCAACCCATTTGCAGTCAGTGAAATATATCAGCTCACTTTCCTTTTGTAGTATATGTAGTATCTGAGGTCCTCATAAGGCATTAACACAAAACTCTGTGCAGCAATCCTGCAGGACATATACATTTGATCTAAGTGCAATTTTTGCACTTTTTAAAATATGAGTGGTCCATGGTTCTTGTTAAATGTAAACTTAACTGTTGTTTCCTCTTAAAAAAACATCTTGCCCATTATGTAACCAAAACTTTTATGGTTCAGTTTATAAATTTATGTTTAAAACCCCACATGTTTTATGTCAAAAACTTTTTCACCATACTCAACAGGTCAAGTTTCTTAGGACTTGGATGATGATATTGTGAAGGTGGCCTGGATGATTCTTGTGTCGACACAACTACAGAAAAATAAACAGTCAAAAAAAGCAGGACAGAAAGCTGCCTAATCCCCTCTTAGTTTTAAGGCACAGGCTATAAGCACATTCAGAATCTCACTGGCTTAATTTGTTCTTTCCTTTTGTTAAAGTATGTAGGCAAATGCAAAGGACTAAATTTGTTCAGCATTTTCCATCTGCACACATTTATCTCCAGCACACCAGTAATCATTCATTCATTCATTCATTCATTCAAGCTATTTCTTCAGTTTGTCTGTTTTTAATGGAATCTTTCAATGAAAGCTCTCCCACAAATAAACTATCTATATAAAGGCAGATCCTGTGTGTAGCAGAACACAATGTCCAGAATATTATACACACAATTGCCATAATGGATAAATAGACTTGCAGATTCAAATAGCTGTATTCACTGTCACAAAGTTGAGCATTTTTTCTTATCTGAAAAGACAGTTTTGTTTTCTTTTTCTTTTTTTTTTTTTAATATATGATACAACATGAGAAATGCAGATAGGAAATAAAAATAGCACAGCTTTATCAAAATTGCAAAATTTGTTTTATCTCATGGATGCATTAGTAACTACAGTGCAGGTAAACTAGTTAACGTGAATTTATTGCCAAAAGTAATGACTAACACACCTGGTACGTATTGAAACACTCTTGTTTTCCAGGAACCACCAAGCACGATGAAGCTACACCTTTCATTGTACTCACCAGGTGACTTAATTCCTGAAATAAGATTAAGCATTCACCACCCAAATGTAATCATGAGACACCAGGAAATGTATGTGGAAAGTTCAGCTACTTCTAGCTGTTTCACAGGGACCCTAAGGGAGTCAAAGCACAGGTGAAAAACTATTGCTTATATACTTCTCCCCCTTCAGTTTTCCAATAGCTGCTTTTCCTTCTTAACCAACTAGTGCATTTTTCCTGGTTTTGTAACATACATCTACTGCACTTCTTCATCTTTATGGAAACAACAGCCAGACAGCCATAATTCAGTGCAGTGAGTCCATGCAAGTATAAAGTCAGGGATTTCACAAGTTATTCGTTCCTGAAAGTTTTCTCACAGTGGAGAATCAATGTTTTCTGAGTTCTAAGGGTTTTAACTCAGTTACTGATAGGTCAGAGTTTCCTCATCCTCTCTTGCTGCAAAATTTCTCTGTTAAATCAGTTGTTAGTCCATGTGCCATCTCAGAAAGCAATGACAGATCAGTTCTCTATTTTAATAGCATGTATATTGAGAAGCATGGCAGCTTTCTCAGCCACTGTAACTATTGCTGTAGATTTCTTTCATGTTAGCACCCTCTCTAATGTGCTTCAGAGACATAAAGCACTGGAGAAACATTTCAAACTGTTTGGACCAACAGAAGCTTTGGGCTGCAAATTGTTTTTCTGGGAGACAGCATAAAAATAGTAAAATCTGAGATCATGGCTAATTTAAATCACTGTTCAGATAAAAAGAAATACTGTGTCTTATACAAGGGGAGAAAAATACCTTCAGTAACTGAGTCTCCTTTTGGGGAGACATAGGTTGAAGGTCACTGCTTACATACTGTCCTACAATGTTTGGATGCGCACCACTCTGTGACTAAGCAGTGGCACTGCACACCAGAGGAGAACAAGCTAGTGAAGAGCTGCCCATGTTTGAAAAGAAATACCACTGGGATGGAAGTAACTGTCTTCTGTTTAACCTTGAAACTGTCAGGCTTCATTGAAAATAATGAGGCTTAACAATCATAGCTTCTGCTTTTCAAATGAATGATGACTGAAATCATCAAAATGAGGTATTCCTCACCAAATACAAACCATGCAGGGCTTATTTGCCTTTTGTTTCAGTCATGTGTGGATTTCCAAATTTATTTATTCTTTATTAGAAGCAAAAAAAGCTACAGTGGATTAAGATAGTGTACCTTTGAAAGAGATTTAAATAATAATATAAAAGAGAAACTGTAACAGCTATTTATAAGATAACAGAGGGCAAATTTATCCCTACACACACACACAAGACCAAATATACCACTGAAACCCCACTTAAGCCTAAAAAATAATGCTGTGGGCTGAATCAGGGGTTAATAACTCTTCATACAGGCCTTAGGGGACTTTTTGGAATGATAACCCTGGACTCCTTGCTCACCAAGAGCCCAACTCTGCCATCCCAACTCATGTTAAGCAACTTTTTCCTTGTGAGTAACAAAAGGCAGCTAAAAAGGCTGTTTGTGCCAATGAGGCACCCTACCTGTGAGGGGTCAGGGTGGCAGTCACCCCTCACTGACAAAGTATTGTGCCCAGCCCTGTGGGATGCCGCAGGCAGCTCCCTCTGGAGACTGAGCATTTTAATCTGTGGAAAACTGCAGTAATAGTCTAATATCTCAAGATCAAAGATTAATTAAATATGTAAACAAAATAATTGAAGGTGCTGGGAACTAGTCTCAGTATTTTCAGAGTGTTATTAAAAATATGGAAGACACTGACCTGAAGAAAACAACTTCTGCTACTTTGTGCAATTTTGATATAACTGCCACTATAGTTTCACCAAATTTTACTTAACTGAAAGCAGCACTGACTAAGTGTGATTGCAGACTAAGAAAAAGAATTAAGAAAAAGAATTAACAAATGACATTTGTCTTTTTGCTTGTGAAGAGTCCTCATAGTATAAATTAAATGTTCAATAAAACACTTTCTCCTGAGACATAAGCAAGGACACTCATTGAATTTGCATCTCATGAAGCAACCAAACAAGTCATTCAAGAAAAACCTATTTGGGTTCATATTTTAGATCAGGAAGAAGAATGATACGGTAGGTGGGCCACTTTGTTGCAGTGCTGAGGGTCTCCATGTGCAAGGACAGACACACACCTTTAGGAATGTTTAAAAAAGCCTCTTAAGGGCTAACTCTCCATTCTCACAGATTTCAATTTCTTGAATGGAAATTTTGGAAAATCGCGGGAGGTGACCACTATTTCTTGGTACTTCAAAACTTCCAGAAAATCTGTCCCTTAACAAATAAACTCTCCTAACAAATGTCACTTCAGCATTCTCTATACAATTACTATGAGTACAAAGTAACACATAAAATACAGCAAAAAGCTATGGGTTCAGATGGATAGGCACAACTTTGGTTTTGTGATTTGCACATATCCAAAGTAAAAAAGTCCTGTGCTTTTCAGGACTGATGGAATTTGCAGCCATGAAAGGATGAGGGCTAGAAATATTTTTTATCTACACTATGTCCTTCTGTAAAAATCATCTTAGTGCTTTCATGAAATGAAAAAATAAAATAAACCCCACAAATTAGGAAAGGGACTATCATCCCATAGGATCTGGTCCATCATCATTAAGTTAGCAAAAGATGCAACGTTATGATGAGTCTTGCACTTCTGTGGAATTTGGAATTAAGCAGTTGAATCTGTGTTCTAACGCAGAAACAAAAAGATTTCCGTAAGGAGAAATGCTGCAATGATATTACCAGTTTAATCATGTACTTTTAAATGTGTTGCTAGGCTTTAAGATCTTCATCTTCAGAGGAATGCTACCTAAACAGGAACATTGCTAGATGTGTCTTCCCCAAGACAAATTCAGAACCATTCTCAACTCCTCTTCCAGATATTTCAAATTGTGTTCCCTCATCACCTCTGCACATAACAATGTCTCAATGGAGTGTATGTTGTTGTATGGAGTGTTCTAACAAAGCTCCTGAATTGCTTGACAGTGTGCTCTGATTTTTAGCAAAGCCTTACAAAATGTAATTTATCTGAGTAAAAACAATTTTGATTTTAGAATCAGTCTCCACAGAGCAGACTTAAAAACCTTACAAAGAAGTTTGTTCTGGGAGCCCAGAAGCTGAACATATACGTGCAAATATGTTACCAACTGATCTCTATTGCTGACTCTTATGAACATTTTTGGCTTGCTCTCCTCTTTCACACATTCTACTGAAGAAGTCTAGCTCTAAACTGTAGTTTGGGATCAGTAAAAACTCTGCAACTACATAAATCCACACAGATCGGTACATCTTTCCACACTCCATCTCTGGCCAAAGGAACTCACTCCAAAGGACAGCAGTGGCCTTTAGTTCTGAACATGATAGAGTTATACAATCAGCGATCTTCCAGGTAATCATGTCCTGGAAACAGAGAAAATGGATACCCAACTGACTGAAAAAGGCATCCTTTGAGCAGCCTACATCTGCAAAGCAATACATAGACTAGCTGAAAACAATAGTTTCTACCTGCAAATGGAGGAGTTAAGTGATAAAAACAAAACCATCCTAGATTTTGAAATGCTATATAAAGGCTAACAAACCTAAACTATAACCCTTGGTTATCTTTCCAGTAGATAAGATTAGGCTCAGGCTATGAAGATGGACTTACTTGCGTGATTTCTGGCTTCTTGCGGAATGTGTTTTGCTAACACAAATTTCCTTTAGAAACCAAGCATTTGAAAATACATCAGGTAAATAAAATGCATTGGACAAAATCATTACAAGCAGCTTAGGAGCACAGCTCAGTGAAGAATTGTTTGATGAGTAGTCATACAAACAAATTCACTTAATTTCATCTTAGAATAAAAAAAATCCCTTCCCTTCCCTTCCCTTCCCTTCCCTTCCCTTCCCTTCCCTTCCCTTC
>JAWWEE010000158.1:38683285-38760743 GCA_035221455.1 Xenops minutus | reverse complement strand
CCTCCCCTCCCCATTTTGATGTACCAATCTGTAACAATTCATTCATAAATGGTCATATTGATAGAGAATACATGTAGTTCTGATGCACCAAGCTGCTTCTCTCTTCTAAACAAAAGTCTCTTTGCATCTTCTGGATCAGAGACTGGGTGTCTTTCTAAATGGCACACTGGACTTCAGTGATGTCTTTTAACCTGATGCAGGCATTGCTGAGTAATATTTGGTGCCCTGTATCAGACAGGTGGCTGGACTGACTGGTATTAATGGTCCTTTCTGGTCTTAAAACACAAGTCTTAGAGACTGATTTAGCAACATCAGTGAGCTCTAAACTGTGGTAGACCACAGTGTTGAATCTAATCATTATAGGCACTGCTGCCAATTCCTACCTGCCCAACACTATTTGTAATGTCACTCCAAAAAGTATGTTCCAGGCCTTAGATTTGGCAAGGCAAACCATTCCGCCTTTGAAAAGTACTGTCACCAAACAAGCATTCCTATTAAATCCCTTTCAGTGTCTTCTCAACCCAAAAGAGTAATTCTGTACATGATTAAACTTAGACACAAATACAGCCAGTTGGGCTCCTGACAGCAGCCATATTTCAAAATAAACCCAGCTTACACAGGCCTTGGCTAAAATATTAAGCCTTTATCTGTGGTCCACAATAACTAATCTTGTCAAACTGTTTGCTTTCTACCTTCTGTTTGACAGATTATGAGCTAACTCACCATTACTATTCACCTTGTGCCATCACTAGCAGTAGGAAAAGTGAGTGGTAAACACAGTTGGTCTATTTTGACAGCATTTCACCCTACTTTGCATGGATGTAGGTTGCTGCACATTATAGGATAATGCAAAATCAGGACTTTGCTTCTATGCTGCATTTAATGCTACCTTGTGAAAGGTAACACTCCTTTGCTTTTAAATGCTTTATTAGGACAGCATACATTGATTGCCGAAAATAAATGAGCTTACGAAAAAGGAAAATAAACCTTGAAACAACTACACTGTATTTCAGTACATTGAAATCAACACTATGCTTATCATATATACCAGGCTCTTACTATTAGACGGACCATTCACATCTGCACATGTGGCTGATATTAAAGAGGTAAAAAATTAACAACAGCTGAAAGGATATATGGGGATTTTAAAAGCTGGATTATTTATATCAGATCACAGAATTTACCCTAATTACTTCATTTTGAGTCCAACAGTTTATATGGCAATTTTATGCAAAGTTTAATACTTATAATTGTGCCAGAAAAACCTTTTCTATATGTCCTTCCACAGGCTTGAATTACTTTAAGCACTGACAAGTACTATTTCCGCACATTTGATGTCACAGCTGACCTCTTTTTTTAGGAGAAATCTTGACATTGAAGCCTATGCCTTACAGTGTACTCCTTACATTTCCATGAAGCTTGTGTTGATATGAATACGTAAGGGTTTCTTGGATTTTCTTCCCAAATACTTTCTGGAAGTCTGTGCCATCTGCTTAGGAAAAACTAGCAGGTTTACCTTATGTTAATATATCTTCCCCACAGAAAGTGTTTTGCCATAGAATTTATTCACTTGAAGAGGGAAAAAATATTAATTCCTAACAACTCCCAATGAACACTAGTCCTGCCCTTTGGCAATGATTTTTTGTATCATTAGAGCACCAAAATCACAAGCAAGCCCTTTCTGTCTCTGAACAGTTTCTCAGCTTTCTTCTTGATAGCAATACAACTCAGAAAAGCAAATATTCTTTGCTTTGAATGCTCAAAACATGGACTGATGGTCAGAACTTTTAAATAAATCATTTTAAAGGCAAACATTTTGCACCATGCATATTATGTGGCAAAACAGCATACAGAGAAGTGAAATGACTTGCTGAAGCTCAACCAACCAAGAACACTGAAAAGCCCCATATATTTAATTTTATGTATAGGTAGTCTTGATCTGATCTGGGTTTATCATGTACAAAAACATATTAATAATAAAAAAGTATCCTGCTGAATTAGAGCCTAAAATTGCTGCATACAGAGCCATTCTTTCTCAGTTTCTCAATCTGTGCTCTGAACTATGTCAATTGGTAACAACTCACCAGTTTTCTTATTCTATATCCAACTGAGGTATATTTCAGGAGATGAAAAAAGGTCCTACTTTATATAGGATTTTGGTTTGTTCTAAATCCATCTTCAGGAATATTTAAAAGCAATTGCAAAAATTGGTTATCTAAAACAAACAGCATTTCAAATATGCTTAAAACAAACAGTTAGACAAAATTCAGGATGCAGGACCAGCAGACTGATATAAATTTATAGATCTGCAGAGAATGGGGTTATTAAGGGACTCTAAGGTTCACTCTGAAACCACCCCATTACACCGTTCTGCATGTTTCAAACAAGCTTTCCTTGTAAGGCCAAGTCTGATCCTTTCAGCTGCCTATTTCAAGCCAGTCTCATCTCTTTTGGACACGTTCTGTCAAGTCCTGTTTACAATGAGTTTGTACGATTATAAATACTGATGTACTACTGTGCTCACTTGGCTGGGGTAAATTTTCTTATTTTCTTCCTAGGGGCTGTGTTTTGGATTTGTGCTGAACAGAGGGTTGATAATATAGTGATATTTTTGTTATTGCTGAGCAGAGCTTGTACAGAGCAAGGCCTTTTCTGCTTTTCATACTGCCACACTGGCAAAGAAGTTGGGGTTGGCTGGGAATGGGAGGAGACACAGCCAGGACAGATGACCCAAACTGATCAAAGGGATATTCCACACCATATGACATCAAGCTCAGTATATAAAGTGGGAAGAAGAAAGAGAAAGGGGGGGATATTCATAGTGATAGCATTTGTTTGCCCAAGTACCTGTTGTGCTTGATGGGACCCTGTCCTCCTGGAGATGGTTGTACACCTGCTTGCAGGTGAATAAATTCCTTGTTTTGTTTTACTTTCATGTGTAGCCTTTGCCTTTTCTATTAACCTGTCTTGATCTGAACCCATGAATTTTCTTTTACCCTTCCAATCATGTTGGTGGGAGAATGAGTGAGCAGCTGTGTGGGGCCTCGCTGCTGGCTGGTGTTAAACCATGACAACTACTCAGGCTGTTTCCCAAGTACATCCCATCAAAGCACAGCTTTGGCAGACTCCTCTTCATATCATAAACAAGAAAGAGAACATGAGCTTTTTCTTCTGATTCCGCAAATATTTTACAAAACATGTTGTAGACTTGCTGGCTCTAGGCAGCATTCAATTATGTTCCACCTCCCTGAGGTGGTTCCATCTCATGACAAGAAGTAATCTGGAGCTTGCAGAGGAAAAATTGCTTCCTACAAACCATTATCAAATACCTCCACTTCACATTAAAAATAAGAGGTTTTACATAGGTTTGATATATTTTATCATCAACGTGATTTGCCCAAGCTGGAAAGACTTCCACATCACAGAGAGGTCAAGTAACAATGGAAATGGGATTGAATGTAAAAGGAAAGCATTTAATTAAGTTCCTACTTGTGGTAAGTCCTTCATAATGGGCTCAGACCTGCAGATGAATTCCCCAACCCTCTGGGGGGGGAGCAACTCGCACTTGCTTATACTTCTGAAAAGTATTTCTAGAAAAAATAAGAGCATTCTTCCCTCAAAAACTAACAAAAATCCATGGACAAAACATCCTCTCCTCCTCTTAATGTTTGCAATGTACTACAGATAGATGTCATCAGCATGAAGCCTGTCTATTATGGTGATGTTATGACAGGTCCACTATTCAGGAATAAAACCAAAAATGCCTAACTCCACATTTACACACAAGAAAAAGGGTTTCTAAAATATCAGTAGAGACTTAGCATCATGGTCCAAAGTGTCTTCTACACAATCATGGCGCTCCTTAAAACACTTCATAGTCTTTTTAAAGAACTATGAGCCATTTAAGACCATTTGGGTTAAAAAAGAAAGACTCCATTACATCTGTTAAATAATTCATTATTATTTTATCAAAGATTGAGGTCATAGAAATGGATATCTTATGAGGCACAGAATAAAGTGCTAAAAAAAATTATTTTATTATGCACACAGTCCATACCTGCAGTGTCTTTCATTCAAAGGCTGAATTCTGACACTTTCTATGGGCAAGAATTCCATGATATGAAACTGAAATGATAAAATTCAGTCCTAAAGATTTATGCCTTCCAACAGCTCACTCTTTAGATCTATATCTTTATATCTACATCATAGCATAAATGTGGGACAGGAAAGTAGAGCAACGTGCCAATAAATCAGCAGTGGCAATAATGGGGTTAAAGCTGTTGTTAGCTCTCATAAATACAGTTGATGTTGCCCTTCTACAAAACCTTGTTAAAAAAATTAAAAGCCTTATGGAAAAAATGGCTACTGACTCAGTATTAGATTAGAAACATGAACTGTAATTTTTCCTCAAATAACCAGCTCCTGCTTTAGTAAAGGTGTACTTAATTTTAAGCAGTGAAGAAATTTGAATGACTTCAAGTTTGTTTAAAATTAAATACCTTGCTGGCATAGTCAGTTATTTCTATTTGTTGTAAAGACCTGTTCCAGCAATTCTCTAAAACGTTATATGTAATTCAGAAGCTTCAGAAAGTCTGGACTTTTTTTCTGAGCTTCTGCACATACATTTACAGTATTCAATCTTTTGCATATGTTAAGAAACAGTATGAGTATTAACAGAAAGAACCGCAAATTTATTTTTATTCCTTCAGCCAAGCCACAAATAAATGACTCTTGCAAACAAACCAAATACTATTTAGTAACGGCAATGTAAATGCCATGGACTTATTTTATTTGGATATAAAATATTAAAGCAAATGAGTATTTGCTGTGACACTCATTTTATCGTCTTGGAAAAAAAAACCCAGTAAGTCTGAGAAAAAGTTTTCTTGCTGTTCTTTAAGGAGCACTCAATTTGCTGTTCAAAGTTATTTAATAATTTGCCATAGAATGGTTAACTATAAGCTTACAAATACTGTGTCAGCATGCTTCCTCCTATTGGTCAAACTACTTGAAAATCTAATTTGTTTGTGTTATTGGTCTTACTAAATATTAGTCTTTGCAAGTCTGGTTTACACCACTGAAGTTAACTACGCCAACATTCTGATTTTGTTCTGAAGTATTCCACAACAAGCTGATATTATACAATACAAGGCCAAGAGCTAGCTGATCCAGTTTACTGAGTATACTTAGTGTATTTTGCTACTGATAAATCAATAAAACCATGTTGTAATCTACAAACTTCCATCTCTGTGAAGCCGCTGTAAGTAAACTGTAAATGAACACACAGGTCAAAAACTAGGATGCTGTGATTATGTTGACTCTGAAAACATTTGACTTTCATAGAATACATTTTAGTGTTTGAGAGAATGAAGTTTCAGCTTTGCTTTTATTTTTGTGAAAGGCTGAGATGATAAATATTCAAACAACAATGAATATTTGTGTTTATATTGTAACTACCCACATTTCAAGAAAACAATATCTGCACTGCAATCTGCAATTTGCAGAGGTTAAGTAAAAGCAAACCATAGCTACAAAAAGAAAATAAATACTTGACTTAGACTCTATGTGCAGCTTTGCATTCTTCATCCATGTGAAACTCCCTGCAGCCAACAGATATGTTGCATGAAAAGCATACTTGACATTCCCTTTAGTTGGGATTTTTTGTCTTCATTCTGTTAAGTGCAGCACTGAACATAACCCTGGCATTGATCATAAACTGTCAGATACTACAGGCCTCACTATAATTCATGACACCAAAAATATCCATGAGCAGGATATCCCATAATCTGCTCTGGCAAAATCGCACATTGTAACTGTATGAGACTTTCAGTACTGCTCTATTAAGGGACATCTTCAAATGAAAAGAAGATGCCAAAAGATACTATGAATCACTAGTACTACAGTGGGTTTCAGCTGCAGCAATTCTGCACATCACCAAGGCCATCCTTCAGGACTCTAGTATAGCAAATGGGAATCTACAGCTCCACATGTGCTCTGGACTGACACACTCCTCCAGGCTGCAGAGAGAGCACTGCAGCACCGTGGGATGGGATTTGCAACAAGTAGTCTAAGGAGAAAGGTCCTCCTTAACCAGCCAAATCTCAGTCCATTGTTTTAAGTGTCTTATTTTAAGCTGTCCAGAGGTCCTCAAGCTTCCTTCTCTAAAATTAACCTGAGGCCACTAGTGTTTTTTAAGGTGACAAAGATAATAGTGCTACTAGTCCTCCTTTTCAAAACAAGTATAAAAAATAATACTATCAGATAGAGCATTCATCCAAGCTAAGGAAAACTTGGTTTTAACCCATATCTGCCACTTCTCAGGAGAGCAGTACACTCCATGGCTGAAGAGACTTTTCTTTCTAGTGCCACGATTTTCTACAAAAGAAACATATGAAAAGCTATTAGACCTGAAAATATGATTCTGTGGGTGGTGATCACACATACCCACCTGGAAAAAAAGGAAATGAATGTTCTGTATTTATGTTCAGGAGGCATTGAATAAAACTGAGAAAAAAAATCCTAAAACTAAGTGTCAGAACTAAGGCTTGGTTCTCTGAGGTGAGTAGCTTACTTGCTCCTGTCTGATCCAAGACACCTGTACTATTTTCTGCTGTGCAATACTACTTCAAGGCAAGAAATGGAGAACATCCAGACCAAACCTGTGTTGCTGAAACACTCCTCTGAAGTATAGGAAATATGAATCAGGATCTCCACAAATGGAGGAGGAAACTAAGATCCATTCTGTCACACCCTGGAGGAGAATCCCTGCTCCCAAACAACTTAGAAAATTAGGACTGGGGCAGGGGCACATGCCAAGGCAGCCTTTGAAAGAAATGTCTGAGTTCACATGGCTCTATATGGATCTCAGTGAAACCAACTCTGAGTTGGCACATGCTTCTCTATTTGGGCCTCCAAAGAATCCAGGCGGAAAAGACAAAACATCAATTGTTTTATAATTTTTTCACTCAGAAGTTTTCTGCTTATGCTGATCCAAGTTCTTTCTCCTTTGGGCTGAGAAGTTACCAGTATTAGTGGTCCCGAGTTATTAGGTACTCTCTCCATCACAGTCCGCAAATTTGACCTGCACTGTAACATGAAGTATGCAATTCAAAACCTGTAAGTGAAGTGCCATTCAATAAAGGTAATATAATACAAGGTAGAAAATACATTGCATTACAGCTTTCCAAAAGTTATGGATTTCCTTTTGCAAGAATAATACTTTAGCCTTACCAAGAGAAACAAGGTCTGCCTAGTGATACAGAAATGCAACATAACTACAACAGCCCAGAGAATATGCCAATGATAACTGAATTTGTTCAGCTCACCTTAGATTTGAATACTAGGGTCAGTATTTCATTTTCTCCAGACCCAGAAAATTTATTTCTGTCTACATGTTGAATTTCTCTGAGGCTGCACATAACCTCACTGGCTTACTCAATTCTTTTAATACAACAAACAGGTATCTCTACAAGACTGTTTAATTCATCATTTCACCATGTGTATTAGTGCAGTCTGAGGGGAATTTTCCTGAGCAGAATCACTGGTGTTAGTGCAGGATTCCAAGAATTAAATGAATTCTGACCCTACTATGTATTGTTTTCAGTTAGATCACACATGACTTTTTCACACATTTCAATCAGTCTTAATTCCTCATGACTAAAGTAGAACTACTTCAAGCCTATTGCCTCTAAATCCAGTATATTTACACTGCTACTCTAGTTAATGGTCATATTTTCATACATGACATGAAGTGATTGTTACTAGATTTTGTGTTTTGGACTTACTCATGTTCCTATTCATGTCTTGTATGCCAAACAAATTTGCATCAGCTTTGCAGAATTCTTCAGGGTATGTGGTAGTTTTGCGTGTCTGGGAATATTCCATCTGGCTAGTGTGGGTTTCCTAAACACCATAAAACCCTGCCTGTGGAGACTGTGTATGTCTTATGGGCCCCATGAGCTTATAATCTGCTTTTAATCATTGTATGAGGCAGCCAACACATTAGTACTCATCAAGCAGTTTTTTCCATGTTGAATCTTCTTTAATGAGTTTTGATCCAATTCTGAAAGTTCAGAACCATTGCTAATTTGCATAGGTATCTTAGACTGCTCCAAAAGTTGTCTTCCTTGGCTCCCCATTTTTTCCCACACAAACTCTAATAACCACTGACTTCTGTGGATTGCTATAGCAAGTAAAAGATTCTTAGCACCTTGCCCTCACTTGCTCATTTTTTGAATGTACCCACCAGCATCTGTTTCTCAGTAAACTACAGGTCATGTCATTAACTGGGACAAAAGAATGCAACTTAGTTTGTCCAAGCAAAGTCAATTTGCCATAACCAAGAAACTAGCTCTATATCTATATTCTTCAGCAAGTCACCAGAACTTTACATTTCAAAATGCCAGCAGCAGTTAAATTATTCCCTTATGATATTAAAAGATTACCAACTGTTCAAACCCAGCAGAATTTCAAATCAGCAGGCAGCACAGAGGTTTTCACTAAAATCAAAATCACTTTTGGCATGTGATAAATTATTTATGGACAAAAAAAAAAAAAGGGCAGTATAGTTTTAATAAGAAAGTCTCAATATTTATTGTTTTGAAAAAAGAAAATAAATCTATCTCTAAAATTTAAACTGAGTTCTTTAGCATTTTGTCATTGCTTCAAAACAAATAGCTTTAAGTCCCAGTGAATGTACAACTTGTTTCTTTTGTGCAGTGCTTCTGCCTGCAATTTCTAATTAACTAGATCCATTCTTTTCAACAACAAGCGACTCAATGCAAACAAGCTACAATGTATACAACAACCAAATATAGGTAGGTATGATTTTAAAAGGGAGATAACTAGTTAACAACATTTGCATGTTGCAAAAAGGCTCAATCAGTATAATAATTCAGAAATCTTCCTTTTAGGCTGTTCCCTGTGTAGCTGTCCTGCACTGAATACAATCTGCACACTAAAGATATCATGTTTGCAGTTAAAAATCTCCAAAGACTTTAGACCCATACATAAAGATACTTATTTCACTCTTTTCTGAGACAGTGACCTGTATCCTCATTTAAAAATGAACACCACATCTTTATGTTATTAAATCTTTGTTTTGATCTATTAGTATTCACCAAAGTGCCATTTTATACAACCCCACACTGAATAGGCAAGGCTGGAGGTAACCATCTGCAGCTTTAGAGTCTGCATTTGAATTGATGAAAAGAGCTTTGTGTTTTCATTGCCAAGTTTGATTCTTCCAGTCATTAGACATTCCCCTCAGATTGCATCAATGAAGCGGACTCTCTTACACCCATGTGTTAAATTCTCTTCTCCTCATGGTTTCCTTTGCCAGCTATACTCCAGAAAGACTACTGGGTCTTAGCCACATTCTTCTCACAGCTGTGTTAAAAAAGAGCATCAGAGCTTCTTCCCAAAATCCATATGTGTATCTGGTCAGCACCCTGTCGGAGGGTCACCTCACATTGTGGTGTGATTATTCAAATATTCGTTCTTGTTCTTGAACTGCACTGCTCAGATCATTCTGGGAAAGATTAGACCCTCCAGCCAGCACTGAAGAATGTCTTGGATGTTGATGTGAAACACACACAGCTCCTGTACTTGGAAGGCAGATACGTTTTACTTGCAGAAGAGTGGGACACTAACTACTTAATAAGTGCTTGCTTTTTATTTCTTTCAATTTTTTTGCATTCTTTTCAACTGTGTCAACTGCTTATAAGAACTGTTTTTGTTGTGTCATCAATCAACTTATTTATCAGCATCAGCTAAGAAACTAAAGTGAGCAACTACAAAAGCAGAGAAAGCATGTTCAGAAATGCCAGAGGAAATTCAGGTCTAAAAAAAAAGGGGTGTGTTCTAGTCACAATGAAATTTAGGTGGCCAAAAAGATCAATTACCTTAAGGGGGCAAAGCAAATGTTAAGGATAGAATTGCATTTATGACAGGCAGTAATTTCCTTTGATAAAACTGCTTATTCAGAAGACCACTTAGTTTTCTTACATATTCAATCCACTGAATTATTTTATTGAAATCTGTAACTTTCCTGACTTCCTCTTTAGAATAAAGAAAAAAAAATCAAAAGAAAAGGTATGTTTAATAAACAGTTAAGGACAAATGAAGCAATAACTTCTAGTTTACTTCACTTTTATATTTGCTTTATTCATAATCGGAATTACCTTGACAAAGTACACAAGTAGCACGCTTATCACCATTTACGCTTATTTTCTTACCTACATACTTCAGCATTGCACTGTTACTTTTTGGATTTATATTTATTTTTAGAGGATTATATAGTAATTCTACCCACTTACCCCCTTTTGCCACCTTATACAGCTATACGAGTGTGAGAGTATATCTATGCTCACATGCAGAGAGCTGTGCTTTTCTGAGCTAGAATCATTAAATTATGACAAAAAGATTGAATCCCTCAATAGACAAGTTGCATTAAAATTCACTCCAGCTGTAAAGTTGTTGCAGAAAAATAGAACATTTCTTGGAAAAACCACATCAAAAGTGGCCTCAACCTTTACTGATAATTGGCTAATATTGATTTGGTATTACATTATAACCTCATCTGATCTCACTGACATCAGCAGCCACTTCACAATCCCAGAGGTTCCATCTGAAGGGACATTTTTAAAATGCCTTGCTTCCTCTGCTGGCAGAGGTATTAATTAATTCACAGGCTCTCCCAGCCACCTTCTCCAGGTCAGCCTATTTCCCTGCTGGGGCTGCACCAGCTGGCTCCTGTCTTCTCAGGCAGGACAAACCTGCAGGGGGGCTATGGCACTATACCAACACTCCTGGTGAATTCTGTGCTGGGCTCCTAATTCTTTGTTTGTAACCATGAATTAGAAACATTGGTTAAATAAAGAAATTATAGTAGTAGCCATTCTACAGAGTATTGGTTAAAAATATTAGCATGCAGATCATAATTTTCTATTGAATAAGTATGTATTGTGTTACATATGTGCATATATGCATTTATTTACATAGACCGCAGTTAAAATGTGTACTTGCTTTATAAACTAGAACAGGGCTTTCTTAAAAGTCTAATGTGTTATCTTGATAATGTTTCAAAATCAAAATAGATTCAAACAAGTGCAGCTAAATCTGTGTGGTCACTTTCTGAGCATCACCATTTTCTGTTTCACATCATCGCCCCTGTTAGGACGGTGAATCATGTTCACAGCAAGAACACACAGTCTCAATTTATATCTCACATTGCAGTGAGCAAATGTGAGATGTTCACCCTACTTCAGTATAAACAGACTTTTACTATGTCCAAGTTCACTATAAGCAGATTCCAATATATCCCCCTTCTGGTTCACAGCTGCTGTTTCATGTGGGACAGGATCCAGAAATTTTTTAGATGCCTTTTGTCCTGACAGAAAACACAGGACCACTATTCTGACTTGGATCTCACGTTTAGAAAGCAACAATTGTCGGGGGGTACACAAATGGCTGACATGATGGCAATGCCGTGGAGAAATTACATCTCTGTTTCAAGCTCTCCATATCATGCTGAATGCAAACACTGAAGATTTTAAGAATATTAAAAAATTCTTTAGTGTTGCCAGAGAACAGATTAGCAAAAGCACAGTGAACAGCAGTAAATTAAACTGTATGAAGATACAAACTATGTCCTTTTCCAGCACTGTTTTAATTATTCCAATTATGTTATTTCTTAATGAAGGTACTTTCCTCTTCTATTTTTAACTATTGCTATTTTACTGAATAATATTGAGACACTAGTTTATATAACTGATAAAACTACTTCCCTAATACATCAGAATCTGATTTTAGTTGAGCATTTAAAAGAAGTCAAGAAAACAGCTATTTCAGAATGCTCTTTAGACTACGAATTGTAGTGTCACATTTTCAACTACATTAAACATCCTCGTAAGGCAGTGCTAATAATTAATACTACTGTAATTAATACAAATTCTCCCCATTGACAGTTTTATAAATTGTCAGTTCCTTTTTGAAATGTAGAACATCCTACATCTTCGACATAAAATGCTAAGCTAACAAGTGAGTTCATGCCTAATTGCCAAACACTGATTTGTATGAAGCAGTTTTGGTTACAAAGAAATTGGGAATTCTCAGCCCGGTTTCCCTGCTGATGAGTACGAACTGTCTGTGTAGCTCTCCCAGAGGTGTCAGAGGAATCTCTATAGTGTCACACAAGGGTTCTTAGCTCAAAGTAAACACACTTTCCACAAACTCAGCTGCTTAATCTGTTTGCAGGTTGAATTATAAGATGGGGGTGGATGACTCTGGGTGCTGGGAAGACGCACAGAGCATTTCCACAGTTTCTTGGTAAAAGGGGCATGCTATTGTCATCAAAAGACTTCAATCTATTGTTTAATTTTGCTATAGGCTCAGTTGTCTGATCTTAGCAATAATGAAAACTAACCTGACCAAAATTTTCCCAAGTAGTTGAGCATGTTAAATTACATAAATTCTTTTCACTATAGCAGCAAATCACCACTACTTTAATTCAGTTTGTGGCTGCACTCCTACTCTAGCCACCCTGGGGTACATGGAATTAAACAAGACTGTTTCACTTTAAAAAAAAAAAAAAGGCAATGAAAACCCAACCTCTACCTAAATATCCACAGCTAGTAAATGTGTATAACTAAAATGAGATGTAACAACTTAAAACAACGTACCAAAAGGTTCAACTAATATTCTTTTTACCATGTTTGAGTTAATTTTCATAAGTTTATTTTTATCAAGCTCACACCTTTTGAAGTCTCAAATTTATCTAAGTGCTCAGAATAAAGACTTGAATGATTATCAAACAGACACTGGAAGTTTTAAAGAAATGACTGAAGATATGCATTTTCACATATAACTACCTTAACTACATTTTATGTAGTTACAAATAAATTAAAAATAGAGAATTTTTTTTATTTCTAATAGAACTCAGCACATATTTTTTTAAGCAGGAAAAACTCTTGTTAAGTCTTTGCAATATATTATAAACCAATTTCTGGCTACTCTGTAAATATGCTGCAGACATTAAAGTTGAAAACAAATATAGACAGACGGGACAATTTGCATCAGCTCAGCATCGACCACCTTGGAAGGTGAGAGAGGAGTGTTTTGCAGCTGACGAATGTCATGCAGCGATGAGGAGTTTTGCACTGGCAAAAGGCTCTGCCCATGTACCAGCATTGAGAATTTCAAAGGCTCATGTGTTAGTAATAACAAATATGACAACAAGTACTTCAGTAGAGATGAACTTCAGGTTTTGGAGTTCAGTAACCTTTTAACTGGGAGTCTTACAATGGGGAAGAACATACAATCTCTGTTCACTGACTCAGAGACTTCCTGTGGCTCTCAGTGAGATTTTGAAGCCACCCTTAAACAATCCCATCAGCATTCACCATGGCATAAAACCTGCCAGATGCGTGACAAAGACGAGAACCTTAATATACTACTGTGCAATTATAAAGGTAAATACCCTGTTGCCATAGGATTGCCAGAAGGCAAAAAGAGAGTGAAAACCATTCATAGGAGATGGAAGGACTTTCTCTGTGCCTTGCACGTGCAGAAAACAATTTCCATAACAGTAAAGAGAGGCACATTGATTTGCCCAATAACACAAAACTGTTAAATTTATCAGCTTCACACTGAGAAGGTAGTGAGCTGATGAAGAAGGAATAATTTTAAAGCATGTTTTCTGAGTACTGCCGCACTTTCAGTCATAGATAAAATACCAAAAGAAATACTGTTTTATGTGGATTTCAACTGCAATTTTTGTTGGAAGGCAAGTGACTTACTTTTGAACTTTTTCATTGGCCTCCTGCGAAGCTTCCAGGGCTTTCTGGAGCTTCAGCTCTGTGTCCTTTTGCTCTGACCGAGTTTGCTGCAGCTGAGCTGCCAGATCTTCAATCTGGCGATAGGTTAGGGTCACAACATCCTCCCTGCCCTGCAGTCCAGCTTCAGAAGTACTGAAAGCACAGGTAGGCTGGTTCTTCAGACTCATTCCTTCAGACAAAGACTTATATAAGCTGGGAAAACAAAATCATGTACATTATTAAGTTTCAGTCTAAGACTGAGCTGCAAGAATACTACATTCAGTTTAATACTTTTAATATTGTCATATGTATACTTATGTGCACTAATGGCAACTTTTATTTCAAAAATGACAGAGAACAAAAAGAAAAATCCTTTTCCACAAGGCTCTTCTAGAATTATGTAACTACCACCACAACTTTAAAAAGACAAAAACTTATTCAGCAAAAACTTAGAAAACAGTGTATTTCAGCTGTAGCATCTTGCTGATCACCTTTGAGCTGCAGCAAAAAGTCAGTGGTGTGATTTACATTAAGTTGAAGTAATCAGTGTAAGTTACTGATGTGTTATTAACTCATGTTACCCAGGAATCTTAGCAAGCAGGCTCACTAGCTACAGGGGGTGTATTTGCAAAAAGAGATTTTTAAATATAATGAAAGGAATAAAAATGTGCAATGCAAAAATGAAAATCAATAGATCAGCAGGATTACTTAGAAATATGAATGATTTGTGCATGCTAACCAATTCTAAAGGTCTTTGGTCAATACTTTTAGTGAGAGGAAACTTAAAATATTTATTGATACTAGTTTAAATAAGCTAGTAACACCTGTATTAGAATATGCTGTGTCTTAAATAGCCTCTCTATAGTGAAGAGAGATAGATAATCTCTTAGCATCAGGGTTTTGTCAAAGGACGTTTCAATATCTATAGTGTCTTCCACCCTAACTTCTTGCAAGTTCCTTTCTGACCCATTGTTTTGGCTTCACTCAGGCAAAAAGTAGACATGTTTGTCATCTGTTTCACACTGAAGTGCCATGGATGTATATTCAACCCACTGAGTTTTATCCATGATTTTGAGATATGTTCATAGAGATTCCAAATCATAGGGCGAAAACCAAATGCACTTTCATTGCATGAAGCAGACTACAGTATTAAATGCTTTGTATTTGTGTGCCTGAAAGTTCTGGACAAATCAAACATTTGAGATTGGATTTTTGGTAGCAGTGCATGCTGATTACAGTATTTGAGACAGTCTACATGACAGTTGCTCACATGCAACAGAGTATTTTACTCCTTTGCCATTTATTCAGGTGTTTGTATGGAATACTGTCTGTTCCAACAGCCCATGGAGGAAAATCATATACAAACTAAAATCCAATATACATGGACAAACAAAATGTGGATGAACGAAGAGAAATAGAGAAGCTAAAAGGTCAGAGTGTTGACGTGTCATTATGCCTACTACCTGCAGTCATCTGAAAATAATGTGAAGAACTTTTTCAATTAAATGAAGACACATTGAAAATATAAATATTTATAAAGGAACATTAAACTTCCTAGAACAGACTAATTAAAAAAAAAAACAAACAAAAAAACAAAACCACTTTAGCAGTTGCACATAAAATTTACTGACTGAAATCCCACTATGGTTGAGCATTGATCACCCCAGAATAGCACAAACGTATGCAAATAATGTTGAAAGCGGGTTATCGAAATATCACTGCTGCCTACTTCTTAAACACCTGGCACAAGATTAAAAGAAAATAAAGACAGATGAGGAGCTAAACTGTTGAGCAAATATATGGATCCCTGATTAAAAAAATAAAAATAGCCAAAATATTATAACTTGTTCACACCAGCTGAGAATTTTTTCCAGAATATATGAAAAATATAGGAATTTATTTAGATTCTAATATACTGTCTCTGTGTGGCTATAGCTGGGCTTCTTCTCAAAGACTGGCCACAAACAATACAGTTTGAAATATACTACTACATGTCTTAACTCATAATGATTGCATCTGAGTAGCCAACAGACACTGTTGTGTGTATTTTGTAGCCAGTGTTACTCCTACAGATAAAGGCACTATGGTTGATAGATATTTAAATCTTTTTCTTTCAAAAGAATGCAACTGCCAGACTTCCATCAGTGTGTGCTTTGGTAAAACACTTTTTAGTCCCTTCTGATACTAATTTGAAATCCCTTCACTAATGTTGAGATGATTATGTCTTCAAAGAATATTGATGGTATAAATCAAAAGTAAATGGAAATTCTAGGCCTGAAGAACGGGTCACAAAAGTATTCAAACAGTTCCTGCAATTCAGTAATTCACATGCCCTTTATAGTAAGCCTTTTACTTTACTATGGCAGCATGGCCCCTTTCCTGCTCCAGCTTTGGTCCAAGAGCTTCAAGGGCCCACCTTAATTGAGTTCAGGCAGAAGAAAAAGTGACATGTGATGATGTCAGTTACGCATTTCCTGCAGAAAGCAAGAGGTTTCCTCAGCCCTCAAAGTCAGAGTAGCTTCAAGCTTGCTACAAAATATCACCAGTTGCAACTGCTCCCAGAGGGACCTGACTTTGGTGGAAAATCAACTCTATCAAGTGCTGCTCCTAAAACACTTCTCTCCTTGCCAGGCATACTTTTGCTGCAAGGTGGGAAATGATTTTCCACCTGAAAGAATTATGGAATAACCAGAGAAATCTTCCACCTAACAGAAGAAGAAAAAAAAACAGCAAAAAACCAAACATTCCTTACCCGTCCCCTCCCTCTTCCTCCACCCCACTGATAAACATATCCAATGTTCCCAAAGGCATGTAGGTCTGACCTTGGTTTTCACCACAAATGTTTCTCACATTCAAGTAAGTTCTGTAGACCTCTCAGACCTCAGCCTGCACTCAGGATGGCTTTGAAGAGTGTTCCCTATTACTGCTGAGTGCACTCATGGGCCAGACAGCATCGATACCTTGAAAATACTATCTCAAAGGGTCTCTTAGTAGTAGTTCTCATTGTAGTAAGATGATATTAAAAAAAACAAAAGCCTGTAAGACCTAGAAGGACTTTGACATTTTGCTGTAAAGTGGAGGATATAAAATGGTCAAGTTTGCATTATAAGTGAGTCAGGAGCCTGACAGCTGGTAGACTGGTAACTGGATGGCATTGCCCTACCATAGACAAATATTTTACTAGCTTTCCTTCATCTGCAATTACACAAGTTAAAAGAACTGTCTTTTTTTCTCAGTACAATGAACCAATCATCTCTCACTAATTTAACTGAAGGCAGCAGCTGTGCTAGACTCCGGTGCACAGGACACAGACCATGTTATAACATGAATGCTCATTGCACGTAAGTCAGAGTATGTTCATTGCATTGTCACAGTTCATCAAGAGCGTGTCGCTCTCTCATGTGTGGTGTACCCATCCATTCTTAGTCTAGGACGAGATCAGGCAACCTCTTTGTTTTATATTCCTCACCAAACCTGGTGATAAACAGTTGCTGAATGGACCCCACTATTGATTTTCTTCTCTGTGGTGACTGGTCATGTAATTTCAGGGTTTTACAGGATAACATGTTGACAGATTAGTGCTGATCATGTGTCCATGATGTCCAAACTCAATTACATGTGAGTATGGATCCACACTAATCAGCAACTTGGGATTCAGCCTTCTGTCCTGAAATGATCTAGAGAGATCTGTGACCTGTACAAGGGCCCAAACAGCTTGGACACTAGATGATTCAGGCACAGGTTCATTAGCTACAGTGAAAGCTCAAACTGATAGTCATTCACCTTTGAATTTCCATTTTTCAACAAATACAAATAACAGGCCACTAGCAAACACATTCTTCCTCCCTGGGCCTCAGTCTGCTCATCTTTAAATAAGAGCAATCATATTATTACCTTTGCAAGATGCTCTGAGCTTCACTAATGTCAAGAAACTCATCGGCATTGAAAGAGCTAAGTTAGATGCAGCACAATCTGAATTTAGGACAAAACCAAACCCAGATGGTCTTCTGTTCATGCCAAGCAGCAAATATTCACTTTTTAGTCTCATGTTCACTCTCCAGGACCACTACCATACATACATTGTTCCCCCATGACTAGCCTGGGAGAAGCAGTAAGGACATGGGGTACGTGAATTAATCACCTGAGTCCTTCTTGAGGTTGAAGAATCAGTGAAACATGCTCTCAAATATGACATAATTGGAAACCATAACTCCATTACAAACCCTTCATTTAGGGAGTTGCACAGTTATCAAAAGTCTACTGTTCACTTAATGCAAGCCCTAGTCAAATTGCTCAGATAGTATAAGCCTCACATGAGCAATACGCACACAACATTCAACACCACCATCAAATGGTCCAGAACCCCCGCAAAAATAGTTTCTGGATTAATAACCAGAGTAAAACATATACAAAACTGATGAGTAGAAGGAAAGAGTTTTGAGTTGTTTGCAGCTGTGGTGCTATTCCCTTCAGCTAGATCACAAAGCCGTAGTTAATAGCTTGCAGCTATGAAATCCACCTGAATTCCCTGGGTACATGATGCACCTAGGGTTGGGGTCTCTGTTCTCTCTAATTGATTAGAGATTGGAAGGTGATAACATAGTATCAGCCTTTTTCATACATACATATATAATTTTTCACAAACACAGATAAAGTGCACTTGAGTTTACAAAAGAGACTACTGTAGATTTTGCACTTTAATATTGAATATTACTTGATACATGCTAACAATAATTACACACCTTCACAGTTACACAATATACCTGTACTAATGGCAAGGCACAGATTCACAGACTTTCAAATTTCTTCCACAAATGAGGGGACTGTGTTTTCAATACAACAGCAACTATTGCACTATTCTTTACCATTTTCCTAGGTTAAATGCTTTTCCTAGAACCATCTTTCCATAAAATGTTCCTGTCATGTTTTGACAGAGAGTTGGCTGTATTAGCATATTCTAGCCCAAGCATTCACAGAGTGCACCCTGAAGGCTTGCTTCTAAGTAAGTAAAATTAACCTGACATTTAAAAAATAATTTTATTTTGTATGGTGTTTACCTTATCATACTAGAAGTTACACATAAGAATTTTGCTATCTTGTATCTGTTCTTTATTGCCAATTCATATGCTTTGGCCATTCTTAAGTATTTGCCAATGGCTTCAGTTAACAAAATAACTTTAACTTAGTATTTGTAATGCTGTAGTTATTCCCTACAGAAATAGATTGTTTAGGTAACACTGCAAATACAGAGCAAACCTTATCTATTAATCGAAGACAGAACTGGCACCAGGAGTGACCTCAATATTTGAATATAATGGACGTTTAAGATGGTGCCAGCAATGCCGTGTTTTACCACATATCACAAGCTCCTGTCTGCTTTTTCTGGGAAGTGTGAGCATTTTAGCAGGGACAAAGCAGCCCCTGGTTCGTCTGCGGGCAGCAGACAAAGAGATGGGACATAGCCAGCTCACAGACAAGAGGCACTGCCACCTTCCCCATCCGCAGGCTGAACTGGCAGCCCCTGTGCCTCTCTGCTGGTTGCTGGAGGCCACTGGGTTGACATAGATCACTGAAGGGGCGTTTATGTGGGTGGTGCAGAGCCAGCAGCTCTGGCCTGGGGCCAGCAGGGAAACTGCCGATGTCAGGCATTTGTAGAAATGCAAACTTGGTAGAAGAGAGACAGAAGATCTTGTCCTAAAGGTCATAGTCATTTATTTTTTTATTCTGAGAGTATGTTTTTGACAACATTTTTGACAACTTTTTAAAGAGCAGTACATCGTTTTCCTCAAAGCTAAACTTAACAAGGAAAACAGTAACTCTGGTTGCGCACTAAAATAACAGCCCTTGACATACCAACCAAAACTGGTAGAAAATGGTGTACTGTTATGTAATTAAACCCACTATGTGTTACTTTTTGTCTTTTTCTGATTATCCTTGCCAAGAACTTCATTCTGAACACTATGGCTCACAAGGTAACCAAGCTATTATGGTATAAAGGAACATCAGGCCTTCTGACCAGGTGTTTCAGGATCAGCTCCTACAGTCCTCCACACCCACCAACCCAGTCTGGACCTTCAGAAACTCCTTCAGCTCCCACAGGCTTGAGAGTACTGCTGGCAGGAACCTTTACTCTCTGAAATGCCAGCCGTGGAATTCTTTCTTGTTGACAAAGGATGGTCACTTTCAAGAGCTAGGCATTTCTGCTAGGAACCTTAATCAATGTCACCTGTTACCACAGTTTGAATTTAGATTTGTCTGCAGAACTCATAAAATGTAATAGAGATTTCTTTGTTAGAGATTATGCACAAAGTTAAGGTTAATTTGGATTGGGCCTTCAGTTTCCTTTGCAGCTTCTCACTGATAAAGATAACAGCTTCTGACTTCCATTTTACATAAGTGACCTAGACATAGACCATTTCATTTCAAATGAAAAAAATCCTCCTGCAAAAAGTCGCAATATTAGTGAATCAGCTCACATTAGATAGACTGCAACAATTCAGAAACAAATTCAGAATCCTGACCCTGAAAACCAAAAGAGTCAGTGAAGTCTCCACTCACTGCAAAGGGGTACTTCATATATTTATATAAAAGAAATCTGACATTACTGGTATATATTATAATGCAGGCACCAGAATCACCTGAAAACAAGCTCAATGAAATGACTATGTGCTGTTGACTTTTATTTTTGTCTCCGGGGAATAGTGTTTACTTTGCTTTAAAATTTATATGAGTCATTTTGTTATGTGCCTTTTTTTAATTAGGCTGAAGGAAACAGTCATCTGAGAAAGAGAACGGAAATCAATTCTGATTCGATACTGATAGCTACTGTGCGATGTAAACTGTGTGTTCTTTCTAATTAAATGTAAACACGTGCAGTTCTAAAGTCCAGCAGTGATGACAACAACTACTAGAAAGGATTGCCTAAGACCTGGTCAACTGATCCTTGTGAACCTTTTGTTCATACCGTAGGTGAGCTTGTGCAATCTGTCTCAGGGTGAATGCCAGTTGTAACTGACTTTATTTTAGGTCATCTTCAGAGAAAAGACTTGACAAGAATGTGGAGAGCTCTGTAATACCTCCAGTTACCCATTAACTATGTCCTTCTGATAGCTAATCAATAGCATTGCATGGAGCCAAACACACTGCACTGAACTGCCCCTCTTCCAAAAGCCAAGTCTTGGTAAATATTTAATGGCAGTAAAGGTGTTTTGACTCTTATCAATCTGATATGTTAAAGAACTCTTGAAAGAAACTTTATCTTGCTTCTCTCTGCATAAATAATTTGTTCGGTTACAATTCTAGTCTTATGCAAAAGCCCCTAATTTACTGATCTAATGCTTTTAAATCAAGGCTTTGGACAGAGAAAATGTAGTTTCAATCCACATGGCACAAAATAAATAAAAACCGAAGTTTATTTCCTTGATAAAATGCCAACTAGAAATATACATCAAGAAACCCAGCCCTTTATACTGTAGTAGTAAATACTGTGCCAGACTCACTCAAAACCTGTTATACAAGTCCACATTTGAGATTTTCTTACAAGGCTTAAGTTTCCGCAAAATTCTTAGCTCTCATTCACATCAAGACAACATAGGATTTTTAGCCTCCTTTCATGAGGGAAAAAAACAACTCTAAAATATTTCTAGTAAGATTCAGAGACTTTTTGTACCCATACAGTGAATATTTCCACCGTCAAGTGAGTATAGTCTCATCTAAAGACTTTTATTAAGCATGGTTCCATTTTTTATTTTTTTCTGTACAAAGCAGCTTGTCTAGATCACTAACAGAGAAACACTTCTGTCCTGATCCTTTAATATCTACTGTAGGTACCTCTCTGCTACAATCAGCTGGGATACAAACATCTCCTTAGATACTTAGATGGGCTTATTCCATGCATCTGTGCTAATGTCACAGGACAGAGGATGGAGGAGTCTTCTGACCCCCTTCCACAGCACAGTCTTACAGCCTTCTCTGCATGATTCACCTTCAGTATAAGCCTAAGTGTTTTGAAGAAACTGATTAAGCAGTGGATCCAAACTTTTTCTTGGAAAATAACCTGGGAATAAAATACTGATAGTGTTTCACTTTCCAAAATGTGAATCACCATAAATGTTTTCCCAGAAGTATAAACATTATTTTCCTCTAGTGTTTACAAGGCCTCCTTAGTGTTCTTGATGCCATACAATAGATTACAAAAAATAAAGATCACAGGAATACTTTCCAAACACTGGCATAGATAAATTGAACAGCCTGAAGCCTTCAATCACTAGTAATTGCCTCTGATGAAAGCAGTATTAATTAAAATCATAAAGGCATATAAATCAATCAAGCAGTAAAGCACATGGCACCATTCAGCAATGATCATCTAAAGAAAGCCTGTTACTAATAACCTCAGAAAATATCTTGTACTTAATTCAATGTTATCTTTATAAATCAGACATGATTGTGAATTTTATGGCTGTCCTGATTTGCTCTGTGATCACTTGGCTTAACATCCCCACTAAATCAGAAAAGCAAGAGATGAATCTGTCTTGGACCCAGAGCTGGACGCTAGCCCTGCCTTTCAGCATGGCCAGGAACATCCAGCTGAGTAGATGGAAGAGAAGAATCTCTCCAGAAGAAGGCAATTAGAAGAAATAAAAAGAATGGAAATATGTTTCAAAGATGGAATAACCAAATACATACGGAATTTGAGAGAGGGATGATCTCACGGATGATCTGAGTTGCCCTAAAGCTAGAAACCCTCAATGTGACTAACCCGAGAAGGGGAATCACATAGGGCTTTGCCCCTTATCTCTATTTTCTTGCTGAAAGATTCAGTGGGTTAAAAATCTTTGAACGACTTCTTAAAAAAATGAAAATGTAACTTTTTACATTTGACGATACTTCCTTCCCTGCCCCAGGAAAATAAAACCGAGTATTTGAACAGTTTTGCCTTATCTTTATCAAAGGTGTTACTGAAAAATATTATGCAACTCAGACCAAAGGCAAACATGGTGTCCTGTGCTCCAGCCCCTGCCCAACTGTGGTCACCAGAGTGCCAAGAAGTGAGGTACTGATGAACTCTAGGTGATTGTGCCCAGCACATGTTTTCCCCTCTTTCTTGGTACTGTGCACAGCAACACGTACCGTTCTGGTGACTCATCAGGAGGACTGCATGTGCTGCAGTCTGAAATTCATCTTCCACTGTGGTATGGACACCCATAATGACTACTCTAATGCTATCATGGCTTCTGGCATAAAAAAATGCAGCTAGCTTAGGGACTGTTATGCAGATAGATGCTTAGCAACTCACCTCCTGAAAGCCAGGTAAATGACACAATGGCAACGTATCGTTACTCAGTAGGTCATGTCTTACCTAGCTGCTGCTGCCAAACCCTTACTCATATAAATCATACAGCTCCTTGGACAGTTAAGCACTATGAAACAAGGCAGTTAAAACGATGGCTTAAATGATAAAGGGAGCGCCTGAGAAATTTAATATAGGGGAAGTCTGTTTCCCTATTGTACCAATGCTTACCGAAGCAACTGGGCAGACTTGCCTGGGCCATTTTCTTTAATGTGAAACAAGGACACATGCTGAGGGAATGATTTAGTGAACTGGGTATAAAAGCTATGTCTTGAATTCCCTTTTCTATTTCACATCTTCTGTGTGTTACTGAACAAGTCACAACACGCAATCCACAGCCGGCCATGCTGAAACTGGGAGTAAAGTATCTTTCCCTAGCTCTTTGTCTTCTTTAAATTTTAAGCTTTGGGGGCCCTGGATTACTTCTTGTTACCTACACGTGCTGCATCTTGGAAACTTGAGGCCCTGATCTTGGTTCAGGTCTCGGTGCAAATTATTATTCATGGAATGACACAAAAGAGCTAATTAACTGTATGCATATGCTGGCAATGCATATCAACCTGGTTAACCTCAGCAGACAGAACCAGATTTTGGACCTTAGTGGAAAAAAACAGCTTTTCACAAGTTTCTGCCTTCCCATTGGGTGTAGGTGGTCACAGCAACCTCCTGGGCTTTGTTGAGCTGCCGTGAGCACAAAGATCCTTGTTTCCTGAGATGTTCTTGCCTCCCTCCCAGGCAAAAGGGGCTATAAACTGGATATGGCCCATTGACTGAAAGCCAAAACATAGAACTTGCTACCTCTTGAAAAGCTTGAGATTTGACTGGTGGCTGCTGGAGAAAAATCAGTGAAGAGAGAGTTCTCAAGTGCAGGGGCTGGAAAGAGATTGTAAACAGTGTAGAATGGATTTCCGTATTCTAAAACCTTTAAATTAGCTTCCCTTCCCTCTCTCTCCCTTTACCCTCATGAGTTTTGACCATTGGACTAATGAAATATAATTTGTAAAAGAATAACATAGTTGTGCACTTTAATTTTTAGTTTTTTTCTTTTTTTTTTTTTTTGCCAGCATATTGTTACTCCATGGCCAGCAGCTAAAAGTGAAATACTGTGGCAGAAAATGTATTGGTTGCACTGAACTAAAGAATTAAATATTTTTTCAGGACCTGACAAGGGCACTGAATGAGTATGAAAGCTCTTGCGAAATCTAGTCAACACAGAACTCAACACTTCCATTCCTTATATATTTTTCGAACAGGACATGATAATTAATAGTATGAATACTACCTACTATGCCTATACATATTCAACAGATATTATACCCTTCTCTGATAGAAGCAGTAACATTGCTCAAGAGAGAGAACTAAATTCCAATATCATGATAGTCCTCATTATACTGTCACAAATGTAGAGGTATAGTGAAATGACTCTTTTGGTAAAGACAGTAGGGAGGAAGAGCTAAATGGAAGAATATGTACTTCTGTATCTTCACCAAAACTCTGAGGATGGAAGTCTCCTTTATAGAATACGATTGAAACAAACAGAACGTGGTGTTATATGAGCCTGGATAACATTAAGATCCTGCCACACTCCGAAGGAAAAGAAAGATAAATCAGATAATATGAACCTTTTTATCCATCCTTCTTCACACTCCTTTCAGTGAGGGACAAATTAACAGCACTTCTTCCTCTTGGGTGAAAGTTTCTCCCAGTTTAATCTTCCTTAATGATAGTGGAAGCCATGAGTGCATTTCCTACTGAGAACCAGGAAAAAGCCTAGTGAAGACTGCCTTGAATTTATTTGTATCAAGAAGCTAAAGGCTGTGGGTGTTGGTAGGTGCTTACACCTACCAACTGTTCTGGGTGTCTAGTACAACTAAATACTTCCTGGAAATCTTGCTGCTTCCTCCTGATCTCTGGGAATCGAACACCAGAAGAGAAGGAATGCAAGAAAATATTTCTTTATACATCCAAAAAGAGGGTCAAAAAGAAAAAGTTCCTTCAAGAATAACATGGAACAATAAATAATCTAGACATTTGAACTTTAGGCCTTAACCTTGCTTATCTCAATGACCACGGGTTGGTATGACACAAGTCCTTCACGGTATATTTTCAATGTAATATACAGAGCTTTTACCTTAATGAGATATGTAAGACCAGAACCTGTGAATCAACCCCAGGATATGCCCCTAAGTTATTTTTTCATGGACAGCAGGTGAACGGATGTCATTCCTGTTTAATCAGGAGTTAAAGCGTGTACAGTAATTCCTTATATTCACAATATTCCTTCTGACAAAGATAACAACCATAAGAATGGCTCCTAGCTGGCTAAACCTGACATACAGGTTTTGTTAATAAAAAAATGCATGACTTAATTAATGAAATGGATCTATTAAGACTGTCCCCCAATCAACCACAGTGGCCCCACCTACAGCTGAACTTCACATGACCTATCTTATGCAAAAAGAATTGTAATAACTTGCACTGGAAGCTGTGATAGAGGAAAGGTTGTTATGAAGAAAAAATACGAGCCAGAAATGCACATAATGCCCCTAGAGGAGAAAGCTTAGTATTTTCACTTTTACTCAGTGTTTTCTTTTACAGTGAATAATCAAAACGATTTTGCTGAACTGTGTAAAATTATTTCATCAAGAATAATTACATTTGATCTATTAGCACCTGATACTATCTATTGTCTAAATTGCTTGCATTCAATCCGTGAGTAATGTCAACAGTATTAACGTCCATTATGGAAGCATTAGCTGAGTAAAAATAATTTTTAAATGTTTGACATTCTTGTACCCTTTCTCTAGCATAGTGTTCAAAAGAAGTTTCATTATACCAACATATTCTTGGATTTTTTTAAGGTCTGTCTTTATTCAAGTTTGCAAACTCAGGGTCTTTATAATCACAAACAATTTGCCTGTTTTGTTCTGGCAAGCATAAATCTGTAGCAACCTACTCATTTTACATTCTTCTCTGTTCCCGTCTAGCTGTCCCACACTAATTGGCTGTCCAAATTCACCTCCATCAACTTTGGCAGGCTCCTTCACTAAACCAGTTTTTTTACCCCCAATCATAAAGAGCTGCACTGTTACAAACAGAAAAAAAAGGAACTCTGCAACATTTCTACAGCAAAGTTATAGATATATTCATTAATTTGATCACACACACACACACACCTCAGCCCAAAACTGAACTAATGCAACAACTGAATTCACCTATCTGGAAAGCAGACACCTTTTTTACTTACTTGCAGCCTCATTTCTATTTCAAAGATTTCCAAATTCATGCTGCCTTTTAGCTGAGGAAATCTTACAAACTGTTTAAGATTACATTCTTACTGAAAGTGATGAATGCCACAGTCTTCTCCAGAATAAAAAGTTACTTTCTCTCCTTGAAACAGTAACTTTACAGTAATTTGGAGGAACCAGGAGAAACAGTTGGTCATTAAACATTAAATATATTAATGGGGCACTCACAGTCTATGATTCGTCTGGAAAAGGCAGTTCTGTACTTGCATTTCAGAAGAACTGCTGCAATGCAATAGCTACTGTGATAAATTTAGGTTTACCCCACTTAAGATTTAGCAGAATCTAATAACGAAAACTTAAACCTGTACTTTCCAAAAAATGCATGAGTAGCACTATTTACATCTTACAGCTAGGGGAATCGAGAGGCAAAGAAAAAACATTCCAAAAGAGGCCCTTCATTTCCACTCCCCAAACGGAGACCTTTAGGACTTGGTGTTTACAGCTTTCAGGGACTTGCAACTCCAGATGAAAACAGCGACAAATCAGAACATTCAAAGCAGGAGTCCCCCAAGCACTTTAGCAGCATGTATAAAATCATCCACTTCTCCACACTCGTGTTGCTCTTAAGTCCTGCTTGGTTCTCTGGGAACCTTAGAAGTGAGCATATGGGTGGAGCATTTGGCAGCACTTGCTTGTTACATGGAAATGGAGCTTCTGCAGAGCTCAGAAAAATGATCCAAAAAAGAAGTGACACAGGTTATGTAGGATGCTGGCTTGATTAGTATTAAGTTTTATTTGGTTCTCTGGAGTGGAGAGAAAAGTGATTAATATGAACTCTCACATATTAGGAGATATAAAGAGAGACATAATTCCTAAGGAGAGAAATTCTGTCTGCTCCCAAGACACTGTGAATCTCTTCTTTATAGTTTTATTTCCCACTCGTAGTTTTTCATGATATATTGAGCCTTAAAATCCTAACACTTTGACGAAAACTTTGTGTATTTCCTTATCCTGAAGTCCTGACTCATTTAGGTCATTAGGAGGCATAACAGTAACAGAGTAAAAATAACAGGACCACTTCAGAGCATACTTAAATCAATGTGAGAACTCTCAAGTCCAAGGTAAATATATCTGTTCATAAGAAACACCAGAAATGGAGACACTAAGAGAAACAGGCATGTTCACTACACCCTGAGCTTTTAGAGTAGATCTTTGTGTTGTTTTGCCTGCTCTGTGGAAAACAAGTTCTTAGTTTTGTCTGAGGAAAAAAATTAGTTCACAGGAATCTGAAGAATAGAAGTAAAATACTTATCCCTAGAGCTAGGGAAAATGTTCAGAAGTCATTTGTAAGAGCAGAGTAGATGAATGGATTATTTAAAGATTGTTTAGACAAAACATTGGGATAGACAAATATTCTACATTCTATATGGAATTCCAGATATTCTATAAGTGGAACAAAAATCTGCTCACCAAGATAATCAGAACTGAGAATCTGATGTACATTTATCAAAAGACAGTAACATCTTGCTTATGTTTATGATGAGTAAAATTCACTGGCTGCTCAGGTGCAGGCAAGCCTTCAGAGGGGGACTCTGGGAAAAAGAAATGGAGTATGACATTCTCTGAGTAAATATGGTCTGTGTGTGTGGAAGAATTCAGTTGCTGGCCCCATCAAGTCCTGACAAAAGGAATGTGAGCTGTTCCCAAGGTGAAAGAAGACAAGCTGAACAATGTGGCTAATGGGATCACATTGAGTTAATGGGATCATCATGACTTGCTTTACTTCTGTTGGTGCATGTCAAAACTCTGATGTGTTTTAAAATACATTCTACAGCAGTAGGCTAAATCTTGAGGCATTTTGGAGAGAATTTACATGTCTTCAGATATTGAGACCTGTGTGGAAAGAGTTGATGGGAGAAGAACATTTCAAGTTCAGAAACTTGCAAATTGTGAGAGCAGATTTTCTTCTGTCAGAGGAAAAAAAAAAAAAAGGAAACAGAAGTCTTGAATGTGTTAGTGTCGTATTAAACAGGCATTTATTGCTGTTGCCCTCACATAGAATGCAGAGGTTACAGGCACCTCACACTAGAACAAAGCCCCAGTTGCTATTTCTCACAAGCCAGGTTTAGACAAGACAATAAACCCAACTTTGCTGTAGCACATAACTGTATGCTCAGGTTTGACAAGTACTGACAACACTTGAGAATGCTGTAATATTACTGATTTCTAGAAGCCCCGGAAAAACTTGCTTAATGATCTTGATTATGATACCCTGAAAGTATTCTAGAGGTGATCTTGAGTCAACACATATGGATTTAAAAATAAAATTGTACAGGTTGTAATGATCCAGCTTTGGCACATACAGTTAACTCTCGCTCGAGAAAACGACTGACTTTTCAAGGGGACACTTGCAGATCCCTTCCCAGTTCTCTAATGGAAACTCAGGTGCCTGAACTTACGTATATAAGACTGAAAATTTTGGTCCCACTGTTTAACAGACAGATCTGCTGGGAGGCCTCTTGTAACCAGATTTTTTTAAAGCCTTATATTATTGGACAGACACTGGCCCAAATCCAATCCACAACTGCAAATCCAAAGAAACAGCTCAGAGCAAACCAGCAGCCTTATTAGCTTTTAAAGATTTCATTTTCAAGAACTCAAGACCCTTTATTGACTAATGAAAGGTTGGGTCCCCAAGCCCACAGACTGATGTTGCTTGGAACATATTTTAATCATTTTGGAGTGCTAGCAGCCATCTGTCTAAAGAGCTTTGATCGCATAAATGCACTCTGAACTGCAGCTCCTTCTGACTTCAAACCCTTTCCAAAAGCCAAAGGAAACCAGCAGGCATGGCAACTTTTAGACAATTCAAGGCCTTGCAATGTGATAAGACTGATTTTATTATTTAGCACATCATTAGATTTAATGACACTATAGATAAGAGATACACTAAACAGATACCATTGTCATCGCCTATCTCATAACAGTAACATCCAACTGTGACTTCTCTTTGTTTCTACTCAGCATTTCTTACTTACTATGTAAGAGAACTTACTACTAAAAGAACAGGTAAATGAAAGAGGAGGATTTTTTTTCCTGCTACAAACACCAGAAATATTCAAAAAAAGGTACCTAACAAAAAATAATACAAAAGACAAATGAGGACTTTTTTTTTTTTAAATGCTTTCCTACTTCATTTTTAAAAACAATGATACAGAGGACAAGCAAAGAAATCCCAAATAATCCGCGGTATTTACAGTTTAGGCTACTGATTGTTGGGCAGATACTGTTTGCACAAAGAAGTTTACTTTCACCAGCACTGAATACAAATTTACACTGAAAAGTGAGGGATCCTTTACAGTTACAACCCTTAACACTGTAACATTTATGAACAAATTTTACACAATTCCCGTTATTATTTCCTACTCTTGAAACAATGTGGCCATCTCAAAGTTTATTTTGTCCTGGTGAGTGTTTTTATTGCAGTATCTACTGAACAGTACAGACACATGTTATTAACCCTGAAAGCTTGGAAACAATGACAGTGTCAAGCATGAAGAAAAACTATTTAAATTACCAGAGTCAAGACATTGCTCTTAAAAATCAAAGCAGAAGCCCTAAGAAACTGGTAAAACTGCAAAAAAAGAGCTGTTTTCATTGCAGAAGAGACACCGTGGTGGATTCTGTGTGGCAGACCGTGACTTTATTTGCTCCAAATGTCAGCAAACTCAGTGAGTTCAACCCTGAGATTACAGTACTTGCAGGTTTCTCTTCCTACTGAGATCTCATTCTTCACCCTTTTACTTACATGGGACATGAGTTACCAGTCACCAGGAGAAACTTTTACTATTTCACAGTGTAATATTGTATTTTTCAATTCACTAACTGTTGCACTAAGCGTGGCTAGCTAGCAGTGTGAAGAAGGTGAAATAAATAAATAAACACAGCACTTTGTCACTCATGAAAACATTCGTGGGTGGCCATGCTCTAATTTGCATCACTGACACGGCACAGATTAAGAGAAAAGAAGGCAAAACCATACCACGAAATGGCTCAGGTAGGGAAAGTTTCTTCAACTCTCTTTGCTGTCAAAGAAAATATACCACTGATAATTCACTCAGCATAACTCCCTCCCTCTACTTCTGCAGCTTTTCCTTCCAAACTCAGAGCCAGCAAAGCCCCTCTGCTAGTGAGACAGCAGCTCCATACCACTGCTCACGTGCTTTCTCAGTAATATTAGGAAAAAAACAAGTGCTACTTCTCCTTGCTGTCATGACTATATGAACTGCAGCTTATAAAAGCAAACTATTACTAGTATGTTACACTTTACTCAAATATTTGAGACTCAGGATAGTGCAAATCCCAGCAGGCCTACTTATTCACTGGAAAACTGTAGTTGTAGCTTCCAAGTTGGTCTCTACTTTCCTCAAAATAACAGCCTTCATACCTACGCTGGAAGAATTACTCGGACCTATGCTGGAAGAATGACCCATACCAGATGAGTAATGCATCACTATGGAACTCCGGACACAAGGTTAAAAACCTTCAGCTTCCAAACCACAAGATCTCTAAGACATTAGTTAGAAAAGCAACATGTTGATGGCAAGTAAAAATGGAAATTTTTCCAGTAAAAGGTATCAGCATGACATGTATGTATCAATTTAAAAAAAGCTCGAAGTTCAGAGAGGAATGGAATAAAGAAAATACCTTACTCTTGACTTCTATCTTTGTAAACACAAGAGGTGGGCAGTCCTCTGGCTCATGTTCTGTCACAGGCAGAGGACTTCTCCTGCCACCTGCATTCCTAGATACTTCCTGACAATTTTCCACTGCAAGCAGTGTTAAGCGCAAAGTAAGAAAAACAATGTAATGTCTAGCACTGGCTGAAAATTGCTTATGTGAAAAGTCTTTTCATAATTTTTTTTTTCTTTATTGGGAGATGTAAATTCCATCACAAAAATATATGTTGCCTTCCTGTGGCAAATTTCTAAGAGAAAAATCTTCTTTCACCTTAATATTTCAACTTGAAATGCCTTTTTTTTTTTTTCAGTTCTTCAACTGCAAAGAACTGAACTGAAACACATCAAAGTGATGATTTGTCAAAATTATTGAATTGACTATTTAACATAAACACATACCCTGTGAAAAACCAACAAAAATGAAATGGCATTTCAAGTTCTCCTGATGATGTTATTACCATATTTCTAAATATCATATTAATAACAAAAGAATTTCCTTTTATACAATATTTATAAGGCAAGCTGAATTCTTTTTTTACACTTTCAGATTTTCTTTCTAACTTCTCATGGGGAAACTGTCTTCCAAATAGCTCTTACTTTACACACAGTTTTCCTGTGTTTCTTTAACTTGCTCTAGAGAGGGCTGCTTCTTATCATGTATCTGTTTTCCTTCCCTCATTTTAAAGTAGGAGTACCTGGATTTTCATAGTCTCTAAAGGTGTTATGTAAAATGGTAAAACTTCTTATTCAGTTTATACAAATAAAGCAGCTAAGCAGAGTTTAGTGATGTGATTCATCTATACTCATCCAGCATTTCAACGGCAGAATCAGAATATGTGGCCACATACCCTTTCTACCAGATAGCAGATTTTATAAACCTGCATATGCTCTTTATAGATTTTTCAATTTTTCTTTTGAGTATTCTTACATTATATAGAATACATACTAACTCTAGTGATCTCAATGTCTTAATTTTTACAAGTATTTCTATAGGAGCAGAATACTTTGTATTGCTAATATACTCCAAATTACCACTAGCAGTCAGTGGGTTGATTACAGGTAGTTCTTCCACAAACTTTAAACCTTCTTTCCAAGAACTCCATTTTATTAGGCTTTAATAACTTTGAAAAACAGTTCCTATACATGTCTAACCATGTGCTTATTCCAAAAAGCACAGAATAAAATTACACTTCCTAGACTTTTCAGCTCACTGACAAACCAAGGAAGTCCTAACAGAAAATTACAGAGAGTTTAGGTAAAAAAGGTGAAGGAATCAGCCAGGCAAAGGAGAGCTGTGAACACAAAGCCAGCAGGCCCATGTATTCAGAATCATGAGATCATTTCAGCATCCAATGGCAAGGAATTCCTTTCTGTCATGTAAATAGTTGCTCTTAGAGAAGAACAGAAACTCATTTGAAAAGGCCCATTACAGCAAAAATGAAAAAGTAAATGTTGATTTAATTCACATTACCCCACAACAGCAAATAGCTAGGGAAGAAGTCTGCTCAAGTCTGATGAAAGACAGTGTAAGGACCTGCAGAGTGCTGCAAGCTTTAATGTACTTACCACAAAACTGGTTGGTCCTCAACTACTCTTAAAAATTTAAGAAACTTTGCCACTATAACACACCCAATAACAGAGGCAGTAGCAGAATTAGCACAGTACATGGTATAAATTAAAACTGCATCAGAGAGTGTGTTAGACACTTCAGTCCATATTCATGCTGCCCATGTTTCTCCTCAGACCTACTGCTTAGTGTTTTGTATTGGCAAGGCACTTCTGAAGGCCATAAGCCTTCCAGCACCTGGAAACATTAGGCACAAAGAATTCATAAAGTGTAGGTCAGACCAATCCATGTCTGAGTCAACAGCAGCACAAGGCAATTTGAGTGTACTACATTCACCTCCGTGCTGGTTGCAGGGATGGTGGCTTGTTATTCCATCATGTGCCTGGGATCTCTGACAGTTCAGTACTTCCTCTCTCTCAAAGTCTTCATAAATCACTAAAGCTGAGTAGGAAATTGCTTTTCCATGCTACAATTTTTTTCCCAGTGAGAGGTGAAAACTTTCAAAATCATGTCAGGGCAAAAACAGAAACATTCAAAAGTGTTTCTTTGTGTATGTTTCTAAATGAATGAGAGACAGAGAAAGCTTGGAGACCTTTAGCTCTGATGGCAAAAATACTTCATTGGGAGGCAAAAAAAGGACATCCCCTAGCCCCCCATAAGGTTCAGACACTGCTTTGCCTTTTCATTGCCTGGCAAACATTATGGCAAACACCAAGCCTATGGTATATACTGGAGTTTTTCTCTACTATCCATCTTCTGTGAAAATGGTCAAATATTAATTAGAGTACAGATGTGAGTCTGGTCTGCCACACTTCCAAGAAATTTTTCTATCCACTGATTTATTTAGGGAGTCAGCCTCTCCAACTTCACTATTTCTAGAAAGTTGAACAAATGCAGAAACAGAGACAACAATCAATCCCAGAATGGAAAACAAGAAGCCTGGGAATGGGGCAGGGGGAAGAGGATAATAAATCCAATAAAGTGTGAAATATATGAGGATAAGATGGATAACAAGGGAGAGCTCTGTCTCTGCTGCTCACCTGCACCAAGACACTGAGAAATACGGCAATCTCAGTAGCACCAGTAAAACTTCGCACAGCTGCTTTGCCAATGCAGAGCAGCTTACTGATCTATCTTCCTCTCCTCAGCACCCTGACCCAGTTCATGAAACAGCCCCCAGACCTTGGACTTTTATCTCCTATAACACTAACAAGAGCTGTGATTACACAAGCAATAAAGTGACAGGGAAAGAAGACAATAGGGGCTTCTTAGTGGGAAAATGCTTATGAGACTACAAGATGAGAAAAACCCACCACCCTAAAATCCCATTCTTTTGAGACCCCACTGAAAAGTGGCACAATAACAGAGGAGAAGATTGGACAAGAATATTTTAAATCCCAGTTCCAAATTACCAGGGTGTTGGCTCCCCTCATCCCCCAAAATTAACTAAAAGTTCAGTGAAACTTTCAAGGGTTACTGAGAGAAGGTGTGGTTTTCACCAAATGGATTTAAAAGACAGCAGCGTGTCTCCACCCTCCCCGCCCCCTTGCCCACCTGATTTTGTACTAATTTCAGCACTCAGTTCAATAAACAAACAGAAACAAAGCATACACATTTAGAAAAACCCTAAACACAAACAAGGTCTAAGTCTTCATCCCTTCCAAGTCCAAACCTCCCCCAGAAATCAATGGGACTTTATATGTAGAAAGTAAATTAAAAAACATAGTTTGGATGGTACATGACTTTTTTTTATAATAATGAAAGACAAAAAAACCCCCTTAATATTCCCTTACAGAGCCATTGTTTTCCAAGGGTTTGGGTGTACCAAATTGGAGTAGGTTAGATTCCTGCAAAAGAAGGCACATCACACTGTCTCCCACTGCATAATAGAGCCAAGCACCTCATCTCTTCTGCGCTCAGAGGCAGGAAATTTAATTAGCTCAAGATTTATGTTTAATGTCAGGTGTCTGAAACTCTTGGATAAATAGAGGTCACTGATGCAAGGACAGAGAATACTTAAAACACAACTGTTGTCTTCTCCAGGATGTCCCCAAAACTGTCCAGCAAAAAGAACAGTAGGGTTTACAGTGATACCATTATCTGGTCATTCTTTTCAATGACTGCAATTATACAATGTTACATCTAAAGCAAGTAGTAGTGAAACAACGACAGCAACTGCCAGAACAGCAGCAAGCAGACAGGATAAAAAGAGCAGGAAAATGAGTCAACGGCCATAACTGAAAAAGTGAGATAAAAAAACAGGCATGGAAAGACTAAGTCTCTGAGGTAAATTGCATGGACAGGTGCTAGCCTGCTATTGCTTTAGAGGAAGGACTGAGATCACTACTCCGCATTAGCGGTTGCAGCTTCACTAATCCCAGTGTAAATGGGTTCCACTTCATTTGGTCTGGGAAACTGGATGTTAGAGCAGTCCAAACTTCTGCTACGTATTGTGTCCCACTGAGAGGAATCTGGACTGAGAGAACTCTGAAAAAGACTGAGAGATGGCAGAACAAACAGGCTGAAATGTTCAAGCAGGGGCCAGTCAGAGTACATGAGTCAGAGTATTTATGCAATTGTATTCTGATTTGCTACTGAAGTGGCTGTGAAGATGAATGTTGATCTGTTAGGTAGAAATAGCTTATAGTTTTTAATAGCCTTAAAGCTGGAATGAGAGCAACAATCTAACAGTAAGAATTGCACCACTCTATATCCCCACACAGCATCCACTGAGTATAGTTGAAATGGTACTATCTGAGTATCATATTCCATAACATCAGTCATGAAACTATAGAATAGAAGTTAACTAAACACACACAAACTTGTATTTAAAGCTTGAATAGAAACCTGCCTTTTGTCCAGGACTGCAAATAATGCCTCACAAAACATCTTTCTGCATCTATTTCTCCTGTTATAGGGTGATTCGGCTCTGTAATTAAAATCAAAATTGAGTTTGTCCCTGTGCCTGTAAGTCTTTCATTTGAGGAAATAACAAAAAACCTTCAGATTATCTACTTTCATATTTATCTATTTCAGTCTTTAAAAAGATGAGCCTCCATGTTATTTTACAAGAGACTTTGTGGGAAAAATATATGGACCTCCATAAAAGCAATTGTTATTTAGACCATTTTCTTGTGTCCCTTAAACATGAATTCCACTTTAATCACTGAAACTTGTAGATTTAAATTCTGTTACATCTCTCTGACAGTTTGTAACTTACAAAAGTGATACAACTGGTTAAGGAGCAAGAAAACTGCTCCAATTTCTGACAGAAAGCTACTCATATTAACTGAAAGTTTGAATCTAAAAATATTTATTTCAGGTCATTGTACTTATTGGTATAAGGGGCCTTACTGAAGGTATTCTTCTATTTCATTATTGAAAAACATCAAATAACTGTAAAATAAGTCATCTTTTTCTTCCATGCTGGCCATAACTTACAGATTCCAAGTACTCTGCAATATAGTACTGGTTTTGGCTGTGATAGAGTTAATTTTTTTCACAGTAGCTGGTATGGGGCTACATTTTGTGTTGAAAAAAGTGTTGACAATACATGTATGTTTTAGTTATTGCTGAACAGTGTTCACACAGGGTCAAGGCCTTTTCTACTTCTCACACCACTTCACCAGTAAGCAGGCTGAAGGTACACATAAAGTTGGGAAGGGACACAGGCAGGACAGCTGTGTCCAAACAGATATCCCATACCATATGGTGTCACATTCATCATATAAGTCTAGGGGAAGAAGGAACCTGATTATAAAAATGAACAGATCACACAACTGAAAAATATGCAAATAAATCTTGTGATGATGTTCAAACAACAGAGCTATGTGAGAAAGAGGTAGTGGGATTAACACTCCCACATACTTCAAAACTGAGTATTTGGATATAGCCAACTTTGGTGACTGAGGATCTATGATTTGCATTAATCCCTAGCTTAAACACTACTGTCTTGAAATAATTACATTAGTGAGCTAGAAACTCTATATTGTTCCTAACTATTATGCAAATTCTCGTTTCTGATAGGTATTTTTGAGTCAGTATCCAGAAAGCATAATTTTCCTTTTGAAACTTGACACAGAAACAACACAAGAAGAACAAACAGAAGCAGAAAACCTGCCAAACTTTATTCGGAGCCAACTTCTTCTCCCTACTGTATCTGAGTTAGATTCTTCCTCCTTTTCCTTTTCACTCTTCTTTTTAAAGAAGACTGAAATTGTTCTGGGATGTGCTTTCTTTTCAGAAAGTCAAAAGTCATAAGGAAATCAAAGTTTCATCATTACTTCAACAAAAGCTCATTTTAATTTTGGTTTGGGTCATTCAGGGTTTCCATGAAACTCCAGTTGCAGTTAGGATTCACTTTTCACTTCATCTGAAAAGAAGTATGGTTTACAACACTGACTTTTTTCATAGTTGTGGAAAAAAGGAATGTTTTCAAACAGCAGTAGCTATCAGATCACAGAATTGTAGAATGATCAGGTTGGAAGTGACCACTGTCAGTCTCTAGTCCAACCAGCCTTCCTTTCAAAGTGATATCAACTGTGAGATCAGACTATGTTACTCATGGCTTTATTATGGCAGGTACTGGAAATCGCCAAGTATGGAGATTGCAAAACCTTTCTGGCAACCTGCTGCAATGATGGACAGCCCTCATGGTAAAAAAGCTTTCCCTTATCTGAAATGATCTTGCTTCAGTTCAAGTCTGTTGTCACTCACCGTGTTGTCATGGAGCACTGTGAAGAGCCTGTCCTTCTAGACAAACTCCACATAGACTCTGCCAGGCTTCTGTTAGGTCTCCCTAGAGCCACCAAAGAAATCAGTATTTTTTCTTTCCCAATCTATAAAGGAGAAGTACCCTCAGTCTCTCTTTATAGTGCAAGTGTTATGGCTTCCTGATCATACTGGTGGCCCTCTGTCAAACTTGCTCCAAGTTATTTTTACAGGGGACCAAAAGCTGGAGGCAGTATTCTAGATAGCAGGAATCTTTCCCCTGGAGAAAAAAAAAGGGGGGGGATTTTTTTTTTTTCCTGAAGGTCTCCACTGGTTTCTCTGCTTTGAGCAGGCCTGTGTATACTCAGAGTTGTATGTTCACACATACAGATATTCTGGACCTAAATATCTCTTCCTTGATTTTGTATAATAAAATATTTGACTTTTCTTGGGTTATACTAATGTTAATGAAAGGCAGATTGGTATAAAAATACATATTTTAATGTTATTGTTTACACATGGATGCATTCAAAAATTGTCAATGTATGCACACAGCCATTACTTTTGTGACCAAATCCCTCAAATGTAGTTGCATGCTAAGGCATAGCTTAGATATCCCTCATACACTTTAATGCGAACCTCTAGCATTTTTTTTCCCCCTTAAATTTTCTTCCCCTAAGTTAAAGAATGAATGATATGCTGTCTTGGTTCCAGCCAGGACAGGGTTCATTTCTGCAGTAGCCAGGATGGGGCATGGCTTGGACACGGAAGTTATTCTATAACACCTCATGTCATTGCTGGGTGTGGGGGAAAGGGAATCTTTTCCAGGGAGAAGAGGTTCCTTCCATTTGGGACAGCTTGAGGTAGAGTGGCTACTGTTGGGTCAGGGTGAGGATTTTGCATGTGAATCACTCTCATTTGTATTTTGTTATTAATAGTGTTGTTGTTACTCTTTGTTTTCTTATCTCAGTGCTGTTTCCAGTAACTTGTGATTTTACTTCTTAACTTGTGATTTATGTTTCTACCTCTAATTCTCCTCTCCATACTGCCACAGCAGGGAATGTGGAGCGTTGAGGGGGACTGAATAAGTGGCACATGGTTTGGAGAGTCTCAGTGGGAGCACTAAATTGGGGAGTACCACTGGTAAACTACAACATGTAGAAATCTCAGTTAAAACAAGAAAAAAAAGAAAAAAAGCTTGAGAAAATTCTTTTTCTAAGGCCAGGTAAGACTTAAAAGAAGGAGAGGCCATCAAATGGAGCCAAAATTCCCAAGCCACTGTCATGCTGGCACCTCAGAGAAAACAGAAGGTGCAAGAATCTGGCAAAGGCATGAGAGAACAGTAGGTAAAGGGCATGTGCACCCTGCATTGTCACATTAAAGCTTTACAGTTCAGATGAGGATTGGAACATGTGTGTAAGCCTATATTTTGCTCACTGGGGAATTATGAATTCCAAAAGAGAAATAATTTCAGGGAAAGGGAGTCTTGAACAGCAAATTATGTAACTAACTCACTTGGATCAAAGCACCAAACTTCCACCTTAGTTCAAAACAGACTGTGTGAAAAACCCTCTCAGTGCTTATTCTAGATCACCATAGCATGCCAAGTACTAGAAGGAAATAAAAAGACCCAGCAGATATCTACACGTGTGTCCCTTAACTAGTTTCCACATGCAAAACAGAGTGCAAATTTTCACTCATTTTGGATGGCATGGAAAATGCACTCTACCTTGCCATTCATGATTACTGTGGCCACCTCACCCTTTTGTGTCCCCAAAGCTTTATGCACACAATAATTATTTTGGCATGTGTCCAAAGTACTGTCACCCTGTTAGATGACAGAGGCTGCAGATGTTCATGTAATGTAAGGGAAACTGGTAACCAAAATGTTAAGGAGTTCAGAAAAATCATCATAATGTTGCAATTAATTTCTAATCAAGGCAAAAAATAGGACTGAGACATTAAATGTTGATGCTAATGCACTTATAGGAGTCTTTCCTGTTGCCTTTTACATCCCTTGCCAGGTTCTACTCTGGGTGGCCTTTGGCTTCTCAAGTCATGCCTCTGTATGACAGACAGTATGTCCATATGGAGAGGCTGTGGAATCTCCATCCCTGAAGATATTTTAAACCCATCTGAATATGATCCTGGTCAACCAAGTCTGACTGGCCCTGTTTGAGCAGGGGTTGGAGAAAATGACCTCCAGTGGTCCCTGTCAGTCTCAATTAGTTACTCTGTGTGTCCACTTCAGAATGCATTAGTGTCTAGAACAGCAAGAAAGGAGATAAAATCTTCCACTTTAGATGTTATAACTTGTATAACTTCGTAGTGATACAATAGTTCTTGCCCCAGGGGATAATCAGGTGAGCATTTCCACACCTTATGGCTAGATCTTGCAAATATCATCATCCAATTTACAGCGAAATTTTGGCTGTTCAAATTAAGAGCCATAAGTTAATAACATGGTACACGCTAATGCTGATTCCTGCAAGTCATTATTTGAGATTTAAAGCATTTACATGAGTAAACTGAGTTGCTGCCTACTATACTTGTTAAACATTATATGTTTGTGCCAACTCAATAGGCTGTGTCAAAAATATAACTCAAAAATGAATGAAAAATCTCCTACAAGTTGCAGAGAAAAACACAAGCACATTATCGTTTTCTGAAATATCAATACAGAAAATGCATTTGAATTTTTAAATTAGTCTACAAAAATCATTTAAGTGAGTAATAAGGGTACTATAATAAATTCTTTGTAGCTCGGTAAATCATACCATAATTTGTGCACACACTAAATGCTGACCAAATTCATTAAAAGCAATAATCACAAATTGCTTGGGGTTTCTATTCACTATTAACAGGCTTTAAATAAATGCCTGTGAGATTTAGGAACAAAAGTTGTTTTTGAGACTTCCCTCCAAGGTTTTAATAAACTTAATGAGAAGGGGAAACGTGAAAAACCTCTAGAAACCCGAGCATTTTTCACTTGTGAATGCTGAAACACTGAAAACACACACAGTTCTGCTGCTGCAAATGCTGTTTAGTCATAACTAACTAGTTCTCTTTATGTCCAATGAACATAGTATTCACACTACATTTATTATTTACCTCTGCAGCCCACATCCCTCATCACAGACATTCAGCCTTCAGATTCACAATTTTCTGCTGTGTTGATGCCAATTCTCCTGCCTTTAACCTGCTGGCAGATCTGTATCCCCTCTCACACAGGAGGTCAGGGTGAAATGAGAGCTGTAACCCAACATCACTCCATAAAACAACCTAACTCCTTCACTGGACCACACAGAGCTTTTCCTTAGGGACTAAAACCCACTGATCCATGCAAATGTTCAGTGCAGCCCACCTAAATTAATGAGAATGGGTATTTCTCTCATTCTACATACTACTACAGAACATAAGGAATTAAAACATATATATATATTGGGGTTGAAGAAGAAAACAGTCTTTTAAAATTACAGATTTTACTTTAAAATCTATGTTGATTAAGTTAGGTATGTGTAGACAATCTGGGAAGAAACAAGCATTTATGTAAACTAGTTCTTTTGCCCATGTGTTTTTAAGTGATCACATTGTTATAGGACAGTTTTTAGTGTGAGAATCAACTATCAGCAACTTTTCCTTAGAACAAACTAATACAAAATTCAGGCCACAAGAAAGGGGCTTCTATTTCAAAGAGATGGTTGGTGAGCAGTAATGCAGAAATGTGGGCTTTGATTCATTGATGTATTCACATTTTTCCAACAAATACCTATTTGATAAGGCTATTTCCTCACTCAGTCAGACACAGCACAGAATACTTCCCCTATGAGTCACTCACTCATATTAGAATCAATCACTTTACCTGTAATAAACACGCAATGTCTGGATTTCTTCTTCTAGTTTTTTGCGCTGCTGGAAAGCAACCTCTTTTTCTTGTTGCAAGGCTATCAATTCTGCCTGTGAAATGACAAACAATTTATTTTTTTGAAGAACAATTCGATAAACAATTTATTCAGAATATCCATATAACAATCTGTGCATTCATTTCAGCTATATAGAGTTATATTGTTATGTAACACTGATGTGGTTTAACCCGAGCCAGCAACTACGTGCCACTCAGCCACTTGCTCACTTCCCTTCCCCTCCATCTATGGCATGGTGAAGAGAATCAGGAAAGAAAATCAAATTTGCTGATTGAGATAAGAACAGTTTAATAATTGAAACAAAGTAAAAGATAATACTAATAATTATACTAATACTAATAATTGTAATAAAAAGGAGATAAAGCCCAAGAAAGACAAATGATGCACAATACAACTGCTCAGCATCTGATGAACACTGCCAAGCCTGTTCCCTTTTCCTTCCCTAGTAACTTCCCCATTTTATATGTTGGGCATGATGTTCTACAGTATAGAATGTCCCTTTGGCCAGTTCAGTCAGTTGTCCTGACCATGCTCCTTCTCATTTTTTTTGTATCTCCTCACTAGCAGAGCATGAAATAGTGAAAAGTCCTTGACAGAGTAACCACCAGTTAGCAACATCTAAAACATCAGGGTGTTATCAACATTATTCTTGTACTGAATCCAAACCAGAGCACCATACAAGCTACCAGGAAGAAATGAGCACTATCCCAGCCACAAAAAGGACACACTGCCTATTAAATTCTTATGAAAAGTTCTTTCTTGTTCTAGCATTGGAATTGCTTCTAGTTTATTTTCCATAGTAGAATTATGCTACCCTCACATATACGGCAAGTTTTTTGAATGGCTAAGGTTAGAACTCTTCATTTCAGTCAAGTGGCTATCAACGGACATATTTCTTATTGAGATATCTATCTATCTATCTATCTATCTATCTATCTATCTATATCAATAGATAGATAGATAGAGAGAGAGAGATAGAGAGATAGATAGATAAGTTGCTATAGTGCAAAACCATTGACCAACATACAGAGAGTGAAGCAATGCATGTGGCCATGACTCTTGGTCTGCACATGGCTCCCTGGCTGCAGTTCCTGTGGTGGGAGCCCATGGCTGTTGTTAGCAGCAGAAGAGCTGGTGGATAACCAGGACGCTGAGCAGTGGCAGGCGATGAGCCAGCAGGGCCTGCACAGGCTGGCACTGACAGCACGCACTGGGATCTGGATGCACTCTCACCCAGGATCTGGTTTATAGTGGAGAAAGGAAATCCCTGAGCAATTGCTGTCATCTCCCATCTGTGAACCCTACCGGATGTTCCCCCTCCCATTGTTGATTCACACTAAACTGCGAAGAGAGTGTGACTCATGACCATTATGGAAATTGAAACATGTGGCTTGTAAGTCAGGAAGGTAGCCAGCCCTGACAGGCCTTACAGTTAAAGAGGAGGTAGGAGAAATAAGTAATCAAGCATTTTTATTATTATGCTATAGCTTACTCACCATTACTTTTAAAATGTTTAATTGCAGTAGCACTGCAGGACTTCTTTGAGGGCCCAGGTACCATATAAATTATCTCTAAATGAGTGGATGATTTATTGTTGTACCAACAAGTAAGATTGGACTTGCACAGCAATTCCTTGATACATGAGCCTGAGCATTCGACTGTTCTCCAATGTTTTTAATTCATGGTGTAAGTTATTAATTGTACAAATTGCAGAGCCCTTAACCAAGAGACACGTGTGAGAAATGCTGACTGTGGATTCTGTCAACTCTTCAGGACAGTGTTGTGGAAAAGTTTCTTGATAAATTAAAGACTTGTTACATGAACTACAAACCCATGAACGGAAATGCACATAGTTCAGCCTCTAGCTCTGCCAAACTCACTGTATAATCATGAAAGACTCTGCCCGTGCCTCAAAATCTCTCCTAAAACAGGGCTCCCACTTGCTTCTGTTTCCTGTTTGTCTCAAGACTGTAAGTCTTCAAGGCAGGTGTTCTACTGTTTACTGTCAACTCCCAGTCATCTATGGGCAATTTATTCTGCTGGTCGATTAATCATGTCCTGGATACATGGCTGGTTCCTGGCAAATTTTATTGAACACTGCAATGCACAAATGCAGCTACACAAGCAGTCTCTGAACCGTGTTGCTCAGTGGGTCATGTTGCAGGCAGAGTTTTGCATTGCTTGAGTACAGGACTCACTGCAGTAATTGTTCCTGTAACAGAAATTCATAACACTTTAACAGGAAGTTCCCTGGAGAATAAAAACAAGCTTTCTTACTATAAGGGAGGGATCCTTCAGCTTTAAAAGCAAAAAGTGTTAATGTTTAACCTCTGAGTGACAGTGGTTTTGAGCTTCTGATACTGAAAACAATGCACTGGATGCTGGCAAGCCCTAACTCCTGTCAGCAAGAGGTTAAAATCCTCTGCAGGTGAGCCTCTTGCCCAGTGCTGCTTGCTGCCTTGCAAGCAGAACTCACAGAACACAAGATCTTGGCCAAACTGAGCTATTTTCTCTAATTATACTGTTCTGTAGGTGAAACAACATTCTTAAAAATTGGAAAACATGCTTGAATCAAAGTAGGTGGTTAGTTCTAGAGGCCAATAATTAACATCCTTGCCAATTTTCAGTGTACTGTGAAGTGTGATTGAAATGGTAGACTGGAAGGAAATGTTTGCAGCTGACACACCTACTCATGAAGAGATTAACGGCTAGTCCCTTCAGAGAACTATCATAAAAAATACACCTTATGTTCCACTTGCCTTTCAGGACAAAAGTCAGTAGCACTAGAATCTGAAGACTCTTATTTATGTCAGTTTTTCAGCAGAGAAAACTGCACTGATTTGACTGGGTTTGCACTAGTAAAAATAAAACCAGAATCAGATGCTTTGGATTTAAAAAACACTCGAAGAGCTAGAAAACTTAAAGGGAAGAAAAATCTCTGTTAACCTCCTCAGTAACATGTAGTGAAGTTGATACTAGGAAGCTTCATGAGACCAACAAAAATTCAAGCACAACAGTCTTTACACACAGCATGCAGCCATGTGACAAAACGACCCATTGTTCACAGGCCTAAAGAATGGCAAACACAAATAAATGACTCAAATATCCTCCAAAAAGAGAGATGTCTTCCTTCACTAGAAGGAAAGCAAATCAATGCCCATCACAAAATTAAATTGCTAACTAAAATAACGGTGTCTGCACTACTATAAAGCTTTTGGAAGACTCCTCTAATGTATATTGAAATCCATCCACAGTGCACATGGCAAAAATCTTGCATGAGCTCATCTCTAGTAATAACAATAGCTGCTTGGGAACTTTTTAGCGAAATACTGTTCCTCTGGAAAATGTCAAGCTGTGGAAATCACAAATTTTCACAGAAATTGAATCATTTTCATTTTTTTTTTTTTTTAATATAGGGTAAAGAAGAAATAACAAGAAGGAAAAGAACTACACTCAGGTTCCTCTGCTGCAGGTTTCTCCTAGAAAGGTTACTTTAGAGGTGAGGTTGGTCACCCTTTGGTATAGGTGTCACCCTCAGTGAAATTCCTGTTTAATCCTGAAAGGGTATTCTGATCACTTTGATATGGTCTCTTTCTCAAGATACTGTTTTGCCCACAAGTTCTTACACTTTCATATTTACGTTCATGTGGATAGATCTTTTCCCCTTCTCTGTCCCCCATTCTACTTTCCTGCAAAAGAGAATTCTTGCTTCTTTACTCTCCCATTTTGCATTTTAGTAGTTATTGGGCAAAAATTTAAATTTTCCAATTAAATCTAAAAATCTACTTGCTACTATCAAACTTAAAATAGCCAATCTCAACTAAAGAAAATCTCAGTACTGATTCTTTTGCTGTTGCCTTTGTTTCAAAACATTTAAAGGAACTATGTTATGAGTTTTCTTAACAAAAAGTCTGGAAAAATACAAGTCTTAAACTAAGGAAAACAGAGGGTAAAACTAGTTTTTATCTTTTTCTAATTCCTCTAGGGCAAACATAAGCACCCTCAATTGTAATTTAAATTGAAAGAGGTAAGAACACACAACATTCTATGCTGTGTGCTCCCTTTGGAACCTTAGCCTTTGGATGAAAGATGGCATTTATAATGCTTTACAATATCCAATAGAAGAAAACAAACAAACAAAAAAATCTAATGAACTTGACTAATAAAGCTTCATAGCTTTACTTTTTTACTGATTTATTTTCTCATGCATTTATAGACAGCATATATATTCCCACCTATACATATTTATAGTAAGTATGTATTTTTCCTTCCTTAAATAGGCTAAACAACCAACCTTTTCTGTTACCTCTCAGTAAGCAGGCTCTTCATTCTCCTGATCAGTTCAAACACATCCCTCATCAGTACTTTGTAGAAGTAGGCCCTAATGCCAGAGAAACATCTTACCTGATACCTTTTTGCACCTTTTTTCTCACAATCACCTTCCAGTATCTGCCTGTTTTCCTGCACACTGGTATTATCTGGCCGACAGTGGAAACTCTTATTCATCCTGAAAAGATAATACCTTACACTTGGCAGCACTGAATTCCACCCCACTTTATTTTTTCAGTACTTGAGGCCATTCCAACCTTTCTACAAGACAGTTTGAACTCACTTTGCATTAATAATATCTCCACATTCTTATTAATAACATCTCCCAGCTCTGCATCATCAAGCAATTTTGTTGGTATGCTGCTGCTCTTCATCCAAATGGTTCTTAATGACAGCATTAAAGAAAACTTGCTCAGCACCAACTGGTAAGAAACTGGAGAGAAATTCCACTAGTGAAATCCTTGGACCTTAACGTTTCTTCTTTTAAAGCTGTTTGCTGTTGCCTTCCTGCTAACTAGTTCCTTATTGCCTTTGACTAATCCCTCATCTCCTTCATGGGTACATGACATTTTGCAGACAGACATGAACTAAACGTGCCCATCCTTCCAAACAAGAGACTCTAGGTGAACCCAGTTAACAGCAAGCAGCATTTCCCACATTAAGCTTGTGCCTGCATATAACAATATATGCATTCTCCACTATAATTAATAATTTTCCATATCGCAAAACATATAAGCTTACATGTCAGCTTATACTTAAAAAATTTTCTTGTCTAAATAACCAGTTATCATACCAAAGAAGAATTCTTGCATGATCTTACTTGGGTGTAAGTAACTGTACTTCAATCCACTGTTGATGGATCCTTGCTTTAAAAACATTTTCCTTCCAAATTTACTCTGAGGCCTCACAATAAAGACTAACTGGTCTGCAGTTGTCAAAATTACATTTTTTTCCCTTCTAAATATAGATGCTGCCTCTGCTAATTCCTGTCACATCATACTCTACAGAGATTCACAGGATTTGTTAAAGAACTTTACTACCATTCCTGCAATTTCAGGTACAAGTTGTTTCAGAATTGGGGATGAAAATCAGATTTATGCCAATCTGAGAACAATAATCTATTGAACAGCTATAATGTACTCCATTTTCACACATTCATTTTTCTTAACCATTGTCCTCATAGCTGGCATCATCATTGCCAATGCTGAGAGAAAAAAAATAATAAAATCACACACTTTCAGACCTAATCCGGATTATCCTTCATCTCCATGTCATTTTCAGACCAGTGGCACATTTCCTCTTTCCTTATTCTCATTTCAGTTGTTACAATATTTTAGTTTCCTTTCCAAGGGCAAATTTAGCTTAACCTCAGGCAATTTTCATTTGTCTCTCCTGTTTTCCAAGATATAACTTTCTTGCTTAATAAGCACACTACTTGTGGACAAGTTATTTGTATTTTATTCATATGGACATTATAACTGACCCAATTAGAACTGACCCCCTTTCCACTCTGTACATTTTCTCCTGGCTTGACTGAGACACTTGTTAATACACAAGTTTTCCTTTACTCATAGCACTAGCTACCTACCAACAACTTGCTTTCTACTGATATAGGATATTCCTACGGACTAGAAAAAGGTTGGGTGAGAAGTCTGGGAAGTCTCAAAGTTCACTTCTACAATGTATGGAGCCAGTCATTTACACTGTAGTGGGGAAATGGGGAAAACCAGCTCTTTCAGTCCTATGTTTTCTGCTCTTTTGTTCTTATGTTATTTGGAGTCTGAAATTGAATCAATCCACAAACAGACCACTGAGGATTGCCCCCATTTCTCCTGGGGCAGGACTATGTTTCTGTTGATATTAGCAGGCTAGTTGGACAGTAAGATGTCAGGTGTCTTCTCAGAGCAGGAGGAGACCCAGAGGGCAAACAAAGGGTACTCTCATCCTGAATTAGAATGAACAAACAAACAAAAAAAAATCTAGAAAACATGTTTTAAACAACTGAAGAAATATTTTTGTCTCACGCTATTCTTAACACATTTTACACATTCTCAGTAGGAGGAATACATACTGCATGATAAAGCAGATCATGTTGTGACACATTATGACATCCAACTGCTAACCATTCTGTTATTTTTACATTAGCAGCTGCTACTTAGTGCAGATTACAACAGCTCATCTTATTTCCTATATCAAAGTGTCAACATATCAAATGGTTTCACCAACAACAGAAATAGGCAATGCTTTGTCTCACTACAGCTAACACAAGGGGACTCAAAATGCCTCACGCTCCAATAACACACTAAGTAATCTTTTTTTAAAAAAATCTCAGTGCTAACATGTCAAACTGTTTCATTGCAATACAAACAGGGGACATGTTGACTAAGAAAATTAGATAAAATGTTTCAACAGACATTTAAGTATCAGCTGCCCTGGACAATTTTAAAAATGAAAAGTTAAAAATTAGAACTTTCTATAATAGATATTATAAAAATATTGACAGATCATGAAATACTTAATTAACAATAATAAGCCCAAATTTAAAATGGCACAATTAAATGTTGAATTTTTGAAGTTTGAAATGTAGGTTTCAAAATTCACCAAATAAAACTTCTAGGAGATAAAACTGGAGTTGGAAAAGTTTGTGATACTAACTGAGATGAACTAACTAGGAATGTATGAAAAGTTGATTCTCTACAAACATTTTTTTAGTGGAAATAGTTTTTACTAAACCTATCTTAACTTTTAGTAAATCAAGCAACTGTGTTACTGATCCCTGATGAATCTGCAGTGCAGTGGAGGATCAGTATAGCTACAAAAAACACACTGAAGAACCAGCTGAGGGTTGTTTGTAGGTGTGAATTTCAGGGTAACAGTGGCAGCGGTGGGAACTCTAACAGCGTTTAAGATACAGCCCTCCTTAAGACATAGCCACAACCACACCCGGGTTGACATTCCCTCTGGGCACAAAGGAAAGGGATCTCAACAGCAAACATGACCTTTATGAGTTTGCATCAGGATGAAACAATTAACCATAATAAGATTTTACTCTACAATCTAATATTATTGTTGGTCAGAATAAATATAAGTTAATGAAAACTTTTTTTTAATAAAAAGTATTGTTTCACCAGAACAATAATGCTTTGTTTACTGGTTTAGATGGCAATATTTCTGAGGAATGTCAGACAGGATTTCTGACAGAACAACTCCTCCCCAGCCCTGTGATTAGGTTCTGAATGCAGAAACTTAATGTTGAGTCCCAGCCTCCTGCATAAACTCACTCTGGACATCTGACAGGCTCTGACCAGTGAGAATATTTCCCTGCTCTAAGGTAATGTGAATTCTCCATGTTTCTGGTGACTTACATTGTCTGTGTTCTCTCTGCACAACTGGCAAAGATACTTTTATATTAAATGGTTGAGTATGTGAAAAGAAGATCCAGACAGAAGATGCATCATGGGAAAGTAGACTAACTCCACCGTTTAGTCATCAAAATGTTTGAGGGCACCAAACTTGGATCAGGAAGATGAAATTGGGGTTTTTACACACATGATGTGAGTGCATCAACACTGGCATTTTAACCTGTATAGGTGCATAATTTTCAGTTACTTTACAAAGAATGTCTTATTGTTTTCTCTTGCAGGAATTAAAAATTTTAATTCCATAATCTTCCTTTTATTGAAAAATGGAATTGTAATTTTCAAGAAGTGTTGTGCTTCAAGTCTACCTAATGTCACCTTCCCCAACCTAGCCTTTATGCTATCCCTAATTTCCTATTTTTTAAGAAGTTTTTTGTCTTCATCACATCAAGCTCCCCAGTGAGAATACATTATCATACCATATGAACATTACTTGCATGGCTGTTCATTTCTAAGAGGTCCTGTTGTAACTGAGATGACAACAGGTCACAGAAAATATTACACAGATTCTATAATCAGAAATAAAAATAAATCACCAAATAGCTTTTTACTGCTCTGACAAAGACAACGAAAGGATCCAATAGCATTTTTGTCCAAACTAGGCCTGTATCTGGTTAATTTTATTACAGTAAGAGCAAACAATATCAACTAATAATTGAACCATTATACCTGAAGTGTGAATGTCTCATTTTTGTACTACATGGTTACAATCACACTGAGAAGCTCACTCTACCAGCAGCTCTTTCTTTTTTGGACACATCTCATGGTATGCCCAAACAAGCACATATAACAGGTAGATTTGCCCAGAGAACTTGTGGATGCCACATCCCTCAAGGTGTTCAAGGTTAGACTGGATGGAGCTCTGAGCAACCTGCTCTCATGAAAGGTGTCCCTGACCATGGCAGGGAAGTTGGAACTACGTGATCTCTAAGGTCCCTTCCAACCTATGATTCGTTACATTATCACATTATGTAATAAAGTGTCTATATGAAATGCTCCTGATATTTTTCAGTGAGAATTAAGAATTTGCTAATCTAATCTTAGATATGGTGCCGAGACAAAGTATCTTCATCATCTGCAGTATTATTCTGCAATATCTTATGCTTCTTTCATGCAGTATATGGTATACTGAAATTCCAGGAAAAATTAGCTGTTCAAAGGACAATCCAAGGCACGTGATGAGAGTGTGAGACTAATACATGGAACTATTTTATTGTAAAGAATGATTCAGGGAGTGAGGATGATTAACTTGGAATTCTGCCCCTGTGAGGTTTAAGCAAAACTGTAGTTGACTTCCCAGGGTCAAGATTTCATTTATGGTTTCCATTTGTTTGCATACATAGCTAAAACCCCAGAGATGCCAACATACACACCTACTATGTGCATATGGATAACTACCTAATGATACTGCAAATCTTATTTCAGGTAAGATATAATCCTAGTGACAACCAAAAGACCCCTGAAAACTTTCAAGGATGGCAGCTCCAATATATACACTTATAGCTGGACTGACATGTGCAGAGATGCTGATCTTTTAGTAGGAGGGATTTTATTAAGAATACAAGCTGGGAGTCTTTAAAAGAGCAAGTAGTTAGGTTTTCGTATACAGATAGGTTTATACTTGTCTCACTACTAAACCACGATGCACACTGTGAAAAGAAAATAGAAAACAAAGAAGACTTTGTTTTCTGAGAGAAACAAAAAGTCACTCACAACTGCTCTTTTTGCATAGTATCCATGGCTACTATAATATAATCTGTATGAAAATATAATATAAATAATATATAAAATAATTTTTATATAAAATAAAAATAATAAATAATATAAAATAATATAAAATATAATCTGTATGAAAGAAATAAGACACACAAGTTAATTTTTTAACTTCTCAGATTAAAACTGTGAACTTGTGGAATGGGAAAATTTCCTCATGTACTATAATGCAGGTTTGGCCTTGGAGACATCATACACTTTCTTTCTGATCTAAAAATCAGTTGGGAAAATGAAATTTCAAACATATAATAGAAAAACATCAGCAATATAGAGAAACTTGTCTTATTTGAAGGGAAAATAAAGTACATTATTTTGGGCATAGTGTGACCATGTCCCCCTTCACAGCTGCATAGGTAACTGGACTAGAAAACAAATACACCCCTTCAAAACCATATCAGGTTATCAAATATAGTTTGATAAGGTTAAAACAAAGGACAGAAAATGTCTCTGATTTACTTTAATAACAAGCATGTTTCTCTCCACTCAGAGACCTGACTGGCTTCACAGCCTGAAAATGATTGCACTGTATTAGAAAACTTACTGGCAATCTTCTTAGGCGAAACCAAGAAGGAAATGACTGTGCAGGCTGGAGCAAGCTGAAGAAGCTTCCAGGTGGTGTCCAAGTACTACTGGCAGGTTACTCTGGGAAAGCTTCAAATGTCAGCACCCATGATAAACCTGTTGTCCACAATAATTACTTTGGCCACTTATGATTTCAAATCAGTTTCTGTTACAAACAGCAAATCATCATCAAAGGATCCAAAAGGTATTGTTGTAATGTTGTCTCAGAAGCTCTGCAGTAACAAAGACCCTATTCAATAAAAGCAACTTTCCCCTCAATCCCAAAAGTGTCCTATCCAGTTCATGCCGGAACTGAACTGGCAGAAGAATAGAAGAAAATTCGTGTTACAGCCAGACATGTTTTATCTGTGCTGCAGCCAGAAACTGTGTGTGCTCTCAGGGCTCTCTGTCTGGTACATTTTTGAGGCTCCACTAACAGATCCCAAACTGACCAGAGCACCCACCTCTCTACTGCTAAAAAGGACCGACCAGAAACACGTACATCTCAGCCTTGAGATGTACTGGCATAACCTGCCTCGTATTAAAAAAAAGTCAAAATTTCTTTTTCGTTCACGCCTAAAAGGAAGGGCTGCTAATGCCACACTTTCAAAGGGGAATAGGCCCTCATACACAAAAGCACAGTCTGGGAGAGTGGGTTAAAATCATGCCAGGGAGCTTTCTAAAAAAATGCATAGATGGTTGCATGTCACTGTGCAAGCCTATGTCCTGATCCTATTTTACTTACTAGTGTAGGTATAGACAACTGGTCTTGTCAACTAATAAAGGCTTAATAACCTTGATCAAAATTGATAAAACTGACTTTCTCTTGCTGCCAGTAGGCTGGTGAGGGCACTCTTAACTGTTCAACAGGTGTCACCCAGACCTCCATTCCAAGGATGCAGGAGTAAATCTGTCTAACCTTTCTTCATCACCCAACCTCTACTGCAGACTCTGCCTTATACTAAAGTCCTTGACTTTTAGCAGCCATTCAAGATGTCCTTTCCTTGATGTTTGGACTTGGTTGCCCTTGTCACCCCTGCTTTCAGTGTGACACCAATCCAACTTAAACACTTATTCCAACTGAGACACTCTGCAATATTTCAAAGGCTCTTTTCCATAAGAAAATATGTACATTGAAGTCATTCATGCTTCATAAAAAGAGCAGAAAAAAAGTATGCAAGAAGACAGTCACTTGAGAAAAAAAGGAGTTAACAATTTACGCTTCAAGGCTTAAAACAGATGTTAAGAGATAATACTCTCCAAATCATAACCTTTCATGCAAAGAGACAGAATGACTGTTACCTCTTGACAGATAGTACTACTGCAGAAGGCAGTGGTGTCTAATCCCACTATTGGAATTAAACTAAAAATCTTTCATAAAAACTGTGAGTCTGTAGAAGATTATAAAAATAAATTGGCCAAATTATTTCAGTGGGATGGCCTCAGTCCATTACCTTTTCAGGATTTGGAAGGAAAGGTAATATTTATTACTTCATCTTGTGGTCTTCGCCTTATGGAAAGTGAATTTCTAGCAGGTATACATACATATCTGATATTTTTGTATACAAGGAAACACAGAACCAAAGTGATGAGTTGAAAAGAAATTGTTACATTTAAGAAAAGAAAAAAACAACTATTGATTAAATGTATGTTATCAGGAAAATTAGAAATAAGAAAGAATCCATGCCCCACAGTGATACGTCCAGACCCTAACTATCAAGACATTCTCAAACCAACTTTGAATCTGGAAAGCCTACTAGTACATTTGATATCTGAAATTCTCATCAGACAACATAACAAGACAACTTGGGTTCTTTCCTCACTTAGATTAATGTTGCACTTAGCACTTTTGGGAAAAAGATGGAGCTGCATGCCTGCTCCTGAGGCTGGCTGCAGGCTTCACAACCTTGATCCACTAGTGCAACTGGAGTGACTATGACTATGAAATTCTGAGACACTGAGAACAAGTTACCACCATGTCTCCTGTGATGTGAGGATCTCCAACAGATAACTTAAAACAGTTTTAATCTCAATTTTGCAATGCTAGATGTTTAAAAGGGATCATTCATACAGCGTATGAATAGCTGAATTTGAACAGAACTGCACGAATCTTGCTTTCTCTATAATCTTACTGCAATGTTTTCCACCCAAGTAGAAGTCAGAGTAAGGATTTAAAATTAAAGTAAGAAAAGCAAATAGAAGTGTTTATGAGAACATACAATTAGGTATTTATAGGAACCATCTGTCTGATGGAAATAGTACAGGAGAAGATACAATAGAGGTCACCTTCCTACCTAATCAGTAGGTGATGGATGTATTCATGGATTGTTATGAATACTATACTGTTGGATGAGATCTGTTGACATATGTGAGTTACCTTCACTCAGGACTCAAAAGTATGTTCTGATACTAAAGTTTCTGGTCTTTTCTGCTAAAAATCTATTCATTAATTTTTTTACGAGGTAAAAAACCCTCTACTGTGTATCTGTTCAATTAGATTCTACTAGATCTTTGCATTTGGTAAAAGCATTCTTTTCAGTTCTTACCTATGTTTTGGTGCTTAGATGCCTGAACTTCTGTTGCAATTCACTTAGACTCCACTCCATTTCAACTGGAAAAAAGCATAATTGCTGCACATGGGATAATTCTTGCAGTCTTCAGAGGAAGGGAAGTGAGTGAGAAGAGTGATACATTACCCACAGTAATTTTCTTAAAAACCATAACTAGTGAAATGAAATAACATAATCCAATGAAAAGATAAACATTTTTTTCAACTATCAAATGCTCCAGCAATTTTCCACAGTGTAATCTAATACAGAAGGTGTATTTCATTCTTATTTTGTGCAAGACAAAAGAAACCATTTTGATCAACAAAGATTGTTGTGTACAGAAAAATCTTCCTGATAAAACCAGACAGTAAACACTTCTCTATGTCCCTATCTTACAGGTAGAATTTTAGCCAATGCTTTTGCTTTTATTTGTTCAAAGCATGTCTTACACTTTTTCACCGCACCTATTATGCATTTCTCCATTTGAACACCTGTTGAACTAAACTTGTCCTGCCAGAGTTTTTTAATTATGCAATCTACTCTGTCAATGGCAAGCACTTGGGCAGAATTTCCTATATACCTTTCAACATACCCAGCAGACAAGTAAGAACTCACTGTACAGAAATATTTGCCAACTGAAATGTTAGTAAGACAAGTTTAATCAAGTGATCTTGCCTAACTTTTACCAAAGAATCACAATTTTCATCATCAGTTTATAACTTCAAAATACCACTTTTAATGTTATTTCTTAGAAATTTTTATTGACTTAGTCATTCACACAATCTGTCATACATGCCTGACTTGCATAATACTTCAGCCAATAGTTCCATTAATGCTTGAATACCTTCTTTTCATGGGTAACACAATGAATACCAAATTTGTTTCCAGCTTTTAAGAAAATTTGGTTTTGCAGGGAAAATCCTGATCAATTGAAGCTAACAGAAATTCACTGTTGACTTCAATGGGATTAACATTTCCCTGTATTTGTATACATGCATTCTCTCTATTTAGTGACGAGTATTCCAATTACATGTGTGCTATACCCATGGATAAGTCTAATTAAGAGAAATGTCTTTGAATTTGTGTTTGCTGACTAATGCTATAAATGTAGATATTTAGACAAGCATTGTACAGAAACCTTTCCAATTCTGTTATGATATAATCATGAGGTGTTTGTGCAGTGCAAGGCACCACCTGGCATTTACTTCCAAACTGACCAACATATGCAGGTTTCATCAGAAGAAGGAAAAAACCCCACCTGTTCAACAAATTTTTCAAAGCGTCTGAAGAATATTAAAAAAATTCTTCAAATAACCACCACTTTCAGAATGACACTTTTTTGGGGGACCAGGTGCAGGGCTATTAAACTCATACGCAAACAGGGGAACCCATTACTTTCTTTTGGAGGCTGTTGGAATGGCAGCCCTATTGCGTAAGAATACTGCTGTGGATTGTGGCTGTTGTATGAAACTCCACAAAATGCTTTTGATCCATTTTATCTTGCAACTTAGCAAAGAAATGTTGCAATAAGAAACACCAACAAAGATCTGAAAAACTTAAGCTCTGGATTACCATATTGTGTTGTCCTGCCATTCAATGTGTCAGACAAAGGCAGTGGTGTTCAAAGTAGAAAAGGAAAAAAGAAACTGGTCACAGAAAGTGCAGAGAACAAAGTAAATAATATTCCTCCACATCCCTACTCTTTCATAGATTTGTTGTTAAAAGAGTTGCAGCAATTAGGCTTTTGTTAATTACCAGCTGTTGAAACAGATGTGTTGACTGTCCTTATTAGCCAACAGCTGGGACAGGAGAACAATTGATGCTCTCTAAAATCAACAGCCAGCTGCTTTGCAGTAATTATCTCCTATGGATAATACAGGTGATAAAGGCAGCAGTTATGAGTTTCAATAACCAAGGTACTGTTATTGAATATCACTGGAATTTATGGTTGATTTTAGAAAATGAGTAGAGCAGTAAGTTGCTATGTGTGCTTCCTATCTGCATTGTGTCAAGGTCATGCAATATGCAAATAATAGGGGAAACACAACCAGAATCCCCCCCTTCCCGCAACTCTTCTATTTTTTTTTTAACCCTCTTACTTTATTTTTTATATCTTCTTGATCTTTAGGAAATGCTTTCTCTTTCAGGCGACTATGATTAGATGTCATTCATTGTTCACTCAGTTTCCTATATGCCTCTCCTTGCATTCAATTTAACCATAAATGTTTTGGAATGTGCAGATGGGTATTCCTACTTGTTGAGAAATTTTATTATACAACATGCAATAAAGAAATTATTAAAAAGGAGGGTCATCTCTCTAGGGAGTTAGATTCTAGTCTCAGGCATGTAATCAATTCTTAAGGAAATTCACTTAATTTGGAATTAAGTTTCTCTAGTACCAAAATGGGGGAACTGTGTTTATCTCGATCGATCACTTTATGATTGATGACTTTAACATACTATTCAAATGCAAAGTAATGCTTGCATAATGTAACAGTAAAAAAACCCCACATGCTTTTCTAGTATTGATATATGTCAAAGGTTATAAAATGAATAGTTCTTTAAGAAGCACAGGCATGGGAGCCACAAGCGTAAGTCCTAGTATCTAAATGGATATAATATCTAAATGGAATATACCAACATAAGTAGTCAGATAGTTTGTATTTACTTTTGCTCCTGCTTTGATTTTTATTTTCTCATCTCGATACCCTATTAAATGCATTAAAAGAAAAGCAAAGCAGAGATTTTAAACCATTTCTATTAGCTGCTCAGTTCATCTCAAGCCAACAAAAGACATGTCTACAAGAATCTACAATCATGCCTATTCACTAATTAGTCTGCACTTAAAGACACTGCCTTACTGAAAGCAAGGATTAAGGCTGCTTGAATACTCTCCCTTTCATAGGCCTCCCCTATGTCTCTGTTGGGTCATCATAAGCAGCTTGTTCTCTGAGCTTTAAGTAAGGAAGCTTGACAATCAATTCTGGGCTCATCAGTAGGCACTAGGGCAATTAACAGGAGCTACCAACATTTTAAGAGACATGTGAAGAAATCAACTAGCCAGAAAGTTTCAGTAAGAGGGATGTGTAAAAATGTATCATACTTCCATGATAGCTATGCTTTAAGAAAGATGCACTGCAGGATGCATTATTTTTTATTTTGCAATAAAAGCACAACAATGTACTTCTCTGTTCCCACTTCAGATTCAAAAGAAAAAAACATATAGCAAGAAAATTGACATGCATCCTTGTAAACACATCCTCCCACCTATTAACAGGAATTCACTACACACTATGAAAGAAACAGAGTACTTGAGTCTAGCTGTCAGTTTTCTGCTTTTGGAAGAATGCTAGAAACGATGAGAAAAGGAAAGGAGAAGGAATGGTTTTAAGCAATGGCTTTTCATTTGCTTTTCATTATCTCCTTATTTCTTCAGCTACTTCTCTCTACCCTTGCAGTGCTTTCAGACCCTTACAGTGGGTTTTTCTTGGAAGGCAAAACTTGGCTTTTTGCCTTTTGTTTGTCATCCATGAACGGGTCAGCAGGGGGGGATTGGGGACAGGGGGAAAGTGGTTTAGTTTTGGTCTCACTCTGCTTTGGTCTATCAATGCAAAGTTAATATTTAGACTGTACCAATGAGAAGCAATGGACAGTATAGGGCTACTCCACCTTAGGGAGAGATCTGAAGAAAGGTTTCTATCCAATGTAGGTAGATGCTAACTAAATTCAGAATAGAATTGAAGAATTCTTCAGAGATGGTGTTCTGCATGGATTTCCATGGCAGAAATTACCCCAAAGCAAGCAGGAACCTGAAGCCTTGAAGAAGAAAATGAAGTTGAATGTTGTTTCACCTTGGCCAAGACATACTGTAGAAAAATTTCAAACTGCATGTATGTGGCAAGGGCTTCTGCTGCCTAAATCCTGCAGTTAAGGCCTATGAACTGGTCACAACTGGAACTGTATCTCTGCAGGATTAACCATCAGCCTCTACTCTTAAGAGCAGAAAAACACCTGAGGGCGTGTACTGTGTGGCCACTGGCATGCTGACAGGGAGCTGAAAGCACCTGGACTTTGGTCCCATGTCTTGCAACAGTCACTGGTAACACAGAGCTTTGACAGACTCACCACCTAACTAGAACAACACTTTCAAGCCAAAAAACAGACCTATGAAGATCTGAATCGAACTCACTGTCTGCCGAGCCCCTTGTGAACCTCCTCTGCACCAGAGCCACAGCAAATCTGTTCCAGTGAACTTAATCCAATATATTTCAGTATCTTGGTACCTACCTTGCTAACAAAACCTACCATACATAACCTGGAGCCAAAGCACAATGCATTTCCCTTTGTAGTTTTTTTCAAATAAAACACCTAGAGACAGCACAGGCCAGTTCCCCAAGAATGTAAAGTTGAAGACTGCTGCCCAAAACAAATCTTTTCTGCTATCTCATAAAAATCTTTGTAAAAGTGACAATCAAGCCCTCGAGAAAATTCACCCGGCAACAGCTGCATTGAAACAAAGTTACTGCAGTAACAAGTAACGTCACACTGTTAATAATTGACAAGGAAAGAATGAAAAGGTGAGCAAGGGATAAAGAGGACAAAGCAAAGATTTCAGTATAAACTTCTGCTGGTAGGTAATCAACCAAAATAAAGATTGAAAGAGTTGGTATGAACGTTATATTGAAAACTGAAGCAAGTTTGATATCTTGGACTGCTGAATGGGGCTTGTAAAATTCCATTTTCTGCAGCCTGATTTGCAAAATTTGACAAACAAATCCCCTGCTGATTTGAATCTACTTTCATTCAATTCCCCTGAGAAACTAAAGCAAATGCAGGAACAGCGGCTTCTCATGTTTGCTATACGCAGGAAAAGAGTCATGCAATTCCTGGTCCTGCAGGTTAAGGAATGAATTAGAAATGCAGCGGTAATGAATTAGTTTCCTGATTTACATAATCTGACAAAAGACCACTCCCCTTGGAGGGAGAAACTACATCCTCGAGACAGTGTTTAGAAGAAACTGTTTCGGATGACTAAATTACCAACAGCCTTGGGTGAAATGGACTGCTGTTAGTACCCACCACTACTGCTAGAGGTCAAAGCAGCAGGAAAAACTGTTGAGACTACAAGTGGAAGTAAAATATTAGGAAATCAAGACTTTTCCCCTCAAATCCCATTTTTTCTATATTCCATAATGAAGTCCATAATGACTAAATCTGGATTTTTATATTGTAACTTATAAACTATCACTGTTTCATTTATACCAATATTTCTGTCCTCTTTGGTCCAGAATCCTGGTGGCTGGTAAAATTTAACTGTTCCCTAAATAAGATATACCCCAAGTTTAATTGACGTATCAAAGTTAACAAAATAAATAACCCATTCACTAAAATCAAATAGTTCAAAAAAGTGGACTCATAAAATTAAGGCATTGCAAGTTCAGACTCAAAAGATACTGCTTTTCAGGAGAGTTGGGGGAGTCTCAGTTCATGATCTGTGAAGAACACTGAAGTCCCACTGTTTCTCAAAGATAGAAATCCAGTTGTGCTGCACCTCTTGAGGGAAAAGAAAGTGTTAATTCATACCAGCTCTTAGGGACATATCAACAGCTGCTGAATGAAGATGCTATCAATAGGACATTGGAGGGTTTTTTTTGAAATATCAAATAAAATCTTATAGCAGATTTAGTGATAACTTATGAAATGTAAACAATTAAAGATGAACTGCAACTGTCAAAATTATGTCATAGGAATATTTGCAGTTCACCGGACTTAATTACTCAGAGTCCAGAGCTGTTTCCATTGACGTTAACATAAGTTGCCACAGTAAGTTCAGTAGGGGCGAGGGGTTTCTTTCTGGTCTAGTCAGTAATAAGTTGTTACTGTTGGCAAGAATTAATAAACTCCTTCTTTCCTACAAAGATTAATTAATTTTTCAGGCTTCAAGAAAATAAGACTTCTACTGTCAAAGAAGCATTATTTAATACTCAGACTGTCTGCTGAGGCCTCACAGTGTGACACAAATTTAAAATAAAACATATTATAAAACTTAGCTTTCTTTTTAATTTACTGCACTGTGGTATTCTGAAAAATTCTGAGAACTTTATCCAGCATCTAGGTTTTATTTAGCCTTTCATAAAAAGTCTTACTTTTAACATCAGCCAGATTGCAGTTAGAGTGCTAGTTTCTCTGAAAACAAGCCCTTTCATATGAAACACAATTCAAGTCTCTCTTAGATAAACTGATAGGTCAGTCTGTAATCAACAACAGCTTTTCAACTCCAGTTAACTAGCTAACCTCTTTGCTTGTTCTACTCTCTTTCAAAAATCTTTATTTTATAGAGATATTATTTTCAAGGATTTTTTGGTAACCCTCCTTATATTATATTTTGGATACCTATGGTCAGGAATAATTGCTTTCTAGTACCTATAAGTATCATCATCATTATTGTAATTAAGGCAGTTAGGTTGAAATATGTGTTGCTACAAACACTGAAACTAACTGGTGGTATCCGCAATAAACTTCACAACTGAGTAAAAAGCCCCCAGTAAGTAAATATTGATTGACAAATTCAAAGTATACTTGATAATAGAAGTGTCTTGCTATTTCATTATTACTCCACTGAACCAAATAATTATTATAACAAAATGGAACTTTCCAAAAGTTTGTAAAAAGACAATAATTTAAACTAACCATTCATTAGTTTTCTTCCAGTGTAATTTTGCAGTTATTATGCCACAGGAAGAAAATAAGTGACACTTCAAAGGAACAAAGATTAAATCAAGAATATTGATTAGAAAAATCTCCTATGCTGACATGCACTTCAAGAGTTTAATTTCATGAAGAAAATTTTGTTAAGAAGGTAAGTAATGGCTTAATATTCTTACTGGCTAGAAATGGAAGGACAATGCCAGGGAATCTGTGTCAAGGTTAGCCTAATCTCCTAAACATGTATTTAAAAATGTAGATAGCATTAGCAACTGATTGAGAAAAAAAAGAGAAACATATCCCTCAATTTCCAGGGAACCCATTTTTACCCTCTTTCATTATAGAAAGGACAGAAGTCATACAACCTCTCACTGTCAATGCCTTACCAAGCTTCTAACAGAAACCCAATCAATACCCATGCCTTGAGTAGTTCTTACCTCATTCAAGGTGGAAGGAGCCCTCCTTCACCAACCAGCATCACCTCCATATCACTGCTATATGTAGAACACACTTTTATAGAGATGATCTGGAGGACAGGACTACTAGCTCTCATCAGTGACAGAGCAAATTAAGACCTGATCCAAATTCAGCAGCTCAGTTCAAATGCAATGTTAACACACTGGAGGCTTGACTTAGGATTTATTTTGAAGTATTGTAAGTAGAGGAGACACACAGTATTACATACAGCAAGATCTTAATACCGTATATATATGGATGTATAAGGCCAGAAACACCTAGACACATCTATGAGTGTGCCTTTCAACACAGATCTAGGTATATAATTATACACACAAACACTACATATAGCAAAATCCTGCCATTTATCTGCCCCTACCTTCAGACACCTGAAATTTAAGTGAACCAGGCACTTCCAAATAACATTTCATCTATCTTCTGCATTTATCTTTAGAGAAGACAAACTGCTGTTTGGTGACATATTCTCCTCTTTGTAATGACTACAAATGGAGCCCTGAAAAGTGGCAGCTAAAGGTGGGTGAGTGAACCCTTTCCTTTGCAGGACATTAATAAGGTCATGAAGACAAGTACAGAAATATTAGGCAATGCCAGAGGTAAGGTTACCAGGGCACACACATCATAATGCTACTTTTAACTGCCTGATCATTTTTTTCCAGACATCTTTCCAATTGTTGCATGGAGTGGACCTATACCTGGACATCCCTGCTCAGTGAAAGAGTTGTTGCCTGTTTATTCTTGTTTCTTTTGTTGTAGCCATTGGAACGAAACTGCAGTAAGACAGCAAATATTCTTCATGTTTAATGTAGCTGAATGCTGCTCAGCTGTCCCGAAATGTATCCGTCCTTTGGCCGTGGCACCTCAGCATGAATTAACTGAAAGTTTTCAGAGGGATTGATAGTATGTTACCCACTTTCTGACTGTGTAAAATAAATCCCTTGTGTCTAATCTGCCAAAGTATCCTGCACTCACAGCTGCAACTGGAGTCAATGGGAGACAGAACATAAATGCTGTATAATGCCTCCACAACAGACCTCAGATGAAATTACCCAAGGTTTCAACCACACTGAAAACAATTAAGAGGAAAACTAAAATGTAAGTGGCTATCCACAGTTACCACAAGTGAGAAAGTTTATTTTCAGCATTTTCTGCCTGTCATCTGCGACTGAAAAAAACAGGCTGATTTCAGTTTGTGAAACAGCACATCAGTGAAAGAAGGGACTATATGAACAGGACAGCCTACACCACACAAGTAGGAGGCTAATCTTCTCAGTTGGAAACTAGCTGGAGCAGCCAGGATATTAAATCAGCAACACAAGGGGAGATTATTTGGAAGGCAAATGAGGTACATGCTCAAATTCAGCACCTAACAAGCAAATTGAACCAATGTGGCAAAGAATATAATCAAAAGAATCTCTTCAATTGTTTATGTTTTGATCCAAGGAATCTGGGTAAGCAGCAAGAGGAAACTCTCACCGATGGGAATAAATTTTATATAACCAACACTATTAAAATGAGGTGGACAACTGGCATGTTAAAATCTCTGATTAACAGGAAGGATAAGAGAGGCAGAATGGGAACAGGATGCCTTAACACCCGCACTCACCCTCCCCCTCCCCCCCCCGTCATTATTCCTTTTAGAGTGATCAGTAACACAGGACCACAGCTCTTGAACACGTAGAGGTCAATATGCTAACAAAAATAACTTAAGAAAGACTTGCTGGTCAGCTAACTAGGGCACAGAACAAGTTTTTCTTCAGCATTTATTTATAATATTTGAAAAGGAAAAAGAACTACATTATAGGGGACCAGTTTAAGACACATATTCTGGGACTCCTTTGCGGACAATTATAAACTAATATTATACATTTTCAAAAAACATACATTATTTATAAGCATGGAGTAAATAATTTCGTTATAGCACAAGGTTAATTACTCTGCTGGAGATCAATAAATACTTTGAGATAAGTGATAAGCCAATTGCTTTCCACATGAGAAAAAACAACCAGAATCTTTCAGTTTATTAGAAAACAAGGAGGAATAAATTTTGCATTTACAAATTCAGGCAATTTTTACTTTAGGTGTTGCAGGGTTGCTAAAATACCAGGACATTCCCAGACTGGAAGAGCATTAATAATGTGTCAATATTAAATTAAAAAAAAAAAAAAAGACTAGTGGTATTAAACTTGGCCATATAAGTGAAAACACTGGATACAATTAATACAGATTTTAATGAAAGACTATAATTATTACCAGTCAACACATTTCTGGTAAAACAGCTCTCCACACAACCTGATTTCCTTCATGGATGAGATTAGAAGAGCATGTTGTACAGTGATTATTTAGGCTTTCATTCATCAGACATAACAGACTGATTAAAAAAAAAATCACTATGCACCATCAAGTGAAAACAAGTGGGTTTTGAATGGACTGAAAGTTAAAAAACACAAAACCCCCCAAGTCCCAAGAGAAAATTGTCACTGAGTAACACTGGAATACTATCAAGGTTGAGCAGATATCAGCACTAGCATGCTCTTACTCAGCCTATCCTTCAATTATTTGCAACCAGGTAGACACAGCCAGTAATGTGCATGAACAACAAAGTAAGTAAATAACGATGACAAAACAGTGTTCTGGGTCACTTGGTGGAGTATTCAAATTAATAAAGCCAAATGCAAAACTCTCTATCTGAAAAGAGTGAACACAGGCTACACTTATAGAAAGAGCAGCTATATTCTGAAAATGCTGACTGTGATAAAGATCTGAGACTTTACTACAAGATGACATTATAATGCAGTGGAAAAACTGGGAAAATGCAACTTTTTTGGTATATACACAATGAAACAGTATCTCCATGAAGCAACTAAAGTGATTTTACTTTATGTATGACACCAAGAACAAAGATATGCATATGTATTTGTGTCCACATCTGAAAACAAAAGGATGTTAAAAACCCAGTGAAGATGCAGAAAAGAGCCATACCAGTAATACAGGCACTAGAGAAAAAGGCATATAGTGAAAGAGCTTATTCTGTTCAGATTATAAAAACCCCTGAGGATGTATGATAATTTTGAACAAGTACCAGGAATGGAATAGTTATATGTTGCTACTGACTCTCATTGACCCTCAATAAACAGACAGAAAATACAGGATGTGAAGAGATTTTTAATCTAGTTGAATAAGGGCAACTTGACTCACTGGAAGAAATGATCAAAGGAAAATGGTGGTCTCTCCACCTCTCGGAATTTTCACATCAGACTTAGATACCTTTCTGGAAAGCAGGTTTAAAAAAATCCATACATTTCTGGGCTCAATACAGGGACAAGTGGTGAAATCAGTGATCTCTGATATTCAGAAGAGCAACTAAACTACATAAAAAATCTTCTGGACTTGGCTTTAAATGTCAGGAATTTATGAACTATAAATATTCTAAAATGTAAATCTTGTATGTCTCAAATAGGTATGCAAAATTTGTAGGTGCTTTTGAACTTAATTTTTTCATGCCTTGGTTTCCCCATGAAGCATGAAGAAAATACTTCTTCAAGAATACATTAAATCATTGTTTATTAAACCTTTGGTTCCTATAACATTGAATACTACAGAAAATTCCCATGATGGTTGCTCAAAATTCTGTTTTCAGGAAGAAGTTTGAACAGTATCCAGTAAACAAGGGATTGGCACACATAATGAACAAAGATAAAATAATATATTGATTGGCTGTTCTCTGGATACTGTGTGAAGCAGGAATGCTCTGAAATAAAGCACACATGATCCTGTAATGAAAAATGTTAACATACTGTTTCAAGGGAAAGGGGAGTAAATGAAGACGCTTCCTTCAGAAATGCCAGAACTGAGGTTAACTCTTGATTAACTGGCTATTTCAGTATAGCATTTTGCTTGTATAGCAAATAACACTGTACAATTGCACAAATAGACAATACTCATAATTATTATCTAAATAACCTGTCTTCCTGAAAGGAAGGACAATGTTCTGATGAATAACTTTGCTGAAAGAAAGGCCATTTGCTTGCCCTATCATGCACTCCTTAAATCCCCTGCAATTTGTCAGCTTTGAATGCAATACTTCTCCAGACGCTACCAATGAGGTTTTCATATTTTGCTCATGTCATCCATTTTCCATTTGATTAGTAGAGACCTGAAGTAATCTTTCTGCTTCACAGAACAACTAAAGCCAACATATAGGAAAATACCCGTAACTTAGGTACAGCTCTTAGCATGGGACAAAGGCCTTTGGGGATGTCCAGGCTCTTGGTGGACCAATGAAGTGGCTGAGAGAGAAGAAGAAGAAACAAACATCCAGGCTGAAAAAAGGAAGGATAAGTTAGGAAAACAATGAAGAATGAGAATGGGGAATAAAGGAAAGCTAAGTGATGTTGAACAGTTATGGTGTAAGATGTAAGAAGAGAGAAGTAATAATTTGTATGAAAACATGGATGAGAAGAATGCAGAGCTCATGTACTTTTCAGAGGTAGGTAAAAAGATGGAAAGAGCAGAACATAATATGAGAAAAAAACAAGGGTAAATATTTTTTCACATACCATTTTCTTTTGTGTAACAAAATTTCTGTGATTTATTTTTATATTTGGGTTTTTTGAACCTTTCTGTTTTGAAGTACTTGCTTAAACAATGTGTATCTAAAAAAGTTTTAACATTCAAATATTGAATGGATTATTCTTCTAAAGTCAAATAAGTGAAATTACCATAAGATTTGAAAATAAGACTCACTTTTCTGACTTTGTTAAAGTTTTTATAATTTTTTAAAAATATTTAACATATTTTTCCAAGTCAGAAATGCCACTGAATGAATGTTTGACCACAAACAGAATTAGTTTTAAACTATGAAAGGTGGTTTTGGTGCCAGTATCTTTTCAACATCAAGTTAATTCAGGTTCCACCTCTTTTAATCTGCAGTATTTCCCCCCAAAATTGCCAGGGATCAGTTAGTGGCCACGACATTAAAAACTAATGAAAGGTGTAGACTTTAATTTGATAAGTTAAAACCCTTCAAGGCTTAATGTCATCACTTTAAATGTAGCATAAAAAGAGTAATGGAGAAAAATGATTGAAGCTCTTCACCATGGCTGTACTAGCCTTGATGGATTTAAAATTTGCAGTTCTGATACTGGATGCAGTATTTTGATATACAAGACAAACAAAAAAAAGAAGAAAAAGGTTTATATTGATACTATAACATTTGTAAATCAATGGACAAAAGGCTATCTGTAAAAACTGTAAACATCAAGCAATTTACTCTATATCAGCTATTTTAATGAAGCTCTGTCTGATTCTAAACTTTATTTCAGTCTCTTTCCTCCTACCACTTTTTCTCATAATAACAACCACATATTCCTTCCAGTGTCCACATAAAATTAATAGATTCCACCTATACCCTTTATATCTTTCTACTACAATACCTTCCACATACTCTGCTTAACTTTTTTGGTCCACCATTTGGACAGTAGTGATACCCTGTTGCACAGCTGTATCCTACTAAACAGTAATGGCTACTGATAAAGTTATCCTCAACTTCCCCTTGAGTGGGACATTAGGAGTTTCCCAAAAGCTGACAGCTGAGTAGAAGAGAGAAACTCTGTTATGGATCCAACCATTGTTCTTCTGTCAGATTTGGTTGAACGTAGCGAAAAATCAGAAGGTGAAAACAAAGACTGCATAATCATACATCCCTTATTTTCTTAGGAAAACATGGCTAAAAAAAACATGCTTGCTAGATATTTCATTTAAAATCCTTTCTCTTTTTTTTTTCTATATTAAAAGTACATTAAAATTAAAGCACACATCTCATGAAGTGTTCTCTTGAGAAATCATTTCTATCCAGAAGAGACTGTGATCTAAAGACCACAGAGGGCTTCCAGTCACATTGGTACACAGAAAAAGAACAAAACAATGAAAGGTCATCAAGAAGATGAAGATAAGCCTTATATTTGCAAACCAGGACATTTTTAACCAGTTGTTCCAGTTGTTTCCCACGGACTGTACATACATTTGCTGCAAACACAGGCAAAAATGACTATACATGAAACCCTCCACCTCTCCTCATTCTTGTTGAGAGTCTCTTGAGTGAAAAGTGAAAAAGGCAGACAAAATTTGAGTTTTCAGTGAGTGGAAGACCCATAGTTTCTTTAAGTATACATACCTGTAGTGACTTTGCAGGAGGCAACTTCCCTGGGAGGATCAGAAGTAGTAGCTGCTGTATCAGGTGGTTAAGAAAGCAACTTTCCCAAATTGGGCATTGAATGGAGAAACCAATCCACTGCATGATGTTTACAAATAAGAATTCTTGGCAAATCTCAGAAATTGATATATTTTAGAAACATGCCAAATAAAATGTTTGGCTTCCTTCCAACTGCACCTTGATTCAGACCAGGTGAAAAAACACCATATGGTCCATGTAGAAACAGAGGTACTACTGTCTGACACTTCTACACTCCTCTGAGGATGTGATATCCCCTGGAAACACTGTAGATGTGCTGCTGATGCTCATGAAAACAAATCCTACCTCTAAGATGTTTTCCTACCCCTGGATCAGAAAGATGTAAAGTGACTGAAAGCAAGATGGTACAAACAATCTTGCCAGCACACAGTCCTTGACAAAACGGAAGGGGTTTCAGTGGTAGGAAGATATACAAGATCTGTGGTACCAAACACACTCTTGAATAGGATGAAAAAACCCCAAAGCTGCAGAGATTTTAACTTCTGTATTTGTCCCTTTTTGGCTGTATTTTCTTAAGATAGAATATTTCTTTCAATACTGATGCAATTCCAGTATGGGAACAGGAAAAGTGCAAAGTCCAATAAATTTAGGAGGGATTACAAAAACCTGTTTTGCAGACTTGCTACAAATGGTCACACCAGCCCTTTTTGAGCATCTATATGAAAGTATTTTGAGGTGAAGTGCTAGGTATCATGTGTTGGATTTAGTAACACCCTAACACTGCTACACACAGACAGCCCATCTGTGGCTGGTTTGTGCAACCACAAAACTGTACTCACTTGTGTGCAAATCCCTCATAGGACAATTGGTCTACAGCTCACGTATTTATACCTTTTCTTGGACAGTTGCCTGATATTGTCTTACATCTGTAATGAATGTGGTATTTAACAGATACCTTAATGCTAAAACTAGATGGTCACAAGCATAAACTGAATAAATATATTTCATAGTGGCAATTCCATTTTTTAAAGACATTCAAGTTTTAAACTCCAGAAAACTGCCATCTTTAATTTTGCTCTTATTTAATCATCAGCTTTTACAGGGAACAGGGAGTAATTTTAAGAGAGGTCAGAAAGTGAACACAGAATTAGATTTTTAGAGGTGTTGAAGCAACTCAAGACAGGTACTTAAGAGGATTCCAAAACCTGTAAATGGGTTAGATACCTAAAAATCATTAAAAGTCTTGAGAGGTAGGTATCCAAACCACTTAGACATATTTTGAACATTAGTCTCCTATTTACCTCCTTATCAATATTGCACTGTTGCCTTCAGAAAAAGTTATATACAGAAAGCTTTTTCTTCCCATTTCACATACTGACATTATTCAGCTTGCTTTTAAAACACATCTACACCTAGTAATTTAATAAATGTGATAACTTCCTTATCTTTTAGAAATATCATTTAATTACCTTTGGGACACCCTGGAATAAATTCTGTGAACTATTTATATCTCTTGTACCCCCCATTTCTTGGCCAAGGCACTGGCTTACATCCTTTGCTGATATGAAAGAATACTACTCCTCTGTGGATTTCAGTGATACAAATGTGCAGATTCTCAGGTGAGGATTTAACTCAAAAGCTCTTCTCCATGTTCAAAGCAGATTCTGATGAATATACTCCAGATTTTCTAGTAGAATCACTGAAAAAAAGGGAATGTTAAGACCCCCTCCTATTTTTTGAACACTTTTCCTTTCTGTCAGCGGAGAGCGTGCTGTGTGCTGTGCAGGAGACAGCATCATCAGAGCATGCACCCGTACTGCTGCTCCTGCCCCTTGTGAGAGCCATGGAAAGGTAGCTGCTCTGCTGTGTATCACCAAGAAAGATAATTCTGGTACAATTTCTCAGTTTATTAGAGGCCTGATCTGCAGGGGATTTGGTATGTTCCCAGTTTGCTTTGTTGAGTCATTGTGTTCGACCAACAAGTATTAAAGGAATTGTGCTCCAGTTAGGCTATGTTTAGGGGTTTCATATCATTGAACCCCATACACTAACTTTGAATGTGTCTATTAAATTCACAAGTCTAAAAAGAAATCAGTCTAAGGGAGAAATCACCTGTGCTCCTGCACAAGCCTTTTTCTTCTACTCTCAGAAAATACAACCTGACCTGTACTGAGTGATCTATAAATTAAAACATAATTATGAAGCATACATATTTTTATAAACATGAATGCCACACCTGTCATCTGAAGTAGAAGGTCAAAGAAACACTGCATCAATTAAAAAATACTAGAAAAAGCAGCAGAAATTTTCTTAAAAAGCCAAAGAAGTTTGTAAAACATGAACAAATTTTAAAGGTAATAGTAAATAAATTTGGAGCAGTAGCAGAAATATGCCTCTCCTCAGATGAATATCCTAAATACTGACCCACAAATGATTTTAAAAATTTTAAGCAAGTACTGAAATAATGTGATATCTCAGCTTGTCTTTATGGGATAAATTAACATTGCAGAAGGTTAATACACATCAAACACTACAATTTTATGGAGTAAAATTCTGCTCAGAGAAGAGTTGTAAGATGAGCTTCTCTTTTTTTCAGGGAAGGCTGTGCCTGGATTTTTTTTTTTTTGGTATCATTTTTGCTTTGTTTTCCTTCATTAGTTTGATTGTTTGCTTTAAAATTGGAGTACTTGTACACATACTTCAAAATATTGGAACAAAATATCACTTTGAAACAGAAATCTGACTTCTGTTATTATTATTTACCACTAAAAAAAGCCTCACAAACCAACATTAAGTTGATTTAATTCTTGCTGGAAAATAAAGTAGCAAAGATAACTATTTAGCTTAATGGATTAGGAAAGAAATACAGGCACTATCTGATAGACTATAAAAGTCTAGAAAAGTTCAAAATGTTTTCAGCTAAGCACAAAAATCCTGTTAATGATTAGCTGCATAACAAGAGATTTATCTCTGTCTTTTTTTCCTTTCTTTTTTTCTTTGCATGTGTGTGTGTTGCAAAGGCAACAGAGCCACACTGCAGGTCTGTCTGTGCCATTCTTAGGCCACTTTCAGGCCGATTGAGAAAAGCTGGAAAGTAAACACAGGTGTTTTAAAACTGGAGCCGCTGTCATGGACAACCACAAACACCCTTAACTCTGATGTGGCAACGCCTCTTTCCCGCCCTCTCTTTTTTAAAGCATTGCCCAAAGAGAACATGTCAAATGTTTCACCTTTCACCACCTCAAAATAACTTGGAGCTTATACCATTGTTTGGCAAGTCTCAAGCAACGAGATCGTTTTTTCATTCCTTTTCTGATGTAGTCAACTCCAAATCAGTCATACAAAATAAAGTGCTATTCTATTTCTAATTATTTTATTTTCAGTGTCCCCTGATTTACCTGCAAGCACTATGTTTCAAGCTGAACATTTCCTTCCTCAAATGTAATTTAGGCTCCCTGTTTTCATGATTCAGGTTCAAATAAAAAGACAGTGAGGAGATTTTGCAATAACGAAGCAAGATATTTAATCCAATGGATAAGACAATTAAAAAAAAAAAAGTGCAATAACAAAAACTACCACAAATCCCTCAAATCAAAAGAATAAACCTTTTGATTATTGTGCAAGAATATGTACAAAACTGAAAAAGTACTTGTTTGTAAATTAGCTGTTCCAGGAAAGAGCACATCCTGTTTAACTGCCATGAAATACTAGCTAAAGGAAAAGCATAGAAGGCAAAAGCAGAACAAATCTCCAGAAATTATGTAGTCACTATTCACTTATGCAGTTGGTGGGTGTGGGGGGAAAAAAAATGTAATATAGTAACTAAAAGGAAACAGCTACTGACAATTACAATTCAGTTCTGAAAAACTGGTAAACTAAACAGAGATGGTTACACTTGGACTGAAACTAACAGCCCCAGCAACACTCCTCTCCACAAAATGCAGAACTCCATCATAATCTAAACACGAAAATCTAGATCCAGCAAAAAAAAATCCTGAAATTTTATACTGAAAGCAGTGCAACACTCACATCTATACCAACAGTGAGTGCATTGCAAATATCCAACATTGCTGAAAATATGACAAAATCAGGTCTTACTTATTGTAAAGGATGATTTTTCTTGTCAGTCTCAGCCTTCAGATTCCAGAACGATTTTCTTTTTGACATAGATGCTTACACACTCTGGTTTCAAAAACCAGACACCAGACTTACTGTGTGTCCTGAGCTCCAACTTAAACAAACACTAACGACTTCATAAGACAGACAGCGCTCACGCATACATTTATTTATGTTAGGACACAAGTGGGATTTTTCTTTTTCCCTTGTTTTGTCCAGTGTGGTAAAGAGACAGTATTACTTATTAAAGGATCTGTCCGAACAGCCCTGAGCCGCCTCATCCCTTGTTAACTTCATTAGGCATTGAAAATAGTTCACAATCTCACAAAACAGGCCTTAAGAGATGACTAGCAAAATTGAGCTTTATACTAAAACTCAGTCCTTGTTATTTCGTTTAAGACATTTCATCTCATTTTTGACAAAAAAATATTAATACTTTGTGTACTTTTCAATTAAAAATCTAACCAATAATACCTTTACAGCTTTACTGAAAATGGCAAAGACAACACAACCATAGAAAATGCAAAGCATCAAACTTCTGTCAGCTGCCAGCATCACTCACAGTGCTGTGCATTACCTAACAAATACTTAAATCACACATACAAACACACTTATTAAACTATACTATTTCGCCTCATTTGTTGCTATTTCTGACCTCTGCATTAATCACACATGACTTGAAAATCATATACCATTGAGACTATTACACATAATAGACAAATTAAACCAAACAATATTGTGTATAAATTAGCTTGTTCATTGGTTTGTTTTAGAAATACTTTCCTGTTAAAACAGGAGGGCTTTATGCTTGGCAAAGCAACAGAGTTTAATCTGATCCATTAAAAAAAAGCTCAGTAGTTCACTAATGGAGAAAACCATTGAACATTCTGATAGCAACAATTCAGAGATAGCTAAAAAGGGAGAGAAAAGCTTGTTGAAATAACCATTTTTAAGAGCAAAACTTTCATCCTGTACAAAGATGCAGCGATTATGGTGTTATTTACCTGCATATCTGCGAGGTCTCAGAAGTATGTTTTAGGCTAACAAACTGAGTTAGGAGAACTTTATCAAACCACTAGCTACCATTAAATAGCAATGACAGATTTATCCCTCAGTACTGCAGTGACCTCCTGGCCAAAAGCTAATTTCTCATTTCTCCAGGCTTTTGTGTTCAAAGTTATTACTCAGTCACAAAAGGAGCTGACTTTTGAAGCAAGAAACTTACATCCACGTTTTGAGAAATGACAGTGTTTTCATCTGCACCTACTTCTCAAGAAGTTGTGGACACTTAGATTTGGGCAGTTATTATTTGATGCAGCTCTGAAGAGCAATTTCTTTTTTTTTTTTTATGTGTCTTAAAGAACCAACAGGAGATATACAGATATACAGTATAACTGTAAAAAAATACTAATTATCTTTAAGTGTGAAAAACGAGTTTTACTTAATGAAACAAACTGGGAAGCTGATTTTGTTCTTTAAGAAATGGGGAAAAAATTCCTGCAAGAAACAGATGAAAAATTCATCCCTGATCATCTGATTTTACTCAGATGAATAATAGGTACTCACAGAAGTGCATGAGGCTTACTGGATTAGGCCCCCGTTTGTGAAAATGTTGTTTCTGGACTCAGACCTGCTATTCTATGTTTCAGGCTGGAATGAAGTTTTCAGAGTGAAGCTCTTAGGTCCAAAAGAGAGGGGTCAGAAGGGAAACAATACAAGAGTGTGAAATATGCTTGTTGCTGCTGCAACATCAACTCTGCCTGGTAATTTTTCTCTAATTACCAAAGAAAGGAAATATGATGTATGATGTCACTTTCTTCAAACATTAACACATCTCAGCAAGACTACCAGCCTTTTTCTCCCAAAGAATAACTGAAAAAAACAAAAATATGAGAAGCAGACATTCCTTCCGGAGGACAAAGTTAATAAAACATTTTATTTGGGAAGCAGACATGATACAACTGGAGTTTGAAGGTGAACTTAGCTCTGTTCTAATATTTTAAATTTGACAACACTTGTCAAAAGATGTTAAAATTGTTTTGTGGTCCAACAAGTCACTCAGCAAGAATAATTTTTAAGCAGCTTTTCTTTTTGTTTCAGTTAAAATTAAAATCCATGCTGTGTAATCCTTGGAGTCAATCTGTAATTAAGGGGATTTGAAGCGAGACCACGCACTGCATTAATGATAAAATTTAATATCTGTTTTAATACTCTAACATAAGAAAAAAAACCCTAAGCAACATACAAAAAAGCAATCATCTTCCTATTTTGTGTGAATGCAGTATATATAGACCATTGCTATGTCTAGCAGCAATGCTGTATTTGATTTCAGCTTTTTGTTTATAGACCAAATGTTTCAGGATTTACCATCTACAGAGCTTAAAACTGCATCTGCTTGAAAGTGGGCACCCAGATTTAATAGGCTAGATAAACAGATTTTCTCTATGTTGGAAAATAAGTGTTTTCATTGCTACTGTAATATAGCAATTGCAAACGAATGGACCTACCAACAGCTTTTCCAAGGTTTCAGTCACTCTCCTCCCAATCACTCACTGACACTGTCCTCCAATATCTACAACAGTTAAAGCTCAGCTGTAAGAAATAGGAGCAGATAACCAACTAAAACGAGTGAATTTTATGCGATATTCTTAAATGGTTAATGTTCTAACACAATACCAAAAATGTTAATGTTTGGTACACTAAGTCTCTCCTCCACATTACATACAAGGAAAAAGTTTGAATTCTGCATGTCTTTAAAATGCAGCTAGTTGACACCAAGGGTGTATTCAAATCATTTACTCAGTTAGAGTAAGCAACCAATAAAGAATGAAGCAAACAGAGTTCCACTTTTAAACTAGAACACTGTGCTGAATAGTTTCATCTTTTCAGAAGATAGGAGGAAGGATTACATTTCCAAAGAACTCACTAAAAAGCATGGTTAAGGTAGAGGTGATCTTAACGAGATTTTAGGGGGAAGGGTTTTGAGGGGTTATGGTGTCCACTGAGAAAGGATAATAGATTCTTTTAATGTTTCCATCAAAGATTTTTTTTTCCTGTTAGAATGTCTCCTGGTCTGAGCTCTTCTGAATGAACTAGCAAAGCATCAATGCATTCTCACCAGATCTTGTTGTATTGTGTAAGATAGCTAGTTCAAGAAAACAAATTTTAACATAATTTCCTTTGATCTCTGAATACTTAACGGTTTAAATGTGTATAATAACCTTAGGCTTCACAGATTTGAGACCTAGTCCCATTAAGTACATATGGAACTCATAAGCTTCAAGATCAAAACAAAAAAGAGTTCTTTTTTTCTCAAAATTCAGATGCCATAACAATAACTTACTATCAGCAGGACTACTCTCCAGCAGTCACTGCACATACGTATATGTGCACATAATCTCACCTAATCCACAAGATCAGCTTTAGCGTTTGGAAACCTGGTCCAAATGATGCTACTAATGAAAAAAAGTAGTTTAAATGGTATTGATCAAACCTCTCAATTTTTCAGAATGTGTGGTCAAAGTACATGTAAAGAATGAACTCTGTGCGCTAGTCACATTATCAACACCAACTTGATAACCCCTCCAGCACAGCAGGTATTTCTTCAATAAACACACTAGCATTGAAATAATCATCTCGACTGTGATCCACAAGGAAATGGGGAATTTATGAAACCATATGGAATCTAAAAACGTCTACCAAATTGTGAAAAATGACACCTGTTCTTCACTGGAGAATCAATTCCAAAGATGGAAAATCCAGTATCAACCAACACAGCTCAGAAAAAACGCCCCTGAAGGTTTCTTTATATATTGAATCTAACTAAAAAATGACATTTTGGTCTTTGAATTTAATTTTAAATTGCAAATTTGGCTGCTTAGCACCTTAATATAATCAACAATACACATTAACACCATGTTCAAGCAATGTGATTTACACTTACTATTATACAATCACATTTGTTACTTCAGCTTCCTACCCAAAGTTTAAAGACAGCTCTTTTTTCATTTCATCTTTCTATTGCTTTTTCTTTGTAAGACATTTACCTTACCACTAAGAAAGACTGAATTTTGCATGTAACACCAGAGATGACTGAATTTTGAAGTCATAAAAAACAGATGTTTTAATTGCAAATGTATTTTTTAGGAGAAATCAGATGTTCTTTGAGCATTTTCAGGTAACAATTCCTTTTTTCTCTAAGTGTAATGAGCGATTTTGATTCAGCTACATGGCAGAACTATTCATGTGGTGTTTCTAAATACAAAGATAAACCTAATATATGTTCATTGAAATCCTAACACACTGATATACTTCTTCTGATGTGGAGCTCACTTTATCTCTTTTAAGACTTCAAATAATAAAAAACATGTCAGAGCATAGGTCTAATTCTAACTGTGCTTATGTTAATCAGTAAAGGTATTAATATACTTTCTGAATAGGTGGTACACCAGAGGTTTTTTTAAAAAGCTGACGCCTAGAAAAAAGCCAAAGTCCAGCAGACAGTCTGCAGTCTCATGACTAAAGCTGTGAAGATCTACTGGAAAACAGGTGAGGAAGATTTTACATCATAAAGTTCACTTTCATAGAAGAAAAAAAAGTTTAAAATAAATCCTCATCTATTCTTTGCCTCAAGGTCTTCAAGCATTCTCTTAATGACCTGCTTACGCTAAGGTACAAATATACATCTACTGCACTTGAGGAGTCCATCTCTTCCCCTTGGCCACCTGAATGTGTGAACAGCAAAGTCCTCTTTTCCATTACACCTCTGTATGGCCACACATATGGGGGTCAAATCAAAATTTTTCTCTTATTTATAGGGAAAAGGGATTTTCAAAATTCTCTCAGTGATTGAGGAGCACAAGACCCCTAACATAAGAAATGTTCCTCTGCACCAGACCAAATACATAGATGGGAATTAAACAGGACAGGCAAAATGACTCCTAACTCCTCTGAGTAAATGATGGCTAAACACCAATCTGTACTTTTCAGACATGGGCTGTTTTGACTTCACCTCATTCTAAAAATCAAGAATCAAAACCAGTTGGCAGCTTTGCAACCATACCAAGACATAATGTTTCAGTGTCTTCCTTTATCATCTATGCTCTTTCTACTCTGAACCAAACTTTGTATGACTACTTGCATATTGAATGCTAGGAAAGGGTTCTCAAATTCCAAACAGATATTTGGATAAACTTAAACATACAAAGGCTGAATATTCCTTTTTAGCAAATACCTAAAATTCTGAAATATTTATATTGATCCTTTATCCTGTCCTTGGTTTCCTCTACCCAAGATCTGAAGTACATTCTATCAATTCTGAGAGGTGTTTCAGATAAGGAGGTCATGGATGGGTCAGAGCATGACCTTTGCTATTTAATGACCCTATAGCTTGTCTTTTGCACAAGAACTTAGGTTACTACCTTTCATATATTTTATTGAAGGACAAAAAACTTGCCTGACATTGTGCATCCAGGCTCATGATTTTGTTTACAGTTGCTGCTCAAACAAAAGAGGATCATTTTCCTGTGCAACATAAAAAATTAAGAGTGTACAGTATGGCACTGAAAGAATTATTGAAAATTAAGATTTACCATACTTTCTGCATGCATGAATAACAGAACTCACATGGGGAAAGAAACAAGACTTATGAAATAAAAATAATACATAACAATTACAGTCCTCCTCTCTATTCATTAAATCTGGTATCTTGTCTCCAGCATCATTTAATATTATTTAATACTTCCAAGAATGGAAAATACTTAACTTGGCTAAATATTTTTGGTACTTTCTTTGTTTTATTATGGTACAATGCTGATATTTTGAAAACTGGGACAGTGGAGATTAGGGATGATTTTAATAGAAACTGATGCTAAGGCTGCCTTAAAATGTTGCAGAAAACAATTACTATTCTACATTGTGCTGGTTTGAAGGTAAACCAGCAGAAGAAATGGACCCACTACCAGAGAGATTATGAGTCAGAGTTACAATT
>JAWWEE010000158.1:38495179-38683185 GCA_035221455.1 Xenops minutus | reverse complement strand
TTCTTGGGGAATGAATAGAGGGGGTAGAATACATAGCTTTTATCACTCCCACCCAGTGATAACTGGCCCCTCCTGCTGAACTAGGACATACATACAAAATAGCTTCAGGTTTAGAATCACTTAGTTAAGTTTGGAAATGTGTTTTATAGTATCAGAAAGCTGCAAGTGAAGGAGGGAGTCCTAGTTTTCTTATAGTAATTCTGATACATTAGGCTTCACTATTGCTTTATAATTAGAGTAACATGTGGCCTTCATTCCTGATCCATGTAATCCTGAAATGAAGGTTCATACTAGTAGGAAAGTAAAAGAATTTTGTTATAGCTGCTTGAAGTGCAGCAATATGATACCTCAGAAGTTACAAAGGTTCACAGGAGTACTACTATTGACATGCTGTTAGGCAGAAGGAAAGGAAAATGGACTCAGGACTGGGGTGACGAACCATACCATTGGAAATGGCAACAAATCTATAACTACAGTTAGAGGTTTTGTTTTTGTAAGAACTCATCCTTCCATATAATCAAAGAATCAACATAGAATCTTTATGGTCAGAAAAGCTGTCTTAGTTCATCAAGAACAACAATTAATCCAGCACTGCCAAGTCCACCACTAAACCATGACTCTAAGTACCACATCTACACATTTTTTTGGACACATCTAAGCACCCTTCCTAACATGACTGTGGTTTCTACAGTAAGTTTTGCTTATATATCAGATTCTGTGATGAAAATTTATAAGATACTGATAAATTTCAGTGTATTTTAGAACATGCCATTTTTTAATAATTGGTTTAACGCATGGCTGTCACCTCTGTGAAAATAAGGATTGAAAGAGCAGGTAGAAAACAGCTTTCTAGTTGGTCACAGGGTGCCTGCATACTTTGTTTCACCTTCTGCAACTTCAGAACATTTCTTTCAGAATATATATTTCTAGAATACATATATCTGAGATCTGCCCCAGGCCCATAAATTATTACAGTTTTTAGGTCCTCTAACAGAGTTTAGGAAAAAAACTAAAAATGCTGCAGATTACTGAAATGTAGCATCCTGGAAACTGTAAGGCCAAGTGGCAGCATGACTCAGCAAGGAAGGAACTTCCAGAAAGTCACTCAGACAGATATCAAATATATCAATCATACAAAATGGGATCTATTCTGTTAGAAGGAAAAATAGGTGTGTGAAAGTGCAATGGTTAAATGAAAAACATGGATGAGAAGTTCTTGTCGACAGGAAGTTCATGAAACCTATTCAAGAAGTCACAGAAACCTATTACCATGAAAGAGATGATTCTTTGCATACCAAAAGTGAGGAAGTGGAAGCAGCCTAAATGACTGTGAATATGATAGTCCAGATTTAGAATCACCTGAAACCAAAATATTGAATTCCAAGAACCTGTTACATTAATCAGAAGCAATACTTCTGCAAATCAGAAGTACTAACACTGACTGACCTAAGGGGAAGACAATTTCCCTGTACAAAATGGAAAAAAAAAAAAAGACTGCCAAAAGGTCTGAATGACCACATCATCCCCAATGACAGAGGGGGTAGTATATAGTATATACAAACAGTTGATGTTTAAGATCGCCAAGAGTAATCTGGTGCCAAGAGAGATTTGAAGGCTGTCAAATAAAAAGCAACAGATCTCCATGGAATTTTTAGTGGAACAGATGAAAGCCAACATCAAACACTAAGTGTGAATGAGTAATAAATTCCTTAATGCTTAGAACTGAATCAAAGTTCAATAAACATATCTGCTTTGGTTAAGAGATGTTCAGCATCTGTTAACAGGAGAAAAGGAAGACTTATACTGCTCAGGCAAGGTGAACAATCATCTTTGAGCCAAGACACTGCTTGTTCAGTCTATGAAGACACATGCAGTGTTCTTCTTGTGCAGCTGTTAATGGCAATATTAAGCGTGCTCTAGACCAGCCTAATTACTTTTATAGATACAACTCTTCTCAAGATCATTTTCAGGACAAAAGCTGTTCACTCTTATCCATATACTACTTTGCTTTGAAACAATCCTGAAAACATAAGAAACACCACTGTTTGGTGTTCTTTCATTCGAACAGAGTCCAAGAAATCCTGAGTAGCTGATGTGCAGAGAACACTGTACACACAAGGCTGACGTGCTAGACAGTGTGGTCAGCGAAAGGACAGCCTTAAAAATACAGACAACCAAGTACAACCCAGGACACAAAGACTTGGGTACGCATGACTTGGGTACGTCTATTTGTTTCCTTCAATTTGAAAAAAAACCCAAGGCTTGAACGCATTCAAAATACTGGCCCACAGTGACACCTTAGTGAACCAAGAGCAGTACAAATGCCCCTGTTGTCTATCCACAGAGCCACTTAACATCATCACAAACTGATCACTGAAAATCATGCAAGTACTAATATTACCAAACATAATTTCTCTTCAGCTCCCAGGTAGATGCTTCATATAAATCAGATTTATTGAACTCTGGAAGCCTGACTCTGGGCAACTTCACTCCCAGTGAAGGGCAAGTGCCTCATAATTTTTTCCCATGTTTTCTATCAGGGGAAAACATTTTATTATTTGCTTATGGCACATTTATGCAAACATTCTAACTTTCAACTCCTTTTACAAATTAAGATATTTTTGGTCAATGAATACAAATGTGCTACAAGATTAATTACCAGATGGGAGGAGACCATCACTAAGAATGTCATTGTCACTCATGAACAACTTTCTGTCAAAACCTACATAACTACAGTCTACCAGCCTCAATAGCTACAAAAACTAATTAATAAAACTGGTTACTGATAGTGATACTAGTAGATCAAATTTCTGAACTTCATTTTCTGACTCATGCTCAAATACATGCCTATAGTCACTTCCTGCCTATAGGGGGAAGTCACTTCCTGCCTATAGGGGGTAGACATAAGCAAACTGTTACACTCCCAAACATGTGACAGCAGATGACAGAGAAATCCTTTGAGGGATCCCTTGAGGATGTCCAGCTCTGAACTGACCAGAGCACCAAGTTACAACATCTGGCTCAAAAGAACAATTGGCTCAAAAGAACAATTGGGTCCAGAGAAACTTCAAATGAACTGCTTTAAAGACCACTCGATCAGAGTTCACATTTTTTCCGCTAGGTTTGAGGAGGAATGTTGGCCACTGTAAGATTATACAAGTTATTTTCTCCTCTCCAGAAATGCAAATAAATGTGTAGGCTGTTGGAGTCTGTAGCAATATCTTTTGGAGACACTGTAAGTTAAAGAGAAAGGAATGCAGAAAATCATTATTTCTTCAGGAGTTTCTGCAACCTCATTTCAGTGTTTATTTATGGCATGATGCACCAGTTCACACTGATATCCTCTCAGGTGTATGGTATTATTTAATAACACAGAGCCATAAAGTGACTAATCATGCTTCTAGCATGGGTAAGAGCAGAACAGACTAGGGTCTAATCTCAGTGACACACTTTAAGACCTTGTGATTAAGCATTTCTGGGTGCAGCACAAGCAAAGGCTCTGTTCAGTGCAATTAAGATTGTGACTGTATCTACCCTGTCTGATAAAGTGTCTAGGAAGCAGCAACTGAAGAAAAATGTTTGTGCATTCTTATCCACATCCAGATTGTCAGCAGCACACTTCAAGTTTTACTAGGTTTGCAATTTTCACCTCCTCTATGTAATTAAAAGCAATTCAAGAATACAAGCTTCAGTGAACTTCCACTCTAAAAATTAATCTCATGTGCTCCATAACAAGTTTTACTGACAGGTTAGCAAATTTTCCTCTCACGTTGCCCAGGCATTTAAACAAGGGCACATACTGCATTAGGGTAGCTATTGGAGAGTGAAAGAAATTTGTGCTTTCTACAACCTGAACTGAACAACTCTTCTAAAAGCTGAGTAAGAGCAGTGGAGACCTGCTTAGGAGAAGAAACTGAACTACTGAAATCCTGTGCAAAGTTAGAAGTTGCTTTGACAAATCCTGTTGTATTTTATCCTCAAGTAAGTTATTGGAAGAACAGCATGAAGAACCTTTCAGGATTCGCTGTAACAACATACTATTTGCCAGAGATGACCTCCAAGAAGCCTGTTAACTATTCCCATTGCTCCTGAAGTGTTCTTGTCGTTTCAGAAAAACAGATACAGATCATACGTAAATACAAGGGCACAGTGTATCTCCTCACACTGAGACAGATCTCCAATCTACTTCTATTTCCTATATGAAGCTGGCATCCTGGTCTTCAAACAGACCTATAAAATCATTTGCAAATGTGACAGCAGTCCTTTTTTGTATATAGCAGCACATGACAACCAGGATGAAAAGCATGATTGCTTTACAGTTATCTCCACAGAGTGAACTCTTGAGCTGAGCTTTCACAGGTTGCTGCTCTGTTAGACAGAGGGAAAAATGCACACTGGCCAGAGGAATTAATAACAAAATGTGAGAGGAATGGGTGGATTGCCCAACATGAATATTGCTGAGGTGCTTCACCAAAAAAAAATCCAACCACTCTAAATAAAAAGCATCTTTTACCAAACAATAACACCATGCCAACAAGTGGATCAACAGCAAATTTAAACTTCTCCCCACCCTCCACCTCCCACGTAGTGTCTAGTTACGTTGTGGCTTTACCAGTGGACAACACAGCTATTCATCTGTTAGCTATAACATACAGGTAACCAGCACTGTTTCCATCAGTCACACAGCCCTGCAGTAACTACAGTTCAACAGTGGCAATGGTTGAAGGTGGCAAAGTGGTGCTCAGGATGTGGCTGGGCCTTGACACATTCAAAACTTACATTCTAAATGTCTAATAAATCTACCTGATCTCTGTTGCCTCATTAAAATTATTATGAAAGGGTGCAATTAATAACTACTAAAATGCAAAAACTATAAGCTGGACCAGAATTTGAATAGATGAGATGAGATTGGAATCTCTTGGTTTCCCAGCACTGATTCAGGCAAGTTTTCCTGGATCACAGAGCATCTCAAAAGCATGTCTCTACTGGAAACAAATCAGAGGCTTTATAGCCATAAACCCGCTCTAAACTTATTGAAATGAAACCCTGAAACTTCAGCTCTGAAGTGCTAAACCTAAAAACATTGTTAGAATTAGTTTTTGCAGACAAAGGCCACATATCTGAAAGAAAGACTGTTTTCTATAGTTAATACTGTATGCCTCAATAGCATGAATACTTCATGCTTTTCAACAATAGCAAACACTTTATACTTCATGCTAAAGTTTTTGAAAAAAAAAAAAAAATGAAGCTCTTATAACATCAGAATCTCTTGTGAACATCCTCTTTGTGGATGATAGGTTGACTAGTCATCTGGATTTGGTTTTGTGGTTGGTGTTGTCAGTTAGATATGGAAAAATGGTTTCTCACCTAAGAATCTGGGAAATTCTGTGAATCAAAACAGATCTTAATACAATTTATGACATGTATCAAGGAATACTTAAATTAAGTCTTCTAGAGTGGTTTTTCCACAGACATAATCACCGAACAACTACCAAACTGCTATGCATGGTGGATTTCCTGCCCTTGACCCCATTCTTATATGTCAGCAGAAAGCAGATGACATCAGCCACAGTTTGTTTAGGACACTACTGTAGACAAACTTCTGACAGGTCCTTCAGATCACTTTCTTGGTTGTGACTCTAAATTTATTATATTCTTAATAAAATTATGGAAGCATGTAGGATAAATTCTACAAGAAACTGCAACTAAAAAGAAAGGCAGACATTACAAAAAAAAGCCAATCATAACAAAAGATTAACATCTTAACAGCTCTGAAGGAGACTAATAACCCTTACAAGTTCTAATGACATCATAATTGGATGGAATAATCTCATTTAGTCAGTAAAGGGCATCTGAGTTGTGTAACACCATGAAATAGCCCTCCTGTCCATTTCAAGAGTTTGTCTTGAAAGTAAAATTAGTATGTCTCTCTGGTCTTTAAAGCAGATTAGTAGCTGCATTAAGAAGAATATGCCACCTAATTAAAAATTACAAAATATATCAGACCTGTGGGGGGAAAAAAAAGTCATCTCTATTTCATTCAAATACAGTTAAACATTTTCCATTAAATTTCACATTAAGGTATTTGTTTCACAGGACTTATTTCCTATTCTTCCTCAACTCAGTAAAAAGGACATGCACACTGGCAAAATATTTTGCTTTAAAAAAAATGTATTACTTAAAACTCTGAATTTCAAAATTATCCACTACAAATCTAGTAACACTAAAATGATCAACAATATTTGAATACTAATGAAAAAATAGCAATTCTTCAACTTTTCTATGTTTAATTGAATCAGCTATTTCTGTGTATTGTGGGAATACATTTATCAGAATCAGTAGAGACCAAATGTTAATTATGAAGGCCAAGCACAAATGAATAATCTTACATATAGACCCTGACACATTAGAACTGCAAAGCACTCTGCAGATCTTATTTTATGAAAATGTACTAAGAGCGCAAATGTATAGGCCCTTAGGAAGCAATTATCCCTAAAAGATTTAGCTGTAATTCAATGTGAAATATTATAAGAGATTTTTAAAAACGGTTTCACAAAGAAGAGGATTATTTTACTTTAACTATGGAAATAGGGGCCCACATGCTTCTCTGAATGACCTCTGTGCAGTTGTGGGCATTGACTGGAGGGAAGACTTGAAATTGGCCTTTCAGTCAATTAATACAATCCCCTATGACCAATAAGAATATTATATAAATTAGGAGTGCTAGTGTGGCATTGTGGGGCTGAATGGCTCACATCCCTATGAGGAATGTTCTATGCAATAAATACATTAAATATGGAAATTTTAAATCACATATTACTAATATGTATGCAGAGATTAGTTAAAACGAGCTATCTTCTGCACAAACAGATGTGTAGATGTTATATGGCACAGTAAGATGAAATGGCACATTATAATGTGCATAGCATGCCTTATGTGTCATACGTTCTATTTGTCACATGATCCTTAGGTGTGACATGGGATCTAGGAGTGGAAAAACAAAAGTATGCAAAAGAGTGCTTACATCACCCTTGTGATTTCCAGATCCTGGATCTGGCCAACTTACTGCCACTACACCTCTCTCACAATCTTTCTGCTGCTTTGCTTCAGTCCTCACCATGGGCTGCTCCTACCTGCAAAAACAAATCTGAAAGCTTGCAGCTTATCTTACCTATTAGACCCTACCATCAGTGGAATGAAATAGGTTTCCCGTGGATAGGTCTTACTTTTTTCCTTCCAAGCAACTCAGTATTGTGAGAGAATGCAGAATCACAGAATATTCTGAGTTGGAAGGGACCCACAAGGATCATCATGTCCAACTCTTAAGTTAATGAACTCTTAAGTTCAATCAAGGGATTGAACTCATGACCTTGGTGTTTTTAGCACCAAGTTGTAACTAACCGAGCTAATCTCATGGTCTTTAGATGATTTAAAAAGCAAAAAAGAAACAATAGCTGTTGGGTTTTGTTGTTAAAGTGTATCCAGGATCCTACAAAAGTAATGATCTTGTCTTTTATAAAAAACTTTATCCTTAATTAAGCTGATCCTGATTACTGTATTTTTATCCAGTTACAATTGCAAATATCTCTGCACCACATTTGATGTTTACAATTCTGTTACTTCCTGAAGAAAATCTAATGCAGATCAAATTTCTCATCAACAGAATACATCTTTTGCCAAACTGAATCAGACAATGTTAAGTAAGTTTAAGAGAATAGGGAAAATTAAAGATATATTTTGAAAAAAGTTCCTTGAAAGAAACTGTCTTGGACAGACTCAGAAGAAATATCTGGACTCCTGCTGAACAGGTTCATAATACATAGCACAGTTCTCAGTTTCCCAGTGGAGGTGGTTGAAATAAATGTAGTTCCCTGGATCATGGTGAAAATAGAAGTTGTGTTGGTATTTACTCTGCAGCACAGAGGCAAATGTCCTGTCCTATTCCTCTGAAAATGGTCAGATGTGCAAAGGGTTTTCTGTGGTGGAGAGGGGACAGGATGGGATGCTTGGGTCTGTACGTGCATTCTGCATGTAGCACTTAAAATAACAACTGTGTGCATACAAGAGGCAGGAGGTGACTCACAGGGGACATGGATTCCAGGACCCTGTAGTGTGTGACCTGTCAGGCGGTTCTGGCTGGATATTTCTTCCTCTGGGAGCTCTGCCACTGATGGCAGTCATCTGCTGCCAGGTCCAGAGCACCGATCAAACCCATTCCTAAGTGACTCCTACAGGAGTCACTGACATGACTTTCATCCCTACCAGACAGTCTATTTTCCAGGCTGTAGCTACACTAAAAATGGGTGATGAGCTTTTCATTTACATGAGTGCTTAGGTCAGGATGAGTACATGCTGTATATCAAAGCTAACTACTACTGCCAATATTTTACCGGAGCATTTTAACGTTTTCACGGTCAAGAATACAATTTGACCCATCAGCCTTTTAAAAAGTACTCCAATGGACGGGTTCTCGCTATAGGCAACAGTAATATGAACTGAGACAAACTCTATGGAGCTATAATATTAAAAAAGGTTCAACCCTACCAAAGCATTCCTTTTTTTCCCTCCCCGGACTCTCAAGTCAAAAAGACTATGACCAATTAACCTCTAATTTTAAAAAGCAAAAAAAATGCCTGTGACAGCCATAAATGAAATTCTTTAAAGATTAGGTGCTAGGAGAGCAATATCAGGCTTAGAATGAAATCCTAGTAACAGTCCGAACTATCAAGTAATTTCTTTCTCTGAAAATATAATTATTCTGTAAGCATTATGTCAGGCAATATTAAATGTAAAATGTGTTGTTTAAATAAAATATTTTTTTTCTAAAAGAAAGACTCTGTGTGAAATATTTTCAATGACACAAAAAAAATAAGTCAGCATGCAATTAATGAAAAACAATACTATGTTCAGTAAGTAGCATGCTTGGCAAGCGTTAGTTTTTAGTGATACCAGATTCAAAACAATACTGTTATTGCAGTCAGAAACAGCCTTGAATGTTCATGATCTCTATTTCTAGTCATCTGCTTTCAGTATTGCACACCTGATTTTGTAATATTCACCATAGATTCTAATGGCAATTATAAACCCATGAAACAGACAGCATTTGCATGGCAAGCAGTCTCTCTCTGTTTATTCATTATATTTTTTTTTATTTTTTTTCAACTGAGAAATGTCAAACTACGCAAGGATTTACTTTTATTCCTATACTTTTGCTTCAGTCAAATTGTTGTATGAATAATGATGTTTCCCAAATACAAAAAAAATAGAAAAAGGAGGCAGAGGAAAATCTGTCTATAAATGAGATATTTTTGAACCTTCCTGTCTAAATCAAACAGTTTTAAAATGACAACATAGTATAAACAGAGTAACTTCAGTATATATTTTTTATCTTCACTGCCCATAAAAGAGACTTTTAAGAATATAGTGGTTGAAGAGGTATGCACAACACTTGCACATCTTACCTGGCATAGTCTCTTATTCTGGCTAGCAGTGAGATTGCTGGGTATGTAGCTATCAATTCATCTGACGTTACAATTTCCCTTTCTCAAAGCAGCAATAACCTGTCACTTTACACTGTCCTTTCTCTGACCCTCTCCCGCCTCTCTGCTCATTTTTATTCTTATTGAGAAGACTTATTATTCCTCCTCCCATTTCCAACTAGCTACCCTTTTGCAAATAGTAGTATCAACTATGTGGTCACTAGTAGTATCGGTCAAGAATGTTATTAATATAGCACACACTGCTGGGAAGAGATCAAACAGTCATGCTTTAAAATATTAGTTTTGCAAGGTACCACGACACAAATAGTTGCAATTTCTTCACCTTATAAAATGCAATATTTCAAGGACAGATCTCAAGAATTTAGTGTTAATTACCAGCCCAGTAATTTGGAAGACACGTTATTTTTTTTTTATTGTTGCATTCATACGCAAAATAAAATAAAACCATAAGAGAAGGGTGCTGTATCTGTGTTTAAAGAAGGGGTTGTTGGCAAACACCATAGCTCACTTCTGCCGAAATGTACACAACTGATATATGCAGCCCAGAAAGCTGGCACCAGGGGCTTACAACCTTAATTTGCCTGCAAGAAGAAATGGAGATTTACCTTCAGAGCACGTTCTTGATTGTTTTCAGCAGTCAGATGTCTCGTGTTGTTTGCTGAAGTCTGGTTCTGCTCTTTCAGATGATGAAGCTCCTGCTCCAGCCGTTTGCACTGCAACGAGGAAAGAATCCCATTAAGTAGAGAAGTGTGGGCATATTTTTTTCAACAAGCCAAATGAATTAACGTAAATAACCCCATCACCATTTCTGAAGAAGTGAAAGCATCAGATAAAAGCAAGTTACAATCTCAGACAATACTAGAGCTATGTTTTTCAAATGTGAATCATTATTCAGTTTCTTCCTCATCCTATTGTATGCCAAAAAAGCTAAGTATCAGATAAAGACATTTTGCAGAATGTTGTAAAAAGTCTTAGAAATGTTGGGTTGAATTTCTGCTCCTACTTATGCCAATATATGGCTAGATTTTGCCTTATATGTATAAAGTAAGTGGACAAAAAGGAAAGAATGCATGCTTTTAGAAAAGCAAGCAAATGAAGACCCTCATTCCAAATCCAGGATCCAGCCTTTTATTGGAATCCATGTAATTTTTATACTTGTATGTTTAACACTAAGGGGTTACTCTAATTCTCCAACACACACAACATATTGAAAGAAGTTTTAAGATTGTTTCCTTTAATTATTTAACTTAATGACAAAAAAAATAATAAAAGAAAAAAGTAACACTTGTTACTGGATGCATACACATATATACTTACTGCTGTCTTCTGAGCACCTATTTTAAAGACTAAAGATCTGCAAGTTGTCAGCCAAATTATATTTCTGTTTTTTATGATAACCATGAAAGGTCTTTCCCAGTTACCTTGGTTTGAAAGAATAATTAGTTGTCAGTGGACAGTTCATCACCTTATGAAAAAAAATTTTTTAAAAAAAAAAAAAAAAAAAAAGGCAGCAAAACAGATGAAGTACCAGGAGGACATAGGGGAACAACTGTTAGAACTAGGGAAATACACAGTACCAGGAGGCACATTTTACAACACTATATTACAAGCAAGTAGTTTGGATATCACTGCCAAAACCCAAAGCTGTTGGAACAAAAGACAATTAATAAAAGCATTTTGATACATACTTTCTGAAAACACTAATAAGAAAGGAATAAGAACTGTGATATAATGTCCATGTAAGCATTGCTGTCTCAAATGAAAGACCTAGAAATACCAGTCTCTTGTCTTATCTTAGTGACTGAGGGCAACACAGAACTGCGCTTCCCATCATGTACATACAACCTATTACTGAGCAACTCAGTATGTGGGACAATGAAGCATGAGCCATGTCAACTATAAAAAAAGAAAAACTGTGAAACAGAAAGCTGTAGGACTGCAAAAATTATAACTGAGGGCTAAATAAAATAAGGAATGCTAAACAATCTTGAGACTGAAATTTTAAAGACATATCAATATATGCAAGCCATAAACACAAAATAAGTCCTTAAAATGTACTGGTCATCAGGCATCCAGCACATTATATAAAACAGAACGATCCATTCCTATATTTGAATAAATTTTTAATATTTGTAGGAGCTCGACAATACTGGTAAAATTCAATTCACATGACTGTTTTTGCATTTCATTACTTCTGTTAGAAATCTGGGCTTACTTCTATTACCATTACCTGTTTTAAAAGAAGTGAATTTCTCAGGCCTATTGCATTCTCTCAGTGTGTGTTGTAAACTTTCTCACTCTGCAATTTCATCTTTATTGCAAGAAAAAGACACTTTCACACAGAGAGAAATACAGAAAAAATGTTAAGATACATTTGATCATAAATATTTTTATATACTTGAGATTTCTAATGTCTATGTTTATTTCAAAGAAACAGCTACAACAAAATCAGAAATCACAGGACCCCAGCTGTAATTCTTTTTCCATGTCCAGCATGAAAATTACGTGCTTGCATACATGAAGGTGCTAATAAAACTACTGAAGAACTAAACTCAAATTATGATTTTTTTTCTCTAGCATCCATGATCTACACACCACTAAAAACATCAATCTGTCACTTCAGGCATTATTATGACACTATACATTACATCATGCAGGATCAGCAGACCACTCACTTTTCTGCTTTACCAACATTCCTTTTCAAAACTGTTTTAGAATCCACAATTTGATAATAACACAAGTTTTTTACAGCAAATAGCATTAAAAAGACAAAAATATAAATTTACCTTTAAACTTGAATTTATAATCATGCTATTCTCTTGATTACAAGATACCTGAAAATGTGCTAAGAACCAAACCTAGCTACAGGACTATACAGAAAAAGATCTTGGTGCAGTGTGAAGACTGTATAACTAAGGGCATAGATGCAGTCTTAATTCTGCTCTCCACTTACCTCCTGTGAAGACAGGACAGTGAAATAAACAGCAGCACTGGGTCTCGAGTATCTTGCACAACACAGAGGATGGACAGTAAAGATGCAACATAGCATAACATAAAATGGATGGACGCCCTTATCAAGTCAACCATGACTTGATTACATTTACATCAAACTTGATGACATTTTGTAATTCATCTTTCATTTAATTTCCACTAAGAATGGTGGTATCTGAAAAAAACTGGGCACATTCAACAAACATACTGCTTGAATCCATTTTGAAGACATCATTGAAAGAAATGGTGATCTAATTCAACCATTGCGCCCAAGTGTTTTAATATGTTCGAAACACTGTATTAACAGAAGATGTTCTGATTTGTTCTTGGCCGTCTAGGAAGTAAAATCTTCAATTATCCTTTCTGTGAAAGCATTACAATAATACTCTTAAATGGCCACATTGTGTATGTCTTACTAAAATTTTATCCTTAACAACTTTGATACCAGACCTACTTTTAAAACATTAAAATACATTCTAAAAGCAAGCATGCATTTTCATAAGAACAAGAGCACATGAAATCTTAGTGTAATCTTGCTGTAAAGAAAAGTTTTAAAAATAGAATTTAAAACAATGCAGCCCTTCTATTCACTTGAGCCAACATTTTTTGAATTCTGTGTCACTGGTTGTTAGCAAGGTCCAGTAAAAATAGATGTTCTTTAAAACAACATGTGTTTTTACTGGTTCACTCCAGGGCTCTGAAATGCCAACAGCTGCAAGTAAGAAACTGGATTTCCTTCTGAAAACATTTATAAAAATACTTTTTGGAGCACAGTGAAGAGAAGACATCATCCAACTCCACACTGGCAAAAAGGAAATGTTGGCTGTATCCTTTTAAGAAAGCTGAAAGCTAAAGGAAGTGTTTAATTTAAAATGCTATGAATAAGAATGTCTAAATTCTGTTATCCCAAACTTGTGAAAATTCACACTTGGGAAAACTTTGAACAGGATCCTCTTAAAGTCAGAGACAAAATATTTTGTGAAATACAGCTTACCTGAACCCCTGATCTGAGGCTTAATTGAGCCCTTAAATGGAAGTTCCCATGAGTTCAACACTTTCTGAAACACATGCTGTTAATTGAGAAAACTGCTTCTCTAGCTCCAATACTTTGAGAACATCAAGGAATATGAGAGCACTGTAGACACATGTCAAAGAGAGCATGCTTTGATCAGAACACTGAAGACTTTGCTGAAGAAAGGATACAAAAGCCTCAGAAATAATAACATAAAACTTTATAAAGGTTTCACACAATTAATTTAGAATGAGCTTTATTGCATGGTCTACTGTGTGCATTCAGAGTTCTGTAGCCACAGAGACAATATTAAAGACCCCAAAAAATTCACTCCAAACCTCATCCTGACAAAGGGTCTCTCTTCTTTCAAACCCTCATATTTGTTCTCCTCTCTAAATATATTTCTTTCAAAAAGTCTCCTACCTTAGCTAGCCTGACTCAGGTGAAAATGTACTTGGCAGACAGTGAACCTTGATAAGCCTACACGGACAAGAGTTCCTTGAGCAACCATCACTGCCCAATGGTACAGTTGTCACTAAGACATCACCCATTCCCAGCAACAGGCACTCAATCTCCTGTTTAACTGTACTTCCACCATGCAACTCTTCTAAATACACTCAGTCTTTTGAAACAAATACCTCTGTATCTAGCACAGCACAAACAGCTAAGGCACAAAGTAAAATGCAAAGTAGGTAACATACTAAAAGGATAAGAACATTCAGACAGGAAAACAAGGGTAGACATCAAGTAAATGTATTCTTCCCTCCCATCTTGAAATTTAAACTATTAGGCTATTGGCCAAGTCCTTTTTAAATGAACATCAGGTAACATGATTCAGCAGAACAAGGAGGTTTGTAAGAGGCACAAGTTCAAGCTGCAGCGGGTGCTGACCCCTTTCAGTGACTTTCCAGGTGGGAGTGTTGGAAAGTCACAGGGAAAATCCAGACAAATTGCAAAAAGGAGTACCTGCTACAGGGGACACTGGGGGAGAGGTTAGGATGTGGACCAGGAGAATATAACTGAGTAAAGTCAATGCGGCTTGCTCAGAAAGAGCCTGTTAAAAGATGGCTCCAGTTCCAGTTACACAAAAGAAGTAAAGATGGTTTACAATGAATCAAGTATTTCAGAAGATAGAAAAATCAATACAGATAACCACTTAATAGTGTTTGGCCTTTACTAGAAAATGAGGTTGCATTAACATATCAAACAAAACTTTAGCACTTGTATAAATAAACCACCTTTAACATGCTGTCAGTTTTTCATCATTTTCTTCAACCTGTACCTATAAAATGTTAACATGGTGTTATGGTGCCTGCCACATCTACACAGACTTTTTGATCATTATTTAACATGATTTTTCAGTGAGGTGTTCTGAAAACAAAAGTTACAGACATTATGCAAAGCCAAAGAAAAATCTGCAACCCATTGGAGAAATAACAGTAGTAGGGACAAAGATGGAATACAGCAAAGCATTAAGATCGAGCAGAGCAATCCCCTACCCCCTATCGTTTGGTCCGCTTGCAGTTTGTTTGTGTGAAGACCACATCTATCCCTAGAGGCCTCATGCAAAAGTATGTTTAAGTCTGCACTACTTAGGTCCAACCGGCTGTTTACATGCTTTCAAAGAGGCATAAATGTTTTGCTGCACTGGGGTGCTTTGCTCTCGTCTCATTAACTTAGATGGCAATGTCAGGTGAATTTCTCATTCGGTATTTCAGCACAAATTTGAGCCAGGGAAGGGTACTGTGACACACTCTCGCTCAGGAGACAACAGCTAATGCTGAATATAACAAAAAACCATAAGACTTCCTTACTACAAATACAGCCTTGGTGGCTATTTAATCCTCTTACATCTATATTTGCTTTTGATATTGCTATATGACATATAATGTTTTCCATTGCCTTTCATTAAAAGGAATCCAAACTAACCTCTCCTGAACTTATGACAATATGCTAGGGAAAAAAAAAGTCAACACATTATGCCATTTATATGCTAGGGGAAAAAAAAGGAATTGATTTGTCTCTGTTATTACAGGTATAAGGGCCAAAGTCTAATGAAACAAATGTAGTAAGATGAGGCAAAATTGTGCACGAAGTTATTTCCTGAATTCTGAATTATATTTGATTGTCTCATTCAATTAGTACACACAAAACACAGTGTTTAATGAGAATATATTTCTTCATCTGGTGTCCTTATCAAAACCTGCAATGCTTAAAACCTTAAGAAACAGCATTGTCATAAACACACAAGACTCCACTGAGAAGCTTGCTGAAAAAAAGGACAGTACTTAGGTGGATGTACTGCAACACGCTTGCCCTGTTCCTGAAGCCCAGGTATTGGCAGAGTGAGGTCAGCATGGTGAGGTGGGTGGATCTTTGCTCTGATCCCATCCCATCAGTCAGTCTTACGTGGCCTTCATAGTTTAAAAATAGATCTTGTACATAACCACAGCCTCCCACAAGTAGCTTAATTCTGTCATTAAACTTAAGGTAACATATTTTTATTCAAGTCACACAAAAATCAAAAGTGAGTGCTAAGTCACTTGGCCTGGGTCAGCCAGTGCATAATGACTTGATTGCATATCAGCACCTTCACTTTAACATTCTGTGGACTTTTATGCATGAAGATCTGGCTGAATTGGAATCTCAATTACTGAAGTAGTGTGAAATAAAAATAACCTTGTTCCTTCTGAATAACTTGGGAAAATGGTTTATGTCCTCCAAAGTATGGGAAAGTAGAAATCCATCTCAATGGCAAAACTATTTTCCAACATGCATTTTTTCCTTTATGCATTTTAGGCAAAATTCTCATCACCAAGTAAATGACACAACATACCTTATTGGAAAATGCATCAATATAATTGAAAGATGAGTTTATGGGATGTTCAGATCCTAATACTACACAGCATAATACTTTTAGAAGTGAAAACGTACACCTAGATTTTTAAATTAATTAACATATATCTACTGCAATGAACAACTGAAGTATAAATAATTATTCGAGACACCAAAAATGAAAACAATGAAGAAACAAAGCTACTTTTTCACCTCTTATATTTTTAAGTCATCACCTGTGGAAACTTGAATACAATAAACAACCATGGGAAGCAAACAAAAATAATTCAACTGATTCTTCTCTTAGTTGATTAGTTTGTTCACCTTTTCTTACTTTTTTTCTAATGATTTGTACTTCAGACTAGCTCCCAGTTCAAAGATGCCAAATGGAATGCAACTGTACTCACTTTGACAGCCTTCATCTCTCCCTCCCCTCAATATTTTTTTTTTTTTAACAGTCTGCCCCTTGTCCCAAATTCATCACCATTTCTGGAGAGGCAAACATCTTGCACCACTTGGATGCTGTACACTCTTTCCTTTGCAGACAAAAATAATACCAAAGTCATCCAGTCAAAACACAAACCAACCTTTGGTGTCACTGTGAATTATGTACTTTGAACTGCAGATGTTTGGAAGCACTTATATTTATATAAATAGAATTTATCCTTTTTCTTCCAAAGTAATAATTTTAAATGAAATAAAGAAATAAATGAGTTTCTATATAATAATCACTAGAAACAATTTTCCATTAAATTATAATTTTGAATTAAGGCTTTCTAACCTTTGAAAGAAATTATTTCTCTTCAAGTTTTGGCAAAACATCAACAAATGTGTTTAAATGATTATTTATACAATGCCCAGCAGTCTAAAACTACTGGGATTTCAAGAAAGAGAAGTGTTTTTGTAGAGCTTAGGCCCCAGAAATGTATGCATCTTTAAAAATTTATATTCTATTAGTAAGAGAAACACTTAAATGTAAACACTTTTTTCTTTTTTTTTCAGCAGTGCAATGGTGTCTTACTTCAAAAAGCTACAAAAAGAAATGCATCAAAATACAAACGAAATGTTTTTGTTCTCTTTGTCACTATGAGCCAGTTGCAACCTGTAGCACTAAGGCAGATAATATGGTGTAGTCATAGCTGGTTTCCTCCTACCATTCCTTTCCCTGACTATTTCTGAACACCTCAAATGCAGTAAAACAGGACTTCATTTATTTTCATTTGGAGAGTTAAAGGAACTGTAAGTGCACAGTAAGAAATTAAAAAAATTTAAACAATTAATTTTAGCTGTTTACATGATTCATGTTAACGATCCTTACACATGCAGCTATCCCACTGTACTGAGTAGCCCTACGATACCCACCCAACTGCATTCTCTATACATTCTTACTTCCTTGCAGCGATGATATTTCAAAGACCAAGACAACCCTGATCTAATTCTCCACAAGTTCAGCACACACAGACTTTCCTAATCAATGACACTCATTATAAAAAATGTGCAAGAAAGAGAGAAAGGAAAATGTGAAGCTCTCGAGCCCTATGTGATTCACAGATCATTCACGCAGGGTTCCTGTGCTGGCTGTGCCATTAGATGACCATAGCTCTGCTAACAGGGGCTGCTGGCAGATTCCTGATCTGCAGGAGAAAACAACCACAAGAGCTGCTGAAGCCACATAACTGGGTCACCTTCACATTTTCCTGTATTCCTTGCATATAAGTGAGCAAACTTACCTCACCTCTGAGTCGTTTCTAATCAAAGCATAAACCCAGTAACCTGGAGTCAAACATTTATTCAGGAGGCTGTACTGGGTCTGAAATTAAGCAAAAATGCATTCAACTAACCTAAGAGTGTTTTTTTCCTAATTGCCTGTCATATATAAATAAGTGATGTCTGTTTTACATGAAAATCACATTATTAATTTAATTTTTTAATTTCATGCCTATAAGTCTAATAAATAATGTATAAACTAAGCAAGTAAGCAGATGAGTAGTATGCATGTAGTATTTCTGCTCACATACGCACTCCACTGCAGTTTTAGAAATACTAGACACTGCCAGAGTACAATGAACTTATAATTCACTTATCAGTATGTGGTATTCAAAACCAAAGGAAATTACCAATACTGCCAAATAATTTAGCAAACGGAAAGCACTAATTAAAATTTTATCTTAAGATGGAAAGAGCACTCAAGAGTCAAGATTCTCTTTTAAAAACAATGTAAAAAAAATAAAAAAGGAGTCATTATTAGATAAATTTTAAATTATTGAATAAAGGTCTACAAATACAATAATACCTAGATCAGTTTTGCTTTCAATGCACAGCAGAAAGTATGGCATAGAGATACAAGAGATGATTTCAGTCTAGAAACTTCCACATAGAAAATAATTCAGAGTAACTAACCTCAACACCTTTAAAAACATTTAAATATAAAATTACACAATCCCAAGAGGTCTTGGAATAAATTGGCCATTAAAGTAGAGCATGTATTAATATACTACTTATGCAAGAACCAGGACTTAAATACCCTGCACCTGAAATAATTTCTACCCTAGTCAAGTACTAAGTAGTAGTGCAAGAAAGATCCCAAAGAAGCACGTCAGAGGATCTGAATATTAAAATACTATTCTCATCTTCTTTTAGTTATGGTCTTAGTATGTGTCTTCCAAATCAATGCAGTCCTATATACTCATTTACACATTATTTTGAAAGGCAGCTTTGATCCAAGACCACTTACTCCTAATAAAAGGAAGGCACAATTTCAGAAGCCATGAACTGTATTTTTCAACAAATATTTTATTTTTTATTTATCGTTCTTCATTGCTGAGAGAAAAAAACGTAAGTCTTCCCTCTCCAATTTATTTAGCCTCTCCTGTCTTAAAATGCAGGTTTTTTTTTTTTTTTTTTTGCAAAATAAATGACTGTACACATACTCTAATTCTCAACTCTCATCTTGGCCTGTGTAAGGTTCACTCCACTTTATTGTCTCATTTTTGTCTATGTTTTTGCTTCATCTTGTTCCCATACATATTCTCTTTATTATGCAATTCTTCTCAATAACTCTTCTTTAATTATACTCGTATTTAATTACGTTATAACTCTTGGTAAACATTGATTAATGAATTTTTCCAACATTTAAATCAGTTTAGTAAGTAGGAATTTTTTCTTTCATGGGATAAGAAATTAGCATAGAAAGTTTAAGAACCTTCATCAACCAACAAGATCATGTCTGAACTGGGATTACGACACACAGAACCTTTGCTTTACTGACTTGATCAAATAGCATGGAGCTATTGCTTCCTGTGGACACATATTTTGCTGGTTCTTCAGAAGAGTAGACAGCTGCATTACAATCAAATGGCCTATGGCCAAGACACAGCTTGTCAAACATCTGACACAACACCACAACAGAAAGCTGACAGTTGCTTTTGTTGAAAGCCTTTCCCTCACCTCCACTCAATAATCTGCAGTGTTGGTCCTCGAACAATAGATATACTAGAATAGAGGTACTGAAAGTGTGAAAGGTGCATGCAAATGAGAAATTTTAGAAACATTCACAGCCTAATCTTTCAACTAGATCTAGAAATTAGGCATCTGATTTGCAGATAAAAGCAAGGCACTCAGCTGCTGACAGAGGTATGCTTTTAGAAAGTGTAAACTTGTTTAATTGAACATAACCAATATTAGTTGACAAGAAAACAAAATTTGGTAAGCAATCTGTCATTCTAATGAGCTGGTTTTCAAATAATCTTCAAAGGATTTTTGTAAAATCCATATGCAAACAAGGCTATTGCTGAAACATTAAGTTGGCATTTACTGCAAAAAAGGACAGCAATACTTCTGGTCCATCTTTAAATATCATCACATTTTCAAGAAAACAGTATCATGGATCACTGTATAGATGCCAGAGTTTTAAAATCTATTTATTCAGACACTGTAATAATGGGATTTCAGGTGCTCTTTGTGGTACACACTATCTATTTGTCCTGATAAATGTTGCACTCTCAATTGAGCCATCAGTTGCTTAAGTGGCAGTTCTTCAATTTTTTCTTGTGTATTATATGCTCATACAATTCTTTAATGTGTAATAAAAGCTACTTTAAACTAGAGATTATCACGGACTAAAACAGCCAACTAGGTAAGCAAAAACACAAACCCCTGCAGATACATCAGGGACAAGAAACACTTTTTGGAAAAATGACCTGAATCTGTAGCATTTGCCCTTTCTCCCTGGATTTTTAGAAAACTTTGATACTAAAACCCATAATTATCTGAACGCAATAACGTGGTATTAATGAGTGAGAATGTCTGAGAACAGGGGTTAAAATGGAGCAACTAATTATAAATTTTCAAACATTATTGTGAAATCAGTTTTTGTTTCATCAATACAAAGATCTAGGTTGCAGCAAAGATATAAAATTAGATTCCAGACATCTTTTCCAATTTGTTTATATGCACTGAAAAGTAGAATAAAAATATTTTTAAAAAATCAAGAAATAAATCAGCTTTGCAAAAGCTCAAAATAAATCATGCATAGAAGACAAACACATCCCACAAAGAAAGGTTTAAGAAAGTAAACAAAAGTTCTGCAAAACTAAAACAAACCCACACATTTAGAAATTATGTATCGCTCAGCGTAACTAACACTGAGAAACATTTGTATGACTCTTGGTACATGAATAAGATTTTGTAAATATTAAGTAGTGCTTCAATCTGAAGATTTTATCTCTGTAACAAAATTTAGCTTGAGCTTCACTGAGGTGTTTTACAGATCACAATGTCACCAGTTACCTATATAGATGTACCCTTCTCAAGTGGACTGACCCTGCAGCTTTGAATTAACAGCCACCTAAAAGCTTTCAGATATGTTACTGAAAAGCAGAAACGCATAAACCTAAAATCAGCTGCCTTTGACATGTGCAATTACCAACACACTCATCCCAGCAACGCCACCCCTCATGTATAGAGCCGTAGGACACCCTAAGGAGAAAAAAATTAAGAAAAACACTAAGATAGAAGACTGTTATGACAACTCGTGAAAACAAAGCGATGGGCCTGCCTGCCAAAACAAACAAAATGGGTAAAATGCATGACTACTGCTGAGAAGGGTCTGGATTCCATGGAAGACACCATACATGACATAAAGAGAATATGCAAGGGGAGACAGAGCTGCTAGCTATACCTATAGTAGAAAGCAGGATGATGTGACTATTTAGAACAAGGGATTAACAATTATTTTGTTTTTCTTCTTAAAGGCTGGCACTGGATGCTTTCCTTTTCAAATTGAGATTTTCAAGATTTGTTTTTCAGACTGAGATTCAGCTGAAATCCTAACACTTTGTGAACACAATGAGCTGAAAAAATGCTCGTAGATTAAGAAAGAAAACTTTGTTTTAAAGCTACATAAGATGAAGGAGTTAAACTTACAGAGAGGCCTCGTGTTCACTCCTGTCCTGAACATAACAGAGCAGAGCACTTTCAGGCAAAAGAGAGGGAAAACTATTGTTTCCTAACATTTCTGGGATCTGTAATATAATCTTCGAGGTATGAAATTCCTCATAATGATTACAACATGACTTGGAAGGAAATCTTACCTATTAAAAAAGTCATCTCATCTCATGGGACAACTAGAAGCAAATTGTTCATAGGAATTCTTCTCTTTACTCTTTTCTTTTTAATTTTATTTTGTTTTGTTTATCTAAACTTTGGTAATACTTCTGCCAACAGCAGAGAAAAGTCTTAGAACTAATTGAGATATAAGCAACTCATCGTAACTGAAAGATGAGCAGTAACTGCTGCATAACTTTGGTTAATATACCTCTATTTACATGTTTGTAGCTGCTAATTCATTAATTAGAGGTAATGTTAATATTCCTTTCTCTTTCAAAAGGTAATTATCAATTCTATGTTATCAACAATATAAAATATACATTCATAAGAACTACTGTTGATTATCCCGCATCAGTACAGTACACCAATGTAATACCCTGTAATTAGCCAATTGCATTCTTTATTTCTGATAACAACTCCCGAACTGCAAAAAGTTGTCATACTTGTATGATTTAATACTGTTCTTCAGCAACAGTAATTTTTTTTGTTATAGTTTCAAGCTATACTTTCATACTTTTAACATAATCACAGCTTTTTAAGGGCCTTTAAATATTTCTATGTATTTGAATTGTGTAATCTAAAAATGTATTTTCAATATAAAAGTAAACTATAAACCAGAATGGTATTTTGTGCATCATATTCAACAATAAAACAAAAACATGACTAAAAAGAATGACAAAAAAGCATTAACATCACAAAGCATTAAAAAGTTCTCTGACAACAATATCTTACAATCACATGCAGATTACACACAATAGGAAAGCCCGTCCTTCATTTGCAACAGAGGGTAATGGAAGCTAAATTTTTCTTGTTCTCAAGCAAGTCAGCTTGAAAAATAATTAACAGTGAATAAACAGAACATGGAAAAGAGGCTAAATCCTAGATACTCACAATCTGAAGCACGAAATGGTAAAGCCATACAACAAACAAATGTAGGCATACTTGGTGAACCAGACATAGATAAGTTAATGCTACTGTGAAATCTGTTTCATAAAGAGAATATTGATAGATTTTCTTGTCCTTTTTTTTTTTTTTTTCAGGACCATTACAGACTTTAGATCAGAATATGCAAAATAACTTCATCAAGCCTAAGGACTTGCAAAAATTGATTAATAGCTTCACAATCAAAAAAAACCCGAAAAAACGTCAGAAGACCAAAGCAAGAGGGAAAATTGCTGTTCTGGTAATTGTTACCTGTTCAGTTAAAAACAATTAAAAACCTATTTCAGTCTCAATTGTTCAGCATTCTGTTGAAAATTAATAATCAGCTTATCATCATCACAATTCTTCCTTACATCCTTTGTTACTCCCAGACCTAAACTTCCTTACTCATCTCCTCTCTTTAACACTTAACACACATGCTGAATCATAAAGATGACTGTGGAGGGTATTGGAATGCTGGAAAAGAGGTCAATTTTTCACTTTAGGAACTCCGGAAAGAGAAAGAAATTCAGTCAACAAAAAAGTAGCTCTATGCATTCTTCTTAGCTCCATGTCTCACAATGTTCTCAATTACTGATGTTGTGGAAATGGCATGATCAGCAATACAGTTTGGCTGCTATTCTTTGAAGATATCTCCACTGCACAATTAAATCAAAATTTTACATTCTGCGTGTCATTTTATTTGCAATCTATGCTATGAGTTTGAAAGCTATTTCTCCTTGAAGGAACCAAATTCATTTATATCTTGAGGACAGGACCAAAATCTTCATCAGAAAAGTGTGCATATAAAGTAGGCTAATAATTTTCAAAGGAAAAAATCTGAATACAAAAAAAATACTAAAATACTTTCTCCCAGAACATTGATACTCTTTACTTCCCTATTTTACTAAATCTGATTCTCCTTCTTGAAATCATCTCACTTTTATTCTTAATGTCATATAATACACAATTTGCATGCTGCTTTGCACTGGGGATGCAATTCGTAATTTCTCTCACCTCTCTCTACTTATTATGCTTTGTCCTGCACCATGGAGTGTTATCGAGAACATGAACTGGATTCCTATTTTGCCTGGTGCACTCTGACACAAATGGGTATTCAGTCCGTACAACTTAACTATAGCTAGTCCAATGTAAAAACACCAGACAAACAAAAAACCCCCAACCCAATCTAACAACAAAAAGCCCATGAAACAGCCCATCTCTCCCCTCTTCCCCCAAAAGGGGCTAGTGTGGATGTCAGATGCTGAGAACTATTCCATACTCCAGATCCACTACTATTTGTTCACACTACTTGCTAATACAGACACAATAAACCACAAAATTGCAAATATGAACATTCAAGAAGTGTCATGTGGGGAAAAGGAAATGAATACACAGGTCAGGCATATTAACCTTTTCAGACTCCAGATTAATTTTAAATATGGAGCACAAAAATCTTGCTTGTCACCTACTACAAGAATTTTTATGCAAACTCATCTGTGTATCCAAAATAACAAAGCAATTTTGCATAAAGTTACCTTAGCAAGTTGCCTAAGGAAACCAGTATTTTATACAAAGTACACAGCTACATTTTGCTTTTTTCAATTTTTAAGAAAATCCAAATTTTATCCAGCAGGTAAGCAAACTGAAATCTGATTCATTATTCAGTACCTATCTTGTAACTGTGAATATTGTGGGAAACTTATTCAAGGTACCTCTACAATAGCTTTGATACCTGTAGACCTTATTGCATGCACAGTGATCCAGTCTCCTCTTCAGAGGGAATAGCATTTGAATTCTGCTTCTATCACATTAGAAATTCCCTCTATAGGTTGCTGCTACTGAAACAGGTGATCAATAAGCATGCAAAACATTTTTCCTCTCCTTCATCCTAGGGTTTTGACATTAAATATTTAAATTAATTCTAGAAATTGGTTTGAAAGTCTAAGCTGTGTGAATCTAAAGCTTAGCACCATGATAGATGAGTCAAATAGCAATTAATGGAACAAGCTTGCATGCAAATTTACCGTCATTTTCAAAGGGGTGAGGAGTTTCTAGGTAGTGAAGAGAAGATGAACGTTCAAATGGAAATTCATTACAGTTTACAATTAAAGCCGTCAAGCTTGATCATGCCCTCAAATACTGTGCATGCGTATTTTCTGAATTCTGCACAACACACTGTTTGCAGAGGAACAACAGGTGATTTAACAATGCAAACAATGATGTGTCTCGGGGCATCATTCAGTCAAAACCTTATGGCAGTAAAAAGAAGAAATGTAGTATCAATTAAAATTTTACTTCAAAAGCTCAAAAAGACAAACTGTAATCCCTCTCTTCAAGGAAACACTGCATTAGCATTTACATATTTATTCATACTTAGCATTCGTGGACTAAATACAAAAGTTCAGTATAAGAGCTGCTTAGGGTAATTTCTTCAGATCCTCCTCTCCCTCCACTAATGACCTACCATCTGACCTGCACTTCCATCTGGGAGAAATATTAACTCAAAAACTAAAAGACATCATGCAAACAAAGCCCCGCTGCAATCTAAACTAAGGAATAAGTTGCAAAATATTTGCTTTATCTAGTGAAATTCTGACTCCAGTGAAACCAAAGAGTTTCATGCCCTATCAACAGATACCTGCCTATAGAGAAATCACAATCTTTGCTACATCAATGTGAGAGACAAACTGAAACTATGAACATGGATTTGTACTGTCCCCAAACCTTCTCCTACCATCCTATTTGAACATATCACCACTCCTCAGATTTCTTAATGCTTAAGAAACTGAGAATTGCATACTGTGAGTAAATTAAACTGAGCACTGTGGCAAAAGATTAAATAGGTGTTATTCTTTCAGGGAATGTTATGCACAAATCAGAAAACCCAGTATAACACATTGAGAGGATTCTGTTTGGCCAGTTGCCTCTCTATTTCAGTAATATTTAACTGAGTATTCTCCTGGAAAATATTCATGCTACTGGTAGCACAAATATACCTAATGTAGAGAGTCAGAGTATATATAATTGTCTTGGAAAGTAAAGAATTATTATAAATTTTCAAACTGGATTTGTTTTCAGAAAAAGTAAGCATCCATGTAGTGAAGAACCTCCCCTTTTTCTGACATGTAAAAAATTCCTGATGCTCTTCAGCATCATTCCCAATAGTTTTACTCCATATGTCCCAAATACAGCCCAAATACAGTCTCAAATTGGTGCTTGGTGAGATTCACTTGGTTTATTCTGAGAAGAAGCAAAGAAAACATGGATTTAACAATTTTCAGTATAACATGGACTTCGTAAAACATGGAATTAATCAAACTTTCAAAGGATTATCTTTATTTGGGTACACAGAAAACACCACATGGCATTTTAAAGCACTATTCCAGTGCAACACAATGAAATGGAAAACTAATATTGCTAATCACAACCATTGCTCACATAACTTGGCTTTTTGTGATCTTCCTTCAGGATCTCTTTTACACAGCATGACCTCCAAAGAAGAGACATCTGTGAGGTTTACCTGAGGCTACAGATGTGAATGCCAATAAAACTGACAACTGTTTCATCAACTCCCGTTTCTTTACTCCCTGCAGTCACAGTGCAACTTTTAATGCTAAATCTGAAATTATTACTTTTTTTTTAAATCTACTCTATATCTTATTCCATATTCCTATTGCTTTCTCTCAGGACTTCGACTGAATTTGCAGGGCAAAAGGGGCAACTTTCAGACAGGTGTCGTCTCTAAGTTTTGCTGGCAAGTAATTTCCACATGCCCATTCATCTGCTACCTCTCAGAGAAAAACATTGCAGCTGAGGGCAACATCAACTTTCTGTTGCCTCACCAAAGGAAACCAGCCATTGGAATGAACCAGCATGGTCCTTGGATCCTCAAAGTACAATAAACATTCCCTTTACCTTCACTTTCCTCCTCAAATAAGCCCATGACCAAAATCATCCATAGCCAACAGCAGCTTCCTGGTTCCCAAACAGCATCCTACCTCTTCTTTTCCTGTTCCCAAGTATCAGTGGCAAAGGGAAAAGTAGGGTAAATAGCCTTGCATCTTGACAGAGTAGCTAGGAGGACACCATCAGGTGTGCTTCTGCCAGTCAAGAACTTGATAGGTATCCTTAACCAGGAAGTGTTGAAAGATACCAAAACACAAAGTATAAAACCAAACTGCTAATTCTAATTACTAAAAATAACATCCCAAACTGTGGTTTGGGTTGCAAAAGGATCACCTCTGTCCTGAGATAAGAGTCATGAGGTATTGTAACCTGTCACCTGAGTATTAGTCAACTAAGGGCCCAAGATCTGTAAACATTTTTTTCCATTTACATATGCTTTTGTTGTTTTTTCACTTCATACAGCTCTTGGGCTTATTAACTCAGTAAGACCTATTCACTCGTGTGCTGAGAATGCCTTAATGCTCTGTGAATCACAGATAACACAGAGCTCTAGACATTACTTGGTGTAAAAGGAGGAAAATTGCTTTAGCAGAACATGAAAGAAAAGGTAGCAAGAAGGTGGCTTGTTGTAAGTACAGACATTTACCAGTTATTAGTCATTAGTCGAAACTGATAATGATGGGCAGTCAAGCACAGTGCATCTCATCATTGTTTTCAATGATGATAAAGTGCCGCCTGCTGCCAAACACTGCCTCAAAATGGAGAAGGGTACTTAAACTTGCTTCAGATGAGCAACTGGGTGCATGCCAGTTTTTACATGAACAGTCATAAGCATGTTCCTGCACAGCAGGATGTGATCAAACTATTCAAAGTTGTAAAACCAGGTTTGCTTGCCAGTTATATTATTGCTTCAAGATCAGAGACGATATACTTTGCCAGCCATGAAACCACTGCTTTTCCTTAACAATATATATCCTTAATATTTAAAACTTTGTATAGAACTGACAGAATTAAACCCCCCCCATTTACAGAATGAGTTAGGACTGAAAACATATCAAACACACAATCTCCTAACCTCTTAATGAGCTTTAAAAAAATCACTTTCTTCAAGCTGCACCAATTAAAAGATCCCCTTTCTTCTTTAAACCAGAAGGAAAGGAATTGTAATGACTTACCCAAGCCTTCAGCTGCCAACCTGGTAATGATATTAAGATTCCTGTCCATAAGGTGTGATATGGGTAATAGCTGGCTGAGATATTGTACTGTATTGCCTCCTGCTGGAAATCAGTTTTTTAGGTATTTTATGAAGAACACACATATGACTATGCCATATGGAATCTCTGCTAAATGTCTGTCACTAATTGGATTACTCAAGCAAGCAAGAAAGATTTTTGAAGAAAGGCAAAAATGTATTTCCATCAACTGGACAAGTAAGCTTCTTCCTTGAATGGCTTAAGACAAAACTGAACATTACAGACAAGGAAATGATGTTTTATTTTTCATAACAGTAAGCATATTTCTCCATTTTTCTTTCAGAGGGTCATTCATAAAGCACACTCAAGATCCTCAGTATCCCACAGTATCTGTTCACTAACAAACATATCTTAGCAAATACAACCAAACAGTTGAGTTTGTGTTTTTAAGGGGGTTGGTACAAGAGAAGGTGGATATCAATGTTTAGCAATGCTTTAGTTGTTTGTTTATTATTCACTTGAAGATACATACTAAAAGTAGTATCAAATATTTGAGTTTATACCATTTCATTTTTTTTCACACATACAAGAAGTAGTTTGCATATTTGCTTAGCAATCTAGTGAACTATCTAAGATTACATACGCATGCACAGCTCAATACAGAGATAGAAATGCCTCTATCAGCTTCCTAGTAAGAAGTAACATTCACATTGGAAATCTCAAAAAGATATGCAGAGGTGTTGCAGCTCAAAAAAACCATTTTCATAACCTTTCCAAGACATGGACAGTGCTCTTCATTTTTTGAAGAATAAAAAAATTGTTCAAGCAAAATTCAAATAGAAGAATCCCAACTAGCTAATCATCAAGTACGATGCAATAGCAGTCCAGTTAAATGCACCTTAGTAGTATAGCTACCAGAAAAAGCATTATAAAACTGCATTTAAAAGACTAATTGGAAGCAATCTGTATTCAGAGGATATGCACAGTTTATAGAATGTCCACTCTCCAGGAATGTAACCTATTCCTCACTTGAAATCAAAGCAATATGTTTGAGCTGTGAAGGTTTTTGAATTATTGTTTCTCACTCAGAAAAATCAGAAATCCTGGAAGTAAACCCCCAAAAACTAGATGGTACTTATATTCCCTGTGCTCAATTGTCAAACACCAGGCTATTGTGAAGAAAACCACAGTGAAAAGTAACAGATGCAACTTCATTAAACACAGTCAGTCCAAACCCTTGTTATTGTACAATAGGCAGTTCTCTCTCATATGGAACTGGTTACGATGGTCACTCAAATGACATTGCTGTCTCCAGCACCACACAGGAGTAAAGCTGGAACAAAGCAACACAGTGTTCACACCATATGTCATGAAGCATTTAACTCCTATTGCCCAGTGACCTCCAAGCTTTAAAAATGCATTTTCCAGAGGATAGCCACACCATGCTAATGGTTTACTCTATTTCTGCCTTGTTTCAGCCTATTCTCATCAATTCACCCCCTCATACTTGATGTATACTTCCACCAAAAAGATTTTAACTTGAAATGTTATGAATGCCTGAGGCAGCCCCAGATCTAACTTCCAATAATTTGCATTTATTATGCTAAGCATATACATCCCCTGAATTATATCTAGTCCCTTTGTGGTCTAATGTAGGAATCCCTCTCCTATTGTTCTTGCTGTTAGCACTGTAATAACTACTGCTATTGCAATGTTAACAAAAGACTACTAATAATTCAAGTATGGTACGAATTCCCAAGGAATCATCAAGTGAGAAACACAGGTTGAAATTGTAGCTTCAATTCAAAGGACCTATTTTCTAGATTCAATGGTAACAGCTGTAAAAGCATCGCATATTTGAAAATACATGATTAATATAGTTTTATTAATAATAATAAATTTAAAACAATAGCGGTATAAATTGCAAACAGTATCACAGTATTACAGCTTAATACCAAATATTTAAATTTTCATTTGGTGAGGATTTATTATTCTATTAATTTATTTTTTCAGCTGTAGTATCTACCTGTGCTTTTCGCTGACATGCATAAAGATGGCTTTTGCTGGTGGTGACACTTGAGCCATTACTATCTGCAATAATTATCTTTATTAATTTCCAAGCTGATAACTTGGAAAAGATTACTCTTTAAACAGATAGCTTAAAATCAATTAAATTAAAAATGCATATTAAATGCCCTTCAATGATGTCCTTCTGACATTGATAGAAGTTTTATGATCCAAGTATGCCGGAAAGTCCATTTCAACAAAGAAGCAAAAACTGACAAAATGAAAATAAAAATATCAAAAGTTCCTTCTTTTTTGCTGAAAGCTTTTATATTATAAGCTGCTCACTTTTCAAATGCCCTGTGCAAAAAAGAGAGAACATAACCTTTTGGCAGTACTATCGGATGTTTCTCACTACCTGTGCTGCTCATTATTATTATGAAAGAAAAGTGGGGGCAGATGGGGCTTTTAAAGTTAAAGTAGGAAAGAATGCAAAAACAACTGAGAAAAAGTGAAAATTAGTGTGTGCAGAGGAGACACTTTTATCAGAAGACTTCTCAATACAATATAAATTTAATCAACATTATTGATACTGCTAAAGATCACAAACCCAACTTTAAATGTAGCAGAAATTAATTAAATGTGAGCTAACTTTGGTAACTCACATTAAAAATCAAAATTTTCAATACTGGAAGAGTCAGATGAAATTTCGTTCCTGGCATAAATACCTAAGAAGGTTCATCTGGTGTAAAATCTTTTCTCATGAGATATATCCCCTACTTCACCTGTTCCTCCCTACAACCTGTTCATATTGAATTAGGAACCCATCTAGGTTAAAATTCAGAGAAAAAAAAATGGTGGGTTAAAAACCTCAAAACAACGCAACCCCAAAAAATGACAGAAAAACTCTTCTATGAGATGGGAAAAGTGAACAGATTCTCTTTACGGTGAAGAGAATCAAGGAAATTATTGTTCTGTTAAAATAGGAAATTGCAGGGAATGAGTGATTTGAGCAGAAAAAAGAATCCAGGTTCTTTCAAGTCATGTAGCAGATTGGTAAGACTGAGACTCAAGGACCACATGCTGCTTTTTATCTCCTGAATGTAAAACAACCAAGGGGGGAATTGCTTGCATTGCTGCATGTGGTACAGTTACCTTCCTTTAATGTATATTTTTGCCACTTATACCCTTTGTAAATCCTTTGGTCCCAGTTAACTGTCAGCTGATGCATTTTCCAATACAGCATAATGCAAAACTAAGCCCTTAATAGCTTTTTAGCCTGGTCAAGTCACTGGAAACTATTTTGTTTTAAAAAGAAGACAGCTAGTAATGAAGTGAAAAAAAGTAAAAAAAAGTACAAAAGTTCTCATGAAACACACTGATACCATTTTAAGGGACACTACTACCACGAAGAAAAAGCAACCAGTCATTTACTACAAGGGCTCTCCTTTGAGATTTTCAACAGAGAACATTAAAAGAAATAATTTTCTTTCCCAAAAGTAAACAAAAAAAAAAAAAAAAAAAAAAGGCGATATTGGTGTTGGGTGATTATACACTTCCAGAGACTTACTTGAGACAAAGCAACTGGATTATACACTTCCAGAGACTTACTTGAGACAAAGCAGCATCCCGTTGCTCTATTACTGCGTTCATTTCCTCAGCTATTATTTTCTTTTTACGTTCTTTGGTCCTGTGTATTCGGTTCAGAATTATAGCTCCATTCTTCAGTATATCTATCCCTGTGTCTGCATTGTTTATTCTGTTCAGTAATTCCTGTAATGTCTACCAACAGCATTATATGTTAGTCAGACATGAAGTTTTAATATATTTTATTTAATATAGGGTTTTAATTAATAGGCACATGTGAATTGTAAATTGACTGAGTGAAGTTATTGAATTTTCATATTGCAGCAAAGATGTACATTATTAGTGTGTCAATTCTTCTTTTTCCCACATCTTAGTTCTTGAAACCCACTCAATTGAACTTAAGCCTCTAAGATATAAGACTGACATCAAGAAATCTCCTCAGAGAATGGCTTACCATGTCATTTTCTTCAGGGTTAATATTTTCTAGCCTAGAAAAAAGGGACACAGAAAGCCTGATCAGTAGCATTTCCTTAGTGCAGCAAAATGAGTTCGCTTTTTAAATCTTTAGAACCTCAAGTAATTTCATTCTACTAGTCTTTAGAGTCAACCATGACACTGAACATATTAAAGTGCCACCTGCTCGACTCCATCTTTCAATAATGCTCCATATCTTCAGCACTGACTTCAGACTGTTAAGTTATTAATGTTTACTGCTATATATGACTACAAGGATCAATTGTTCATATGTGCTTAGATGAAGAAAGTTCCCCAGCGATAGAAACGACTGAAGCTCTTATTTTATTTATTTCTGGGCTTACAACTTTTACCTGATGTATTTTTGTTGTTTTTACTGCAACCCAAATGAAACAGAACATGACTTTTATGGAGTTTTTTCCCCTATTTTTACGCAATTCTTTTTCCACCTCTCTCTTCCAAAATGAGGAAAAAAAAACAGTTGAAGTTTTCTTAAAAATGTTTTGGTTTTACATCTTGCATAAAATAGGAAGCTAAGCCAATTTTCTGCAAGGCCCTTATTTAATTTCAAAACAAACCCGCCCACACTTTCCTCCCTTTCTATTTCAACAGAACATATATTGACCTGTCAAATACAAAGATGATACGAGGAATTCAGTCATACAGCATTGAACACTGGCTGTGCAAAAGCAGTAAGTGATAGCACAAAAATCTAATAAATGGGTTAGTACACATTTTATTTTACCTAAGGTTAGTTAAATGGACAGAGATTTCTTTTCTGGAAAAATGAGCATATTACAGTTACCTTACCACTCCATTGCTACTTACTTAATGGTGACATGCTAAAAGTTGGTCTGCCACTATTCTATGATATTTTAAAAGACAGATATAGTAATATTAAACATTATCTAAACAGCAAGACTTTTTCAACAGTGCTGTCACAGGCATGATTTTAGCTAGCAAACATCATAGAACACTTGACAGTACACTAGCACCTTTCCTATTAAAGCTTTAGTTTTACCACATAGCAGTACATAAGGCATAGTAAATCAACAGGTACGGTAGTTAATTGGTTAAATAAAAAAAAAAAAAAAGAAATATTTCAGAATGTACTATCAGCATACAACAGCTGGTATATTTATATGGCATTCACAAGCAGCAGGTACTCCCAACATATTCAGTCAGCATCAGAACTAAACAAAATAAAGTAAAAGTTAACCTTTGCTGGCTTTGACTTGTATTCATAAAGTAACACAAATCATAAAATAACAAACATTTTACAGTCCAAATTCTCAAAACCGGCTCCTTGTAGAGTTCCTGCTTTACGTTTTTAGATTGCTTTAAGTGCCACTTCATGTGGGACTTAAAAATGAATCTCCAGCTAGTTTGTATTCACAATGAAAGGAACGGTATTTGTCAAAGTAAATTGGCAGGGCTGACCTGGCTTCTCCAGAGGACTTCTACCCTGCTAAAAGTGCAGGTCAACAAAATCACCCAGCCGACCAACAGGCTGGGTAAGCAAGACACCTTAGGGAGAAATGGTAGTGGGAAAAAGAACATGAACTTCTGCCATATGCATACCTTCAGCATTCTGCTGCCACAAGGGATCTGTCTGTAGGTATACAAACACCTCCTTAGGTGACTGTACTTTTAAAAAAAGAGCATCCAGAGCTTTGTATTTGCCCTCCTACTCTTCCTGTGCTGTGCACAGACAATAAATGAAAACCTCATGATTTTAAACAGCAGTAACCAAGGATTCTTCCTCCCCCTATTTCTAAACATATTCTGCTAACATAACCCCTAGGGCCAACAGGGCTAAAAGAATTTTTATTCTTACAGTTAAATAATGCCACCAGAATTGCTCCAGCTGCTAATTTAAAAAAAGCTTTAAAACAATTGATAAAGGTTGGCAGGCTGTTCAATATTGCCCCCTTGTAAAGTTCTCTTTATTGGAATAAGTCCAAAGCAGATGGAAGGGGTAACCTGTGCTCTACAACTTGATGAGTGTGGCACAAACAGCCAGTGTTCTTTTTTGAAAAAAAACAAACCTCTATGTTCTTCATGTCTGAGACAGAAAACCTGACCTTTTGAACAACTACTATAAGGAAGGAAGAAAATATTAAGAGTGGTAGTTAGAAAAGAAAGTTCTCCACAGGGAAATCTCCTATGCCAGTTCTGAGACTGTGAATGGCATAAGGGGATAATCAGACCTTACTATAAAGCATCAGAAAGAACACCCAAGTGGACGACAGCCACAATTGTTATTCTCTAAATGATAGCAATAAAATGTGACAGCTTGGCTCCAAGCTATCAGTCAAGGTTGCTACTGACCCTCTCCTGGGAGCAAGTATTATTTTTGCCATTACCAGTGCCTTCTCCAATGACATGATTGTGAGGAAGGTAGCATGCATGTTCTCTGAGAAATGGAATTTCTTTTCTTTCCTCATCCTTATGCTTACAAGTAAGTCATTTTTCCAATGCATGAGCAAAGCAGACAGAAGGGGCAGAAGGAAAAACAACGAAGGTGTTCTGAGGGATTCATGTATGTCAAGAACTGTCACCCATTTGTCTATGGATTCCACTGCAGAAAAAGCAGCAATACACCAGAAACTCCAAAGTCATTGACCAGGTTTGTTGGCAGAAGAATTAATTTTCCGCAGAAACTGAATGCTATAAGGTCAAAGAACTTGAGTTTATGCTAATTATACACAGTTTCATTTGATGTTTGGGGCCATACAAAACTTTCTTTACTCTTGGAACATACAAGATTAGAAGACTGGCAGAAGAAATTAGAGACTCAAGTAAGGCTCACAGTCGTGATGACTCTTAGGGGAATTTAAAGCACGTCTAATTTCCTCAGAGATTGCTGTTTAGAGCAAGATTTCAGATGCACATACACATATAATGGGCTCTGTAGGGATTTTTTATCAAATCATTCATTAATTCTTGTGGGTATGGAATCTCCTAATCCTGCTGCTAAGTCATACTTACTGTGACAGTGAGGCCGTGACAAACTCTTAGCAATTTGTAAATTCTACAGAGTAATGGCGCCCAATCTATGTGTAGATTACTGAAATTAATTTAGTTGACATTCTCTAGCCCTACCTATAAAAATACCCAAGATGACTGGTTTTCTACCCTAAAGAGGAGTGTTCTTAGTAGAATCAATTATTTAAACACAAATGCCTGCCATGTAGTTAACTAACAACTGCACCTATTCAGTCTCCTACCATGAAAAAGCATGTTTGCTTTGCATTTCTCCTGGCAGAAAAGTAAGAAATTTCTCAGCCACTCTAGACTTCAGGGGATTACCCTTTGGAACACGAATACAGATGATAATCAAGATGTTCTCCACTCAGATGGAGAAGGATTACATCGACAGGCAAACTGTAGCTTCAAAGCTGCCTATATCCCAAAGTGCGAAAAGAAACCGTTCTCGATCTTTCTCTCGACTTGACAGTTTTCTTTAACATAAGATTGCCTATTTCTATTGTGTTAACATGGCATACATAAAACTCTATAGACTATTAATTGTACCCTTCTGGCCTTTCAAACTGCTCCTCGCTAAAGATAAGGAAAAAAATGCCATATATTTTTACTATGTCACCCACATCATTAGTAGAAATTTTGCTGAAGGAAATGTCTGCTAGGCTTAAAGGCTTGATTGATTTCCTATATGTTGCAACTTTTGACTGACATTTTGGTACTCTGTGTCAAAAGATCCCTATAAAATGTCACATTCATCTTATTGATCCCTCAATAAATCAATACCAAAGCTTTTGATTATATTTTTAATTTTTGTGATCAAGATTATTCACCTTGCTCTCAATATCCAGAGAAAAATATGGTCTTACAGGATGGCTAACAAATTAACCAATGATACTGTAAGATTAGCCCTAGTCTGTTTCATCACTGAGAAGCTTGTGCTAAGTTCTCCTACTACCACTGACAAGCAGTTTATGACTGTCACAGACTGACACAACAGCATTTTCGCATAGGGCAGGAAATGTACACTTACTCTTTGAGAGACTCTTCTAAATGCTGGACTCGTAGAAATGCTTCATCTCTCTCTTCATTGGCTAATCTAAGCCTTGCCATGACAGCCTCATCACGTTCCCGTTGAGCAGAATAAACTTCTTCCACCAGAGCTGCAAAAGTGTGTTCAACAAACAAGTTTGACATTGGTTGCTAAAATCAATACTTTAAAGAATAAAATAAAGTTACGGGTTTTCAAATTCACCCCTGTAAAATCTAACAGAGTAAGAAAGTGATTTTCTGGGCATTCTGAATACTTGTTTAATGAAAAAGTTATTCTTAAAGCTCAGAATCAAATGAGACACTAGTAGGCTTCTTCTAGGACATTGGTATGTTTCTTCTAGGACACAGAATTAAAAGTAATGATCCATTAAAGCAACTACCTTCAGACTGCTTACTATCAGGGTGGCACACAGATATTAAATATTAAAAATTCTAGTATTTTCATAGTCTGTCTCTGGTATCGTAAGAGTGGCACAGCTGGTATCTCTCCTTCTCTGCCAAGCCTTTACTTTATTGTGTAATATACTGTTACATGATCTGTTAGGGCATACACGGACCTTGGAGCATTAGGTACCAATAAACTAAGATTTACTGTCTATCCTTGTGAACAAACTAACACCTTCAAGTCATTCCTCATCCTGAGCTTACATTTTCTCCCTGCCTCTTCCCTGTCAATATGTCTAACACCATCTCTGGAAAACTGCCAGAATCCTTACCTCGACCCTGCCTCCACTAAAATCTTTATTCATACTTTCATCATTTCTCTCTTCAATACTGCAAATCTCTCCTCACAGTCATCATAAAACCCTGTAGTTGAAGTGTCTAGGGACTTTCAGGATGCCATAAGTAAGATTGCTGTCACTCCAAGACTGAGGACTATATTCTCTCTCATTGTCACAGGCACCTTCAAAAAAGTCAATTGAGGTCTGTAGGTTCCAAAATTTTCTCCATGCTCCCCTTCTAGTCTGTCAGCCCAGGGTTTACCCACAGTCTCCTAAGATCATACTACAACCTCTTTCAAATTTTGGCATGTATTTCTCAAGAACTTTCTGTATTAAGTCATTGCTGCTGGGCTTCCTTACTCCCTTTAGAATACTCTGCTCCTCTCCAAACCACTTCTTAAATCATTAAACTAAGATCTCAAAGAAAGGCTTCCTCTCTCTTCGCTTTAGCCTATAGCTTTTATCCTTCCATTCTTACCTCAACTGACATTACCTTTTTTGCCTTTATTTGTAACTTTACTCTTACTTCACCTTTGTACATTGTTATGGAAAAACTTCATAGTGTGATATAACAAAACATTTTATTGCTCTTCACAGAATGAAACAATAGGATCACAGTAGCACATTTCAGTAGCAGCTATATTGCTGGCATGAAGTGTACTTGATCAGTGACAAAAAAAAGCCCCAAACTCCCCAACTGAAATACGACAAGTGATAAGTTTCTGTAAATTCACAAGTTCAGACAATGAGGGATGCAAGATGAGCAAGACGATGAACAGAAAAAGCATCTGGAAAGATGAATTAGGAACCTATTCAAGGTAGGAAAGCAATTCTCTTGTCTTCTAGCTGGGGAGAAGAGTGTCACTGAGGAGTAAGGAAGCATTTTTTGCAGGGCTAGCAAAAAGTTGCAGACTAACAGCAGATGAGACAAGAGCAGACAGGGAAAGACTAAATGTTACTCCTCACAAAAATTTGCAGAAGAGCTGCAAGCCTATTAATCAAGCCAGAGCTCTAACAAGTTGTGTCCCAACAACAAAAACAAAACAAATTCAGCATCAGAAGCCCAGATCTTGAAATGTACACAAAATTTAACAAACACTGATTTAATTCTGTTCTACTGAGGATTTACTTGTACCACAAGCATATTGCCTCTTTTTTTTTTGAAGATCTATTTCCCCTCTTTGCAGCAAGAAAGCTTTGCTTGATTTGAAATGGAAAAACCAAGTCATGAGTAAGGCAGCCACAAAACTGGAGGTGCATGGGTTGGTATCCAGCAATAAGTTTGCCTCACTTGCAGAGAATGTGTCCACAAAGGCAGGCAGCACAGGAAGAACAAGAACAAACTTTATGAGGTGGGCTATGAATTTCAGCTCACCAGTCTTTCACTTTGGTTGCTGACACCGGTGATGGCAGGGAAACTAGTGCCTCAGCATCGACTTTCCCAGTAAACTACAATGCAACTGCTATGTCCTGACTGGATCCGGAACACACAAGCAGTTTAAGTCTGTATGGCAATTATTACCTATAAATTAACTTAATATATTTGTTAACCATAGTTTTCCCAGCAAATTATGTCAGTTTATCTAGCACCATGACACAGACACTTCACAAAGAACCCTTTCCATAAAGCTGCAAGTGGAAACACTATGCAATTTTCACAATGAAAACAACTGCTGGAATGAATAAAAAGCTGTCTAAAACAACTGAAAATTTGGCACTTTTTACTATTCTGAGGTTAATTACTTTCCAGATTAGTTAACTTCTTTCTGCTCTCTTCAAGTGCTTCCCTTCTTCTGTCAGACCTCAGAACATCCTCACCTCAGTATAATAAACCACAATTTGCTAACTCCTGTAATGGATTTTGAACATACAAGTATTTGGAGTGAGTGTTTTTTGGCATGGTGAATTTCCTCTCTGTGTTACTATAACCAGTGGTAATAATAACTATACAGGTCTTTAAAAACCATATTGTTGCTTATTTGTTCTTAAACCAAAGTAATGTATATGTAACAGTATGAAAACATTCAGAAAAAGAGATTTTTAAAGTTACTTATGCATCCTGTTTTTCTGCAATCTTATCATCTGTGATAGCAGCTCAGAAGCCAATTGCCTTGAACAGTGAACCTTTCCCCCATCCAAAGGTATATTACAAAGCACTGACTTTCAACTACAAGCTACAGAAAAGTGACTTAAATTGAGCAGATGTTTCATGTCGTTTTCTTATGCTTCCACTAAATTAAAGCACTGGAGTAAATATCCCAGTGACCAGATCCACAAACTACATTAAAAAAAAAAAAATATAGTCGCTCCGTATCAATTACAAATGTTCGACTCCTGCTTCTATTTCTTAAATGTAATATTGCAAATCAATTGCTTAATATTAAAACAGATTAGGGGAAGTGTAGAAAATCATGTAAGATGTCTGCATGGTAATCTAAGTTAAAAAAAAAAAATGTACTTAGCTACATGGAATTTTAATATCACATAGCAATACTGACAAGGACCAAAAGAAATTACTTATTTAGAAAATACTTAAAGTCCTTCTCTAATTCATTTTAATGGTCTACAGAAAGCTAACTCATCTGATTTCTTTACCAGCTTAAACTTCTTCTGAACTGAGGTTAGACATTTTTGTTATTCAATGCCTACACAATTTTGACTTTTGTTTAATATTTTACATATTTTTTTTCCTATTATATGGAATATCATGACAGTTACACAATTGCAAGTAGGTTGAAGTATATTGTGGTTAAAAATAACATTCGCCTTTTAGACTGAGCTATGGATGAGTCACAAGTAGCAATTCAGGACTGTAAGGACCACAAGCAGTCTTCAAATAAGTCACTGAAATCCATACACATTTGGGTTTCAATGCAGCAGCAAACCAAAACATTATGCATCATATATAGGAAAACACATGATGTATAAGCTGTCCACTTAAAATCTGTGAGAGAGAGTGACAGGAAATTCCTCTATATTAAAAAGAGTAAAGAATATCCGGATTATCATCCCTTCCCTCTGCTTCTTAAAAATGCCAGGTGAAAACTGAATGAGAGTTAACAAGTCAGGCTCCTAAGTCCATTCAAGATATGGCATATCCAGGAAAATACTAGCTCCATTCTGGCACACTGACTTGATGCCGGATCCAACGAAAAAAGCGATCCAGCTACTTCGTCACCAACTGCTCTTGTTGACACCACAAGGTTTTTCTTGGAGACCTTACAGTGGCACACCAACCAATCCTATCCTGTCTGTCTTGAGGCCCAACCAAGAAGAAACACAAATTCTTATAGAACTCATGTTTCAAGAAAGAAAATGACACACAAAAATGAAGCATGAATAGTCTAATATTAAGCTAAAATGAATTGTGTTATTTACTAATTCATACAAATATAATGACATTAAAGTGTTAAAATATTTAAAACCCAGAGTGCTAAGTTAAGAAAAAAGGACTATTTTCCAATGCTTGAAAATATTGTGATATATACAAATATATAAGTACTGTCTAGTTGCATAAACTTTATTTGTTTTGGAATAATTCAATAACATCTTTCTCCTTGCAACTGAAACCTGCATACTCTAAAAGAGCTCTTTATTTTAAAAGAATCATTATGCTAAACTCATCAATTCTAAAACATTTTTAGTTTTTAGTAAAGAAAACAATTGTAAACAGAGAGCTTTTGTAAGGTAGATAGCTATTACAAAGTTCACTTAGAAAATCAATATAGCATTTTAGCTGGAATTTACTCATTAAACACCCACAGCTCTAATGCAAATTATGATGGAATGAATAAAGCAAATACATATGCTTCTTTCTTTTTATTAAATGTAAAATCTACTGTTAATTGCATCTGGTATGTCATATAAACTTTTCTCCTTAACTATTAAATGGAAGCTTTTACAAAAGTCATTAGAGATTCTCTTTCTTTGACTTGTATAAATTTCAATATTTGTTCAGTAAAGGTTCACAGCAGTTAAATTACATTAACAAATATTATTAGCTACTATGTAAGCCAACTAAGTAAAATACTTATATTGCAGGTAAAACAAATCAATGGGTGTTTACAATAATATTTGGATATGTCCATTTTTAAACAAGCTTATCAAATATCATGTAATTCTTAGTCAAATGAGAGAGACTCAAAGTAGATTTTTTTATGCCAAATACTCAAATTTGTTTAGTAAGCTAATTGTTTTCTAATATGGGCAAAAGCAAATATGAAGAAGATGAACCATACCAAGTATGAGTTTACTGAGTCAAAGCAGTGTACATATTTTCTTAGTTGAGCCTGAGTCTTTCAGCAAACTTATCCCCTATACTTTTTAAACTACCTTTAAAACACAGCAGTACTAAGGAAGTGTGCTGGAAATCATTCTAGTTTAAACAGTGGTTCATGATTTTCCAAACAACAGAACTTTGGGGGAAGTGAGGGAAGCACGACTCCCAGGGTAAAAGTCTGTTTGCTTATTTCCTAGAGGTCATCTGTGTAAATAAAATAAACTGAGAGAGGCAAAAGAAGAAAATGTTGGGTCTTAAAATATCCATGGCAGCAGAAATCACTTCACAAGATTCATTAAAAAAGTAAAATCAGAATCCAGGCTAGACCTTACGAAGAAAAGATGAGCTCATTATCCTCACTGCTACCATATCTCAGAAGATAAATACTATAACGCTACAACAACTGGGTTTCAAGGTAAGTCAGTTTTACAGAGTTAATAACAATATTTTGGACTTTGCAACGTATTTGTCATCAGATGTGATGAAATACTGCATTTGGCATTGGACTATGTGAAAAGTGATCCAAGAAACATTGAAATTAAAATTTTATTAATTGTTTTTGCAACAAGCAGTAGTTACGATGATCCGTTACTTCCAAGAAAACACATGGTGAGAAAGTGTTTTTGTTAATAACAATGTATTGTTGCAGAAGGTCAGGGTTTTGCAGTTTAGGATTTAGTATTCAATATCAGTGGTTGCTGAACAATAAGTGACTTAGGATTTCCTTTGGCATTGATTCTGGTACATTCAAAGTAATTTTACTAGTTACTTGCACCACTACAGCAACAAGAAATACAAATGAGATTATACGCTTTTACAAAGCATCTTAAATATTCATGAACTGGCTGAAATAATAATAAATAATGGCTCAAAAAATTTCAATGTGTGATTTCACTTGCTTCATGAAGGTATACAGCCCTAAGATAAGAGCAAATACTGAAATCATACCAAAAAATGAAACAAAGAATATTTTCTGTTTTCTGTCTTTTGGAGACATATTATTCTGAAGGAAAAGTAGAAACATGAAAGAACTTGCTTGGCCAAGTCATACTTAGAATTCAAGATTCCTATAATGATCTGCTTGTTTATCCTGCTCAGTTGCTTCCATGAAGAAACTGTCAGCTGAAATTTATCCTGCAGAGAGGTTTAACTGAAGCTTTTTAGGGATTTTTGGTTTGTTTTCACTTTGGATTTCTGGGTAGCAGCTATGTGAATATGAGGAATTAGAGAAGCATATTGGGGAAAGGGGTGCAATGACTACCTCCCTTTTCATTTTCATTAGTCCTCCTATTCCTGTCCACCATTGCTGAATCTTTGCTTGCCTAATGACAAGAAGACTTGGAAACTATTCTTGCCATTTCCAGATGGGCAACTATTATTAAATTTTATTTAACCATATGGCTATATGCTTGTTCTCCTTACAGAAATACAAACATGTATGTATTTTTTATCCACTCAAATTAGAAATCAAAATCCTCTGACACTTCCTTCTACTAGATTTAATGACTGCGTCATGATTCTTAAATAAGTCAATCTTATCATAGCCAAATTAAAAAATACTGCATTGCTATGAAAACTTTTAAAGTGTGTCATTAATTGGTCTCTGCACATACATGTTGCAAAATGCAGATAATCCCTAGAAATGTTCAAATCCTAAGGCCCTTACCCAGTTCTCATTCAGGTTAATGGCAAACTATCAGGAGCTCCAGGGCTGATTGTCAACTTAAAAACAGTGCTGACATGTTCTCTTATGGAACAGACAACTTAAGTTCCCAGCTCTCTTTTTGAAAGCTACCATTCATTTACTTTCAGCTATGACATATAACTAAAAAATAAAAGCAAAATAGTGATAAGAAGATCATAGAACCACTTAAGTTTTCACTGGTCTGTACCAGGAGTTATACAATACAAGTCATTTACACTTAAATGTGACTTTATAGATAAAGCAATCTGAACAAACACTGATAGAATACAGTGACTTCTTTATTACTTTGTGTTTGTTGTATGTATTTAGTGCATAGCATTCATCTGCTCCTACATTTCCAATGCTATAAACAGAGTGTTCCTAATAAAAGGCTAAAGTTGCTTAGTGGCAGCTCTGCATAGGGTTTTCTTTGTGTACGCAGATCCCAATTCAATTAAAAAAAAATAAAGTGGGAAAGAATAGGAAAGACCATTATACACAGACCCCAAGGCAGTTCTTGTGAAAGCCAATCCCTGTACAATACTTAAGCCTCTGCTTCTAATACACTAAGCAGAGCTGACTCCAAAATTCAAATCATAATGCTGTAAAACTTTTTTTTTTTTTCAGTGATTACTGATGCCTGAATATTTACTTCAGGGGCAAAATATAAACATTGCATTAAAGTTTTCAAGTTAAAATTTGTCATGTTAAAGAAAAGTTTTGTAATACCCCAAGAAGTAGAATACTTGCAGACCTTTTTATTCCTGAATAAAACCCTCATCTGATACTGTTGTGGGGAAGAAAGAATGGCCAGACTAGTCATAAAAATATCCTTCCTTTTTACATACAAGCTCCACCCATAAATAGCTTAGTAATTGACATTTTACTCCATGCCAGCTCATCATATATTGTACTTCGAAGAGCTGTATGCAACTTTTTGACAATCAACAATCCTGACAATTGGAGGGAAAAAATATATTGTTTCAAATGAAACTGTTAAAAATTAAGCCAGTGATTTCTCAGTTACAATGCCCTCACCTTGTTTTTTTTTCTGTCCTTTACAAGGATTGTCTACCTTCCAATACAGAGGATACAAATCCTACAGCTATTTTCAAAACTGTGTTATTTATCAGGAAATGTTTTGAAAAAAAAATCAGGAAATAGCATTCCATAATGAAGCATTAATAGGACAAACCTGCTAAGAACTACGTAGACTATATATATAAACAAATGATGTATAGAAAACTGGGTTAGGGAAATATATGAATTACCTACTTAAACTGTAAAATATCATTCATATTTAGGTTTATAAACACAAGAGTTGAGAACTACTGAGTTCTTTTTGGCTAAAACCCAATATTGGCCTTATTTCAGTTTAATTGGAAGAGGATCTTGAATTCATCTTCTCCATGAGATACCAGGAACCTGGATTTCTGTTTGTACCAAAGGTTAATAAGAAATGTGTCTGCAAAAGTCAAACAGCATTAAATACCAAAAACTGATTATTATTCTGCAGGAGTTGTTCTGCCATTCATAATCTCTCCATGCTCCAACCTTCCACAGCTAATCTTTAATGGATGACATGCAGGAAAGAAAAATAACATCTAAAAAGGGACTCTAAAGTGAGCTTTGAAGAAATGGAAAATACTTTTCTACTGTGCTGGAAGTTATTGCCACCCAAAGTTTATTACTGGCAAGATTACTTATTTCCTCGTACTTTATGGGATATTAAATCAAATTAACTTTAAGGCAATAGCCACTTGAATAATTGTTTTTACTTTTGCTATTAAAACTATTGCATATGCATATTCAGTAATTATTATTCAAGTTAATTTAGGAAACTTCAAATCACGTTCATGAATATTTCCATACCATATTCTAGAATTCCAAAATACCACAAATGCAAATTCACAACATTTTCAGGAAAACAGACCTGAAATAGGGACTTCATTATAGGTATATTGCCATAGTTTCCAAGAGATTGAAAGCTATATAGCATAAACCACCATATTAGAAGTACTGCCTTCCCCTTTTTCCACACTATTTCCTATCATTACTTTGGTCATTCAGAGAGGATCTACAGAATGCTAATACAGTTCACAGGCGCTAAAGGTGGTGTGCAACACCTAACAGGGCTGGACCCAATCCTCCTGAGTTGACACTGATTTAAAACCATAATAAATTTCTTCTGGTTCTTCTGAAGACTTACTCCTTTGCAATGCCTCCATCTTTATCATCCAGTCTGTCCTCAGAAGATGCATGCCTCTTCCCCATTTCCCCTCCCACAAGGGGCACCCATTCCTTTTCTGTTCAACATATGAAAGTTCTACAGCTCCCAAATTTCAAGATTTGTCTATTCTTCATACCCAGTTCATACGCAGTATTCCCTTTTTGCCTTATATTATCCTGGTCTTTGTTCTTTTGTGATGTGCTCTTCCCTTGATTTTCTTGATGTTGCCTCCACCTCTGTTCTTCTTCATGATGGGGAGTGAAACTAATGATACCTTCCATTGGCTTACAATGATACAAAATCCAACAGAAGAATAATGAAGAAACTGCAGAAATTTCTGGCAACTATGACCACTAGAAACGTTAGTATCTAATCCTTAAGAGTCTGCAACTGAAACTGCCAATTCCCTAATTTTCTTTAGCCATAACTAGCTGACATAGAGGTAGGAACCCAAGGGAGTTTTAATATCCATTTTCCAGGCTAGAAGAATTTAAAAATAAACACCTTTGGAAAATAAGTTAATTATTGCACACAGTATTATACTTTCTCTTCTATCATAAATATCTTCTGCCTGAAGTCTACTTTTCCTGCTTCTTTCATGAAGCATTTCACAAATGAACAATTTTTCTCTTCACTTTTTCCTCTGAACAAAGTAAAAATCATAAAGTTGGATTACTTGTTTCTGAAGACTGTGGTAGCTTCATTTTAAAATGGCCTTTGTTGTCAGCTTTTCTGTTCTTTCCATGGGATTTGGTTAGGTAAAACCCATCAATTAGGGGGTTACCTTTTAAAACAGAACTGTAATATTCCTCAAGTTAGATAACACTTTTATGGTGTACCTTTCTGATGTTCTTTACAATCTAATTTTGTGGAGTCGCTTACTTATCTTAAAGTCAGTACTAAGCAATAATAAAAATGCAAACAATGCATATTTACAAGCTTCACTCTACCATGTGTTATACACTGCAGTAATTAAACATTAACTAGTAACGCGAAATCACAGCAGCATGTGTTCTCCCTTCCTCAAGGAACTTAACACAAGGGAAAAAGTTTTTCCTTAAACACAGTCTCTGCTTTATTAAGTTCTGCTTGTCCATTAGAACTCTGCCCAAGGCTTTTATGAGATAGACACATATGGACCTCCACAAATTTGGTTTGGTTCACATCATTCCAGATTTCAAACTATTTTTTTCAAACTTGGTAACATTCTTAGAATAGTACGACAGAAAGCAAAAAAACTGTGAAATATTAACGATGCTTCCTTTTGGCAAACAGCTTAAGTAGTAAGGAGCTTCTTGCTCTCTCTCGCAACATTTAAAGGATTTTATACTTCCTGTACTCATAAAAGGAGAAAAAAGGCTATTTTTTAAAGGTCGTCCTTATTACACATTGCACCTCCCTTTAAAATTTCATTTATTCTTACTTTTAAAATAGAATAAGTATGTTAAATTATTATATCCATATTTATGCTATAATATTTCAAAGACAAAATTACGCTTAGGACATAATTAGAAAGTTTAAACAGTAGTGTAGGAAAACAACAAATTACTAGCAAGTATTTCAACTGTATTCATAGAAATGAAACTAAAACCGTTTTTGACAAACCTTTCTTTCCAGGTTTTAATGAGCAATGAACACCCATATCAAAGAGAATCAAGTACAGAGGTAAAACACCGGGCAAATATCCAGGAAGAAACACAAAACTTCAGATCCCACCCACACCATTTGCGTTAGCCTTTGGCTGCTAGATATAACAATGATACACAGTGCAGATTTTTTTTCTTCTGAAAATAAAGCAAGCAGTTATGTGAAATGAGTAAGAATAAAATTTTGCCTGTATTTAACTTCTTTCCTAAGATGTCGATTAGATCTACCTTTCCCTTCCCGCAACACAGAAAATCTAGAAACTCTCTCTTCTGTCTCAGGAATATTCTCAGGAGTTTAATATTAAGTGGAAAGTCAGCCATCTGTTTTTCAGCTAGAGGGTTTATTATCTGCTCCATTTTCCTAAAGACAGTTAACTCCTCCTTTCAGTATCCACATTTTGGGCAAGGGTATTAGTACTATTAATACTCTGTGAAGTGTGTGAGATCTATGAGAAAAGTTTTACCAAGCTTACACTTTCTTTCTGAACAAATGACACAATGCATTTATAAAAGCATTCCCATTCATTTTTTAAAAAAAACTTTTAGAAAAACCTTAGAGCATTTTTCATTCACTGTGTACATTGTACACAGAGTCACTTTTCAATAATACAAATACTCGGCTTCATTATGTTAGCAATATCTGAAAGCATAAAACACAAACTGTCTTCATGTTCATATGTCTACACAAAGAACAATTAACAACAAATATAAGCACACATTCATGTTCAACTATAAACTTAAAAACCTTTCCTGTTGAGAATTCATATAAACTTCATTCACTGGAGACAAAACATCATTCAACAAGAATTCATTATAACTATCAAAAGAGCAGATTTTTCAAGAACAGATTTTTCAAGAACAGTGCAGGTCTCTAGTTGAGGTGAATGTATGACTATCTCCATATACGGGGAGGGGGTAGTATTGCTCTGAACAAGCTAAAACAATAAGTGGTATTTGAACTGCTGGTTGAAAGGTAGAGGCACTGGTAATCATTATTTCCCCTTGTTTGTTCAGGACCTTCCAACAAAACAAACAACCTTTTTGTGATTGGATTGACATGGTGTTAACAATGCATTTAATGCCCAAATCAGTATGAATACAGGTAAAGCTCCTACTAATACCAGTACCAGGATGTTAAAGCCACCTATTTTCTAAGCAACTCTAAACAGCCTCACATGAAAAAAAAAAAAAAAAAAAAAAAAAAGTCAAATCTTCCCTCCCTTAGCAAATAAAGCTAACATTCACTAGGCCACGTCATATAGCAACCATGGGTACCGTATGAGCCATATACAGCCATCTGTTAAACGCTTGCCTTCAGTACCTGCAATCTTTCCTGCAATCTTAGCTTCTGTAGCTCTCTCTTGCAGTTCTAAGTCCAGTTTCATTGTATTCAGCTCCTTGTCCTTTTCAGCCAGATTATCTTGAAGCTGAATTGAACAAATGTACAGTAAGATTTTTATCTGGCTGAAACAGTCAATCAACTCTTAACCAAAACAAAATTGTAAATAATAATTTCTTATCCCCAAAATACAAACACTAAGCATTACAAGAGTTACTCAATTTATTATATTTATTTGCTTAAAGAACAACTGCTAAAAATACCTTTTTTAACATCTGCCCTATCTTGCTCTGTGAAACAAGCAGCACTGTGCATGCCATTGTTTTTACTTGGGATTCTCTTCTTCAGGTATCATCAGCCTTCTTGCTAAGAAAGTTTAGAATTAAATGGAATATAATGTAGGTGGTGTCTGCATGAATAGCCTGTTTTCTACCAATAATACTGACATCACAGCCTGAAGAGACTGTTGTGTAAATGCATAATTTTTCATGTTCATCATCAGATAGAAAACTGGTATTCTTTCACATATTTAGGTCTTTCTTCTAAATCTGTTCTTGGAGAGATATCTGAACTTGCCATTAAATATTCTATGATGCCTCATTGAAAGACTATAGACTATTACGTTATTCAGGGGCATGCAACCACAACTAAGGCTAGAAGTAATGCAGTGTTCAAGCAGGATAGAATTTTCTTCCCCCCAACCAAGAGAAGCTATCAGGGCACATTTCTTATGTGCACCACATATACAGAAGCATCAGAAGCATGAGCTCCAGATCCAATTCATGAAATCCTGGCTCTGTCTTTGGTCCTCCTTGGTTTTCATCCAGGGTGCAAGAACATATGCCACTGATTAAAAAAATCAGAAGGTAGGTTGAAAGGGTTTTTTTTAATTCCAGAGAAACAGTTGTTAAACAGATACTAAGAATCCAAAATGTCAGGAGGCTAGTGACTGGTACACTAAAATAAATAACAAAACTAAATCAGGAACAGTTTAAAATGTATATTTGGTAAGGCAAACGTAAAAAAGCAGATACTGTCTGAGTATCTCAATTGTACCTTTTTATTTTTGGCCCTCAGAGTGTCCAATTCTTTTAAAAGGAATGCAGTTTCTGTTTTTCCACCTAAATCTGCAGCATCCTTCCATGAGGGTATAAATTCAGGGAGCAGCCTGTTAGCCTTTCTTTCTACAGTGCTGTATTCAGGAAGAGGAAAAAAAATAAAAAAGATAAAAACAACTTCTATATACTATTGCCCAGACATTACAAAACTCAAGGGTTTCTTGTGCATTTTCCATGTTCAGGAGATGCTTCATCAAAAAATTTGAATATAACTAATCATCATCTTAAACTGAAGTGTTTTCTTTCCTCAAATGTTTTCTTCCTTTCTCCTTAGAAGGAAAAATGACAAATCACATTGAAAGTACACCAAGACCATTTGTATCTACAATACAAATCAACACTGACTCAACATTTTATCATATATTCTAATTACAATCTATTTGGGGAAGGATAGATTTTGTATAATTTATACAGTATCTACTGTAATGAGGTTTTGGCACATAGCTACATGTAACATACTTGCAGATGAGACAGTTTAACATGCAGACTGCTGTGGGAGGTTCATCTAAGTATTTAAGACCAGCCTCATCGCCAGTGGAAGTGGCACTGGTGAAGGGGAGAAGCAACAGTCTTTGTCTGACTCTGTACTGGGCTGTACTTAAGCACTCAGGATTATATTTGTCTTTTAGTGCAGGATGCATTTCCCTAATGGCATATCTTAGTCCGTAATGCAGAAAACAGCAACAAGAAATTGAAGAAGTACTATGGATTTGGTTTGGCCCACTAAATCACCACCATAATAAAGATAAAACAAGGTGTAGAATCTGCTAGACAGGTGAGGAATTAGTATATTTTTGGAAAGTATATAATAGGGCTTTGCAGCCTTGCTCCCATTTTCAAAAGCAACTCTGCCACTTTCTGTTAAGATTTGGTCTTCAGAATGCCTAAGTCACTCAAAACTGGTAGTATTTTCCCAAGTCAGCTAATTATACCAATATTATATATATAATATATATATTATGTCACATATAAACATGTATATTTCTTAAGACTGCCGTAGGGGGCCATTACACAGTACAAAAATTGATGACAAGAAATTACCAAAACTAATGACAGAATAAAATGTTCAAGGTTTATATTAAACTTTTCGACCATCTTGGCTCTTCTCCAGATTCCTGTCACAGAGTGCTACAAGGTATTACAGATCCTCATCTTCACTCTTCCAACTTCATCTGGACTTCACACTGCTTTATTCCTGCTTCCTAGTTGCTTTAGGATACACCGTGCTTGTTGTGTAAAGCTACACATACTACTAGACTTTCAGATATATTCTGATTCTGTTGAGGACGCATTTTCAAAATTCTCTGTAGAGATAACAATCATTGAAATACCCACAGTGTGTGACATAAACCATTGCAATGATCATATTTTCTCTGAGTGCTAGAGAATCTAATGGTGAAAAGTTGCACTCCACAAGGGAAGAAGGGCAGATATAGCAAGCCTAAGTAAAAAGCTGACTTACTGATTATGTGGGAAGCAAACTTCCCTATTTCTATCCAAAATTCCATACGTATGTTGTCTATAATTTGAATCTAGAAAAACTATATATACAGATATTTCTTGCTTTTACCTTGATTCTTCAGGATCAGAATTACAATCATCTAGGACTCCTCCTCTTCGATTCTTTATTGGCAAATCTGAAAGTTTTGGTGCTTCAGTTTCTGCCTGGATGAAAAATTCTGGGTTTTTTTGAGAACTCTGATAAAACTGAAGTTCAACACAAAAGTCTTCTTTTTTCTGTTCCAAGATGTGCATTTCTAATTGGAAAGAGAAGCAAACACATTTTCTCATTTGGAAAATGAAGCATAGACTTGTGATTTCTCATTCAAAAATGGCTAGCTATATTCTTATTTGTAGCAGACAGGAAAAAGCAATTTACTTTCCAATTCACAGCTTCCTCCCACTCAGGAACAACACCGGTGTTACCTACAGCATGTATATAGGGGTTACAGCCCATTTACTGGATTTTTCTCATGGAAACATGAAAATTTGACACCATTTCCTAATCCTTCTTCTCCTTAAATGACTGCCTAAAATAATGCTGTTAAAATTTATTTACCTATCTTTTGTAAAAGTCAGCTCTACTACAGTGAAACATGATGAATTCCTGCTATAAAGAGAAATTTTTGGATTAACTAGTTTCTCACTTATAGTGAGGTCTCTCAATCTGTTTTGGCTACAAAAGGAATATCATCAAGCTGTAATTTGCAACAACAAATTTAAGGCCACACCATTCATTCCTGTAGAGTGTCAGGTACAGGCTTATACAACTAAAGAACTTGAAGAATGCAAAACAGAAATTGTGCCAAAGGGAAAAATTATCAGATTAAAATGTTGAGAGTGATAGTCCGTTCTCTTAACCTAGGCTACTAGATATTTTTAGAACATATTTCTGATATCAAGGTATTTAAATGAAGGAAAGATCTACATACCACAAATGTTCTTTCATAAAGTAAGAACAAGTAAGTTTTATTTATAGAATTATATTAAAAAATGAGAAGGAAGCAGCCTTAAAAAAATGCAAATGGAAAAAAGGTGCATATATTCTTCATTCTTTCATTTAGATTAGTAGAGAACAAACAGTGGAGCTTTTGCTTATTTAATAAAGTTAGTGTTTCCAAACATTTTGGATAAATTATAGGGAATACATTCTCTGATCCATCTTATAACATTCTCCTCAAAAATAATAAGAAACCTTTTATACAGTTGAAATCAAGTAGAAATAGCCCCAAAATACATATTAATCACTATCAAGGTGTCATGCTGCATGTAAGACACTCCAAGCAAAAAACACCAAAGACTGTCTCTAAAATCTGTTGCAATAGATTCCTCTGTCTTTAAAGAAGGAAAGACACAGCCAATGGTTCAGGAAACAGTCCAAGGGCACTGAGAGATGACTTCTTAACTGACTGGAGTTAGTTTAACAAGTTTAAACTGTAGACACTGTGCTATCCTAAAACTGACCTAGTCTGAGTTTCCACACTTGCAAAGCTTTTTATATGGAGGAGTACACTTGGTTGACAAGGGTTGCCCATTTGATTTATATTATAAAGATCTTCCTATGAAACTTCGCTGAGATGTTTGCTTCTCCCATCTCAGATTCAATGTCTGTATATATATAGTTGCAAATTGTGCTTTCACACGCTGAAGGGGAAGTGCAATGCTTCACTTGCCATAACAGCTTTTCCTCCTCTTCCTCCCTAGGGCATCAACTTAATCTATAAGCTGTATTTATGTGAGGTGTCTCAGGTGAAGTGTGTTGCACTCTGTGAAAGAATTCAAGCACAATGTATCTATCACAATAACCAGTGACTATTGCCATGAACCTTTGTTCCCTGTTAAGCACTACTCTGCTCTTCTTTGGTCCAGACTATATGAAAGTTGGAGAAAAACCTCACTTCAGAGTGCTAAGATTTTTAGATGACAGTTTAGGCTGCTCTTATTCCCTTAGCAAGAGAGTAATCAACTGAGTAAGTTTTTCTTCTTTTCACAGTTCCTGTTTAGCTCATTTGGTGCTTTTAGTGCCAGGACTTTAAGAATTGTTCTCAGGGTCATTGCAGTTGGCAGGGACCACTGGAGATCACCTTGTTGGCACCTCAATCATTTACATCAGGCAGTTGTCATCAGTGGACTCCAGCAATTTCCTAGATCACTTGTACCCTGTTGTTGTCCTTCAGTCCAGCAGATTATTAGAATCATTTTAGACCCCCATGAGAACGAGGACCTTTGAACATGAGGGTTCTTCCAGTTGTCTGAAGACAACCCTTGTGGGTCCCTTTCAATTTGGCATATTCTGTGATTCTGTGATATTCCATCCAATCCTCTCACAGGTCCCTCTTTCTTACTAGAAGGATCAAGGCTAACACCCTCTGGGTTCCCACACCCTTGATCATCACCCCCAGAGCCATACAGTCACATGCAATACTTCCTAGGTCAACCCAACAGTATCACTAGTGCCTACACGGAAGAGCAGCTGGGTGTAAGAGGGTCAGATGAGCATTAGCAGCCTTTCTGTAACACCTTGAATATGAGCTGCCAACAAGAAGCAAAGCTCTCTAGATGACAGGTTGAGGCAGAAGACAGGTTTTTGGTTTTATTTTTAAAACAAGAAGTAAACATGTTTGCATGATGAAATATGCATCTGCATTAGCATCTGCACTTCAGGGTAAATTCTCAGGCCATGCCAAGACATGGGGCTTTATGCCTTCAACTGTAAGTTACTGCAGGTAAAAAAAAAAACAAACAAAAAAACTAGACCCATGTTGGCATTTATTAATGCTAATGCTGCTGCTTTAAGCAATGTAGATTTGCAGCACACCTTTTCATCCAGATTCAATTCCCTCAAGCACATGGGTAACAGTACGTAACATCACAGCAAGCCTGTAAGTGGTATTCCCAGAAATGTTAGCTGAAACACAGAGGATACGTTTTTTCTCTACTGACTTTGTAAGAAAGGAGATGATGGCAGCCCTCATCCACTCAGAATTGGAAACACTCTGCTCAAAGGCATTAAGGTGAGAGGTTTGTACTCATTTAATAAAGCTGCAATTTTTGGGTTTGGGTTTTTTTTTGTTAACATGCTAAATTTGTCAATAGAATGCTTTGGGGAAGACATTTTGAACACTGTCACATCAATGGGCATAGGGATTTTTTTTTTATTATTTTTAAAACCACTTTATTCTCCATATAGCCCATTACCCCCATGGTAAACTACGTGGCAATTTTAATCAATGCACTTCAGTGCTTTTCCTCATGCCTCCTGCAAATTGTATTGTGCACTAATTACCAATGCTGCAGACACACACTGGGGAGTAAGTAGCATTTGCAATAATCATGCTGCACAGGAAACATCAGAGAAAGGGTAAAACAGCCGTGCAAGCTTTGGAAAAAAATATGTAGATTTCATTAAGTGGTACCACCACCACTGATTCTGGTTCTCATACTAAACAACTTATTTTCCATATAAAATAGCAAGTTCAGTAGCCCAGATTAGTATTTCACTATAGGGAGAAGCTGAACAGCTGATCTTCTGTATGTATTTATCTTGAATGAATAGCTTGTTCACATTGAGGGAAAGAAAAGCAAATGTTAGGAAGAAGGAATATAAAGACACTAGAATTAAATCTGGGAATTGATTGTGAGGGACATAAGGGGAAGATAATGCTGTCATGGCTTGAAACAGCAAAGGCTGAAGAAAATTCAATGTTGTTAAAAAGTTAAAAAGTCAAGTAAAAACATTGAAACTATCACACTGTGTAGGCACCCATTATTTCTCATAGCTTCTTCTAAGGAGTGGGAGATTGGCACCAAGATCAGGGAAAGCACTTCATTAGAGAATCCTGTACCAACAGTGGTGAGTGCACAGAAGGTGCCGATTCAACCAGAAGACTAAAAAGGCAGTAGCTTCCCTTGTTTTACCACTCAGCATACTTGACAGTCCTGTTACCCAGCAGAAGCTGGGTGGGCACCTCCTCTCCTCTGCTTGTAGTCTTTCAGAACCTCACTAGCCAAATTGCACTGATCAGTTCAGAGGTTTTCAGGGCATCTCCATTGAATAAAAGTAAGGAAAAACAAACAAAACCCAATGGAACATGCACACAGCACCTCAAAATACAGGACTGGCTACAGATCTGCCTGCAGATGAGTATGGTGACACTGGAAACCCTAGGTGTATAAATTCAGCTTCAAGTGTAATAGTACTTACTGCTTGCTACCTATATGCCTACTGCTTGCTACCTAAATGCCTACTGACATTTCTTTTAAGCTGCTCTGTGGCACAGACACAGTATGTTTTCACCTGTCTGAAAAAGACTGCATGAGTGGACACCTAAAGGGATGGCAGTAAGAGAAATACTAGGAAAAAGAGCAAAAGCAGGAAAGAAGAGAATGATCCATCCCTGGGAGCATGAGCAAAGTTGACTGCAAACTTAGTAGCTATGACATTGTGACACTTTCAGATTAAAAATGTGAAAAAATTTAGAACAAAACATAGTGCTGCAACTTCAATTACTAAAAGCCTCCAAAATTCAGCAACTGGCAAACTATAATTTATTGCTAATCACCGTATCATAGAACTGTTTGGGTTGGAAGGGACACTAAAGATCATCTAGTTCCAACCCTCCCTGCCATTGGTAGGGATGCCACCCTCTAGATCATGTTACCCAGGGTCCCATCCAACCTGGTTTTGAACGCTTTCAGAGACTGGGCATCTATAGGTTCTCTGGGCAACCTGGTCCAGTACCTCACCACCCCCTGGGTAAAGAACTTCTTTCTAATATCTAGCCTAAATCTCTCTTCTTTTAGTTTAACACTGTCCCCACCCTTGTTCTGGCATATCTACCTGTGTAAAAAGTTGCCCTCCCTCTTTTTTTATAAGCCCCCTTCAAGTACTGGAAGGCTGCAAAAAAGGTCTTTCCAGAGCCCTCTCTCTTGAAGCTGAACAACCCCAGTTCTCTCAGTCTGTCCTCAGAGGAGATGGTCTCCAGCCCTCTGATATCTTCCTGGTCTCCTCTGGACCTCCTGCAACAGGTCCACACCTTTCTTGTGCTGGGGGCCCTATATCTGGATGCAGAAGTCCACACGAGGTCTCACAAGGGCAGAGGGGAGGGGTAAAATCATTCCCCCTGATCTGCTGGCCAGACTTCTTTTGATGCAATCCAGGATGGAGTTGGCTATCTGGGCTGCAATCATGTATTTTTCCTTCTCAGTCTAAACAACACATCTTCAATGTCTATGGGGTTTTTTTGTGTTTGTATAGCACCAAAAATTTTGAATGTCAAACATGAGGGAATATTCACTACCCAACAAAACTATTAAAGCAAATACCACACTATCCTATTCCCACTGGAATAACAGGACACACTTCCTACAGTTTAAAAATACTTGATCTTGCCCCACCTGCAAATCACACATCTACCACACTTTCTGCAGTAACTGTGTGTGTAAAACCATTACTTTAGAACATCACCTTCTTTTTATTTTCACTAGACTAATCGCTATTCTTTATTGTAGACCTTCAAATTATCTAGATTTTTTTTGTGCATTAATAATATTGCAAATGTAACCTGATAGCCACTAACTTTTCAAGCTATGCAAATGAAATGAGTACTATGGCCGAATATTCCTTCGTGAGCTGAAAATGATGAGTCAACCATTTTGTCAAAAGACAAACATTCATTCACTTGGCTATTTAACTACTGGAACTTCCACCAAACAGAATGACTGTGAAAGACTCAAATTGCTTGACAGTTCACCCTTTACTGAATGATTAAAAGGCATAAATCCTGAAAATGAGTGGGAACCAAAATTAAAGGATTTTATAGGCATAAATATGCAAAGAACGAAAATTAGTCTGGTGGAAGAAATCCTACTGTCTGGCACAAGTGAAAAGAGTTGGTTTAGATTTTATGCATTTTCAGAATGCCTGTAATTTCCTTTTTCATTCATATTTCAGTTGACACAGATGCAGTACACGATTTACATGCACATGTCAAAGGGTGTTCATTATTTTTGACTTTTTCCTCACTATTTTATCTCTTCTACAATATGCAAACAAATTTTCAGAGTTAATCCTAAGAGAAGTTGCTGTACTTAATTTTCAAGAAGAAAGTAATTCCTGTTTCTAGAAAACAATTACAAAAGCTCAGTACAAAAGTACAAGGTCAGTAATACACATATTTGTCAAAACAAACAGAAGTGCAGCTTTAGTTGTCTTCGGACTTACTACCAATTTACTTATGTTAGCAGTTATTTAGGCCCCTTCAGTGCAGTGTAGTATACTGAGAACCAATAACCTGTAATGAAGAGCAAATGGTTGTCACTTCATGATGCATTTTTTCTAATGTTTAAAGAAAACCAGGCAAGGTTCAAGCTGATTATTCAGTAAAACTCCAAAATCTCACTAAATCACTTCTGCAGCACAGTAGAATGGCAGTCACAGCAACGTGATTACAAGCAAAGACTGAGCTCAGAGTAGTTTTGTAATAAAAAGATAATTCCTTTTGTTTCTTAGTGTTCTGCCCAGCCAAAACACCATCTACAACCAGCCAAGCCCTTGCAGTAACAGAGAGGAAATCACCATGTAGATGCATTGTACATTCAGTGCCCCAACAATACATGACTGTGGTACTCTGCTGAGAGCATCATAGGTCAGTTCAGAAGAATGAGGACTATCAACTTACTTTAAGCAACTTTTACTCAGAAAGGTTCTGGATTTATCTCTGAGATAGGATATCTGCTCTCACTTTAAGAAACAGAAGACAGAGGTTCACTGAAATAAGCCTTGGAAAGAACATTTTCTGGAAGCCCCCAGAGATATTTTATAAGAGATGCACAAGTACTGTATTAGTCATTTTAAAGCCACCAAAATTGTAATGAAGTAACTGCATTGAGGTCATTGAGCAAGCCCTTTGTCTTGGTTCTGGCCAGGTAGATTGTGGTAGATGGAAGAGGGCATGGCTAGGACACAAAGGTTATTCTATACCACCTCACATCACTGCCAGGGGTGGGGGGAGAGGGAGTTTCTTTCAGGGAGAAGGAATTCCTTCTCTGGTTAAGAAAATGCAACAGAGTGAGCTGTCTGGTATTGTCTATTATTGTGGGGAGTGAGGGGCAGGTGGGAAGGGGCCCATGTGAATCATTTCTTCTCTTATACCTTCTGTTATTGGTATTGTTGATGATAGTGTTTGTTTTCTTATCTCATTGCTGTTTCCAGGAAATGATTTTTATCTCAACCTGTGATCTCTGCCTTTTGTGCCTCCCACTGGAGGGAGGAGGGGGAGCAGTGTGTGATTTTTTAGTGGGACTACTAAATTGGAAAATACCATTCCTAAATTATGATAGCCTTATTTGGCACCAAATGTGGGGCATGAAGGATTGAGAAAATAACAGATCTGCCCAGAGCAGGTTGGAAACAAATTTGATCTAAGCAGATGTGCTCCTCATGATGATCATTTTCAGAGCGGGGAGAGGGTTCAGGATCACTTTGTTGATACACTGTGGGATATCAGCTTATGACATGACAACATCCAGGGCAATGAGGATCATTTGGGATGTGTATTCTGTGTTGCTCTCCTACCCTTTACTCGGGTGCTGCCTTTGGGAGTCCAGTAATAGCTGTACCCAGCCTGTGGGAAGAACAAGCGAGGATGATTTTCCCCAGCTTTTCACCCCTTTTTCCTCCTTCAGGCCTGTTACAACAGTTTTTGAGAATTCTGAATTCCCTTTGGATGTTAAGGAAAGCATTATCTTATTCCAAAGTCTGCCAGGTCTCCTCAGTGTGGTACATACCATGTTTAGAGTCAAGAAAGAGATTTCTGGGAGAGTCATTCAGAGATTTGCCCTGAGGGTAGATATTGATAAGCGGCATGGAATGGGGGAGAAAATAGGCCAGTTTGGGGGGCAATTACCTGATCCAAATGTTTGGAAGTTCACCCCTGAACAACTACAGGACCCTGTTAAAGTTACAATATTTGTAAGGAGAATGTTGTGGCAACTCTAGAGAGGGGCAATTTACTGCAGCATGCTGGGCCCTGCCTTCTATTTATTGAACACTGCTTGATGCTAGACAGAACCCTCAGGGGTTATGAATGACAAAATAACATTTACACAATCAAAAAATTAGGATAAATTACTAAAATGGTATCCTTTGACACTGCTTTATGATGATAATATTAATTCACATGAGAGGTTAGTTTAGGTATTCCTATATTAGAAGACAGGTGTGCAGTGTCCAATATATACAAACTTCCTGCTTTTTAATATTAGGCAGAATAAATGAAATAACCTTTCTTTTTTTTAAATTACACCATTCTAATACAGTCAACTTCCAAATGATTAAAACTGTTCTAGAAGTCAGTCAGATGAACAGAACAATACAATTCAAATGGTTGATCTCTGCCTACAGCTAATAATTTAAATTGCAAAAAAAAAAAAACAAAAACAAAAACCACCAACCCAAAAAAGAAACAAAGAGGACAACATATTCTTACTGGAACTTTGTTGAGAAAGTTATCTGCAAATGAAATAAGAATAACCAAAATTATATTATGCATTAATGTTTTTGTTTGTTCTATATCCCATAACACACACATACACAAAAAAACCAACAAAACCCAACAAACCCAACAAACCAAACCAAAAACAAAAAAGAGGCTTGAAAATATTTTGTCTGCTAAAATACAGACAAAATTCAGAAGTTTAATGGTTCCATTTTTTTTCCTTAAAGGAATCTAAAAAGAACGGTGAATTCTGTGTTAGCAATTTAAGTGGGGGGACATCTATGCTGCTTTGAATCCTTCTTTATTCACCTGTACTTGAGTAGAACCCTGGTAACACCCTTCATATAGAAATAAACTGAGAAGGAGATTAAAATGCAGTTTGAACTATTCTGGCAACGGCAATTTTTTACAGTTATCTGAGGATTCTGACTATTTTAGTAATGATGTTTCCTTCGGCTGTCTCTCTCTCTAAGTCTTTTGTCCTCCTCTTTTGCATTTAAGCTGCAATTGTATAGAAACTGTTGAATATTTAAAATAGAAAAATGCTTCTCAATCTTTGAAATATGTGTCCAATCATTACTTTGGTATTCACTGCAGTTAATCGTGATGCATTTATTAATGTGTAAATATCAGACATTTCCTTTGGTGTTCCACTCTCCGTTTGCAATTCATTAACATATTGTTATTTTAAAATATTAGTCTCTGAGAAGACATCAGATTTTCATTGGATTGGTCTCACAAATGAAAAAGCATTTTTATATTCTGAATGCATCAAAACAGCAGAATCTCTAGGCAGATACTAAGTGGGATTCACTGAAACACAATGTTAGTTCTAATGGATGGATGATTGTGTTTGGTCTTTTGAAACTTTGAAGTATAGGTAAGTCTTGATCACACAAATTAATAAATCCTAAAGCTGGAGTTAACAATAACCATTACACCCAAATTCTGCAGCTTAGCCCAGCCAATTTTTCAAAAGGTCAGGTTGTGAACTGGAGAAGATCAGGGAGGTCCACCGCATAGCTTTGTTGCCAGGCATCTCTCGTCTGGATTGTTGCAGGCATTTATTAGTATTCGTCAGCAGACTCAACAAAGCAAACAAGAAATTCAAGCACGAATAATAAAATGAAATGCTGCTATATAACCCTTTGTCATTCAGCAAATATGGGACTTTTTAGCTACATTGTTCCTAAACCTGGGTTACTACTTTAATTTTTCTCCACAGTGCTGACTGAATGAGTATGCATGTGTGTTAAATGCAGAGCTCCCTTAACAACTGCAGGACTGCCATTTAATCTGTTGGTAGATGGACCATTTCCTGTGGGAACTCTAGCTATGATTTCCAGATCCACCAAATAAATCTCAGATTAAGATTCCAAATGAAACCTGCCTTTGGCAGATAAAAAATGTCAAGATGGATATAAACAGTAAAATTATAAATTATCTAGGTGTTGCACGATGACTTGATGTGCGTTTTTTGTTTACACTTTCCCTGATATCACAACTATACAAGGCATTCATCAAATGTCACACTTTCATAATACTGGAAGCATCATTAAAACTGTTTGGCTAAGGACCTTGAAGTGTTTAAGCAGTAGCTCAAAAGTATATTTGTGCAAAGTAGAAGAATAAATTTACATATCAGCAGCAGCTCATAAGGGATGGGTAAATATTCTGTTTATCTCTCATTGTAATTCAGGTTAGTTTAAATACAGGGTTTCAGGATATCATTACAGCCTATATGGAGTCATTACATAATTTCCAAACATAGTGTCTGCTGGAGTTTTACTAAGCATGCTGTGTTTATGTTTTCTAAACCAGCTAAAAACAAAGTAAACCCTCCCACCCCATTTGTCTTTTGCTATTGTCATATCAGACAATTGCTTTTCACATATAACCCCTTCCATTATCTAAATCTTAATGATCCAGAACTCCCTTTTATCTAGACAGGGTCATGTTTCCTGATGCCCATTAATTATAGTGAAAATTCTCTTATCCAAATGTACTCAACCTCCCCTACCACAAACAAACAATTAAGGCTTTGCTGAATTAGAGTTCTAAGCAAAATCGCAGGAAACTACAGCTTTAGAAGTGAAAAAAAAATTTGTAATTTTAAGTGTCTGACATGAAAGAAAGATAGCTCTACATAAAGTGCCCATAAAACACCTTGTCCTTGCACTCTTTACTCCAAGTAATGATCTACTAAAGATGCAGGTGAACTCACAGATAAGAGTCTCCAATGCACTCCCTGAAGAAGTTTTTTCTTTTAACAAAATTTTTGTTATGTCATTGCTCTTAAGCCACATTCTAGCTGTTAGAGAAATAGAGTTAATGAAGGTTTCTAAAGAAGAAAATAACTAAATTCCTCTTGCACTTGTGCTAGGTCTTCTAAAGCTCCTTTCAAAGCACTGCTTAAAAATTACTGTGGCAATAAGTGCTGTTCTCTCTGAAGCACATTTCAAGACATTCTGAAGTAGCCTGCACTCCTATTTTGCACACTTAAGTGATTCAAAGTGCAATACTTCAAGGTGTGTGTGCTCCCCATTTTTAGTGGTTGCATCACTCAGTGCGGGTAAGGCACTACACATTTTGAGTGTACTGTAAAGGTTTGAACAAAGTCATATTCACAACACTGCAGTAAGGCAACTGCAGAACATCTAATTGTGCTTCTGATGAGGAGCCTTTCTGCATGCAGCCTGGCCAGAAATGCACTGTATTCAACCACTCAAAATGTACAAGGAAAGAAATGGGATGAAAAAAGGAGAGATGAGAATTTAAATACATGAAAGAGTGATTATATTTACTGTAAAGACTAAGCAGTATTTGATGATTTTTCAGTTATCATTAGCTCATTCTTATCTTCTAAGTCACGTCACACGATTTCCTGTTTTTCCATGGAAGATATTTTCTTCATCTTCTACACATAGTGTTGCTCAACAGTTAGCAGCCATTCCTCCTATGCTTTACTTATGAAAGTTCATCTTCTCAGGTTCTTTTCTGCCTTTCACATCATAGAGAGAAACCTGAAACTATGCTTGCCACTTTGCAAGGGGACCTCTTACAGCTAGTGAGTTTGATGCTGAAAGCACAGCACACATTGTAGACACCGATCAGTTGAGCCACATGCGTGGGGAGGACTCTTCCTCTCTGCATATCAAGTAGATTCTTCTGCATACACACTCAGGTAATACCCAGACTTTCTTTCTTTTCCAGGTAAATAGCACTCTTTATTGCTAAAAGAGGATAGGAGAGGGAGAACAGGCTCACAGTATCTCCTGTTGAGGCACGTAAAAGAAGAAACAGATTTCAATGTGTCAAGTATGGTCTATTCTGCCTCTATTACAACCTTGAGAAGGGCTTTAGATTTACTTTAGAGTGCTTACAGCTGTAGTGGGTATATTCTGGAGAAAGAGGAAGCAGCACCTTTACCATTAGCTGCTTTTTGACCCAGCTAGAGAACCAGATGAAAAACCTTTACAATGCCACATTACTATCAAGGATTTCTTTACCCATTCATCTTGGTGTGTGTCAAAGTCACACAACAGTAATTCCAGACAAAAAAAAGTCCTTGTAATTACTATTACAAAAACAAACCTACAAAAAAACACACTGAAATCATTACATGACTAGAAAAGCTTTCCAATTCTGATAAGGCAAAGTTAGCAAAAAAGATTATTCATTTTACTTAACTTATGTATATGACCGTACATTTCCTCAATTACCATGAATGTAGAAACATCCCAAAAATACACCAGATGAAACACTTCCTTTCCAAATTTCCCTGTACAAGCTGATTCTGCAGTTCTATTTCAATCTGCATTATCATATCTCTTTAAAGCTAGTCTCCTCTGAACTAGTTTCCTGACACACAATTTTAAAGGATATTTACAAGCAGTGGAAGCATTCTTTTGAAGTTACACAGAAAGTGTCTATATGGATTGTAACTAAGAGTTGCCACCAAATTCCTACAAGTACAATTGCTTCACTGACTTAGATTTCAATATGTGTTTTAAGTAGCGATTTAGAAATATATATAGGTATTTCTATGTTTGAAAAATATAATAACCACCTTTCAAGAAAGAAAACCACTTTGCCATTAAACTAATCAATCTCTTACCTTGTTTTAGGAATTTACAAATAATAATTATACAAAGCTTTTAATTTTGGAGTCAGCAAAACACATTTTTTTGTTGTCAAAGAAGACCAAACAGTGTATGATATTCTAGGACTTCTAATTTTTTCCCTGTCCTGAAATCATGGATGCTCAGAAATATGACATAAGCAAAAACATTACAACAGTGAAAGACTATATAACACAGAAGGAGTACAGCTGCACCCATTCAAACATGATACATGATATGAGTCAAATGAGACACAAATTTAACTCCAGTATTTGCACACTCACCACTTTCCTATCCTGCTAACTCTTTTGAAAAACTGCCATATTGAGTCCTGAATGTAAATATGAGTATAAAACTCACCCAATTTCAGGTTCTCTCTTGTGCTTTCACAGTATTAACGTTTGTGTAGTTTCCATCATGCATGTAAACTCTGCTAAAGTAACAACTCCACCCAGGTGCAATATGTTTCCCCACACCCACCAACACTGCAATGCAAAGATATGCACCTATTTCCCAATACAAGTTTATTTTTATAATGGAATACTATTCTGAGCTTTCTAGCCTGGATCCTGAATATTTTTCATTTTGAAATGACACAGTCTTCAGTGGTCTGCTGCCAGTGTTCCTGGTACATTCTCTCAAGTATCCTTAGACAGATAGGAAAAATGGCACTAACCTCCTATAAAAACTAGGTAGAAATAAACAGTACATTTAAATTAGATGCAAACACAAAATAACAAACCTTGCACATAAACTGTTCTTTGATTCTTCCTAATATACCAGAACAGAGACAAAGTCTTCAATCCACAGAGGGATACTATACTCCTAACAACTCAGAAAGTTAAAAAGAAAATCTAACCTATCAAACACTTCAGACATACTCCTCTTAAACACCACCTTTCTTTCAAGTATTTTATTTTATAACATCTATTAAGAGGTTACATATTATCCCACATAACTGCCATAAACCTACCACTTCTCTGTATCTAACGTTTTTGCCATTTTTTAAAAATTCTGATTGACTGAATTTTTATCTAATCGTCTTAATTTAAGCTCAGATTTGCTTTACCATCCTTATTTGCTGACAAATAATTTAATCTCCAACATTCCAGTATGTTATTAAAAAATTTTAATAAATCATTATAGGGTTAATCTAAACCCAGCTTTTAAACTTCCAAGTTACAAACAAGGAACATCTAAATACAGTGCAGTACCAGATGCACAAAGGAAAGATACCACAGAGGACAAAGGGAGAAGAATAGAAAATGGTACACTCTCCAATATAGACACTTAAACAGAAAATGAAAAGTTGATGTGATTTACTAATAAATACAATGAGAAAAAGCACCAGAGTGTCTACCAAGGGCACTTATTGAACACTATGTTGCTGAAATTTACCTATTATCTTTACGATAAGTGAATGTAATGTAGCCATTAATACACCAAAAAAAAAAAAAAAATCCAGGAAAAAAAGAAATTCCTCATCCAAACCAGTATGATGACATGAGATTTACCCATAATCCCTTTCCTAGGAGCAAAAGCATAAAGAATTACATAACTTATTATGGATTAAGCTAAAAAAAGTGTACAAATTTTACTTTTGTCTATATAACAACTTCTATTGGATACATGAATCCGTAAGTGTTAGCTTGGAAGAAATAGCTTTTTAAACAGATAAAAATATTAATTTAATGCGTCAGAAAAAAAATACACATGAAACTCGTAACTATGCAGTTTTAAAAAAATCTGCAAGCAGCAGCAGAACATCATTTCTTGCAACTAGACAGAAAATATTTCACAGAGAATCAGTTTATAGTATTCACTTGTCTACTTTGGAAACTTAACCTTTTGAACCATTCTTAGGGTATGCTGACCCCTAAAGGTCTAAAAACACTAAACCTGATTAAGCCATTACACATCTAAATTGTCAGAATACAATTATCCACTGTTACTCCACCATGACTATTTTTGTTTACAGACTGTATGATTCAAAAACTTTTTAACTTCACTCAGTAGCAGCTCAAAATTCCATAAATTAAAAGAGGTCTTTAAGCAGTTTATCTTACAGAATAATATAGACCAAAATTCCTTCGCATATGAAAGAAAAGCACCATCTCCAAGACGGAGCTCTTCTTTTTTCTTCTAAACAGATTCTTCAAAAAAACTTGACATTTATTATCTTTTGAGAGGGAATATATAGCATAAAATTCAAAAAAAGAAAATATACAGGATGCTATCAGACTCTGATATAGAGGGAAACTTTGATCTTAACACATGACGTTTTGGATTTTTTAACCTACATATAGTCACTTTACTGGAAAAAAGTCCAGCTTTAACAGAAGGTCTCCTTTCTGTGTCTTTCCCTTTCTTCCTTCTACACATTAATATCTATTCACAAGCCACTTTCTGACAATTTTCTTCTGCAAAGTCAGTCAGTCATGTAATGTACTTTCCAATTCAGTGGAGTTTTTTCCCCTTAAGTTTCTGCTATGAAACAGAAGAATGTATCTGTGAACAATTGTTTGGTCAACTAAACACAAATTTAAAAAGATCTTTCCATCCTGATGGAGATGAAAACTCCATGAACCATGGAAGTTCCAAGTTAATCAAGGCACCCTTTACCTCCAAGCCTTATCTTACTGTCTACATTCAGCTGAGGTATTAATGAGAAACTAGTTAATATTAGTAGATGGTTGAATCATACCCTCACCAGGAGTGAATAGCCAAGAAAGTTACTTTAAGACAGACCTTCAGATTCATTGTAAACCATTAAGAAAAAAATGCTGGAAAGTAAAATGCAATGTTCAAACCAAGAACTTAAATAAGACTTCTCAAATTTATACAAAAACATTTTCAATAATCCAGAAAATCGAGATGAAGCTTTACACTCATGATGCTGCTCTCCTGTTACCCCAACGTTTTTGGGGCAGGGTGAGGGTCTTGTTTTTTGTGTTTGTTTTTTTTTTTTTTTTTTTCCCTTTTAAATTTCTTTTGTTCCAAAGTCAGTCATATATCAGCAAGAACAAATACATTCCAGTCACTGCCTAGCACTGGTACAACACCGGAGGTTCCTTATTAATATCTTTAAAGTCCCTACCTTTTGACCAGTTCTCCATTTGTGCTTCAGAACTTGTTTGATCTGGCACTGAGTCCAGTTTTTGCTTGAAGATTTCAGAGCTAAAATAAAGGAAACTCTAGATAAATAAACTTGGAACAATATAACACACCTATATTTTGCCTTCATTTGATGGAAAATTTACAAGACAAATGATTAAAAAATATTTATAACAGGACAATAAAGTCTGCATACTTTAATAGTCAGTGAAAAATTTTATTTCTCAGTAAAACATTTTTCTTCACTCATCTAATATTTATAATTGTTTGGTTCAGCTTTCTCTTCCATGTAATGCCTTTGTTAAAATATATTTTTTTTTTTCTTCTGGAGACTGGTCTTGGAAGTACGTATTACTGAGCACAGTCTTCCACTAGAGGCAATGAGACTGCTCACTTTGGTAATTATTACAGATAGTGGTAGCACTTCACTTTACAGCATTCTTTCTCCTGCTTTAATTTCCTAGATAAAAGTGGCTCTAGATAAAGTGGCCCATGACCACTCCAACTCTGAATTTGCAGGTCTTTCTAAACAGCTAAATAATGCATCCTAATATTTGCATACATATTGGTTCAGACTATAGTTAATTACATTGTTGCAGTATTTCATATAATCAAAGATCTTCAAGAAATAACCCTCAATACTCATAAGTAAAATCTACGGTAAAATGTTATGCCTACCAGGTATCACTCTGCATGTTAGAATATATGCTCTCTCATGTGTTAAAAATTGAACTATATTCTGTATCTCAAGAAAATCTAGATAAATTTGTAATCTTGCTAACACAATGTGCTTACCACCAATTTTATTACTTACTCAAGAACCTTTTTTAAAAAGCTATTGTATAAAAGACAATTTTTCATCTTTAACTATGCAGTTGTGCTTATTTTGTATGTTTTCCCTCCTATATTTTGTTTACATTTATTAACAAGATACAATATGTGTCTTGAAGAGACAGTGGCTGGATCATGAAAACACCCAAAGAGTTGTAATTGTGTTGAAAAATTTAAGGGTTAAAAAAATATTTAAGAACATATTTTAAAATTCAAGCATAGTATACCAAGACACATGTTCTAATTAACAAAGCAGCAGAAGAAATTTTTTCTATACAACACCAAAAAGGCAGAAGCTTTCATTTTTATCTTAAAGATTATAAACAAATTTAATCATACAAACATTTAAGATTCGACACTAATATTTACATTAAGCATTCAAGAAATATATATTTAGCTCAAGTTTGTTGTTGACTATAAATATGCATGGTAAAAAAACCCAAAAAACCATAGGATTTGATGTGCCAAATTCTTAACAAAAAATAACTTCACCTCATATTGTGGAACACTGAGTTCCTTACAATCCCTCAAATGAAGCTGTATGCTTCTTCAATTCTGTGTAACTGTGTTGATTTGAAGTTGGCAATCTTTTCCTAAGTTCCTCATTTACTTTTGGATTAGCTGAAAATATAGAAGGTTATTAATATCAAGAAATAGGTTTCTGTCAATGAAACCATTTCCCTACATATTGCACAAAAAGGTTCATAATAATTGCAGTATTTTAATAAGATATTCATATAGCAAGACATGAAGAAAATATGGTATTTAATAACCTCTGGAGTATTTTAAAACATGTCTTAGGGCCTTAATGTGCCTAGTAATATACTATTTAAAACCATAATTTTATCCCTCCACAATATACAGTCATTCTTCCTCGCCATTTACCCAGCTAATGAATGCCAGCAATTAGTAAAATGTAATCCCATTGCACAATCATTTTAATGCTTTTAGCACTCAGAAAAGTAAACACCAAATTAATACTGCTCAAGCCATATCAGATCCTAGTTGGAAGCAAGCAATTATAGTTCAGCTCCTCAGGTGTAATTAAATGATTGGAATGATTTAGTTCCATAAATGCAAGTTAATTCATAAGCAAGCAACAAATATACTGGGAGTAATTACAAGAAACATTGACAGTCTAGGCAGGGCATGTGCCTTCCTGTACCTGATATAGGAAAATGCTGCCCTCTCTCGGAAATACTAGAGTATGGCACAGTAAAAATTGGTGACCGAAGTCGAGACTTCATTTTTACAAGTGAAATAGATTCTGCTAATTAATAGGAATTTTCCGGTTTACACAGAGAAAATAAAAAAACATTGTTGATATCAGATTAGGGTCACCTGTCGTTCAAATGGAAAGATGTTTGGGGCTCCCTAGGGTTTGCCGCTTAATCTTCCCATAATTAGAAACAAAAATGTTAGTAAAGAGAATAACAAAATATTCCAGACACTAAGTATTTCAACTGGTTGCTCTGAACACAAACCCTGCAATAGGTAGCTGAATTGTGCACACCACCTACATGTCATTCGAAATGTACCTTTATAGTTGGTACTTTGAACATAAGGTATTTTTAGAACCAAAACTTATTGAACCATCATTATTCAGGCAGTGTTAAACTTCACCACAACAACAACAATCAGAAGCTGGTTATGATGGTTTTCACAAAAGGAATCATTAGAAAAATTGAATACAATTACTCTAAATCTCTACTTTCATTTGGAGATATTGTCTTAATAATAAATCTGTCTAATAATAAAAAGAAATCAAAGCTGGAGATTAAAATAAAGTGTACTGGTAGACTAAGACAAAACTGAGAATAAAAAATGAAGCCATAACCCAAATGCTAGAGTTAACTTTAGATCTAATTTCCTTATTCACTATTTATTCAACCTGTGCTAAAATATTATGAAAGAAAAGTGAAAATAAAAACCAAAGTATCCTTATTTGTTGAATATAAAATGTAACAGTCACAGAAAATTCATAGTTAAGTACAAAACCACCTGCAAATATAACTTAGCCAGGGGCTTCCTAATAGTGAAAGAAATCTCAGACCTAACTATTTTGCCCACTACAGAAATAACAAATGCTTCCCAGTGCTGCATGTAGCAGCAGGGGAGAAAACCCCCACACTTTGGTCAGTATATAACTGTTTTCCACATTGAAAACTGTAGGAAAGCTTGATTCAAAAGCAGCTGATCACTGTAAAAGCCTGAAACTGTTCTTTACCAATAGCACCTTGACATAAAGATATTTGTTCCAGACCTTGGTGTATTTCAAAACAGACCCAAGCTGTGAAAGTAACCTTCACTGTTACTTTACTTACTATGAAAATTAAATAAATTACTTTAAGGAGTCATATTATTAAAAGTTTAAAATGTACAGCACATTTGCTTTGCCCTTTGATGTCACAGTCCTATTTTTCTATTCAAATCTTGTACACTGTAAGTTAATTGCTTTTGGAAACTACTTATTATTCATGTAAAAATTAATGTGCCAATGTGTTTAAATCCTTTTAAATGACCATTCATGCATCTTTCTTCTTTAAGTACCGATGAAATCTGTCAAAGATATCAATGCAAGATGGTCTTAGACAAAGTTCTAATATAGATTTTTTTCTGCTAGCATAAGATTTTCATTTTCGTCAACTTTACTTAAATTCCATTAATTTTTTAAGCTGCTTTTAATAAATTCACAAGTAAAAAATTTTAGGCTCCATAGTCTGTCATTTGTGTTCCAGCTGACTTTATGAATATTAATAACAGTGTTATCCTGATTAAATAGGCTTCATATAAAATCCCTGTGAATCCTATAGCTCAGACATCTCATTTTTCCAACTCTTTATGAATTTGGATTCAGACATTAAACTAGAAAAAACCTTAAAAACAGATTCAATGGTACATTGGTGTACCCTTAAGCAAAAAATTAGATGTTCTAATGATTCAAATAATTAAAATTGATAGGATCACATACTGAGATTTCAGGCTTTCTGTAAACACACAACATATTTTTATTCTAATGAAAACATCAACACTTCAGAGAGAAAGGATTAAGAATCTATCATAAAATAATAATACCTGTCCTAATGCTTACCTTAAAAAACAGATGATATAATCTTAGATCATCATATATGGAGTGAGACTTGCAGAAGTATTTCCCAAAGAGAAAGAAATTAGTGGATGCTTGATTACATAAGCATATACATGAAATACATGAACACTCTAGTTTACCACAGATGCCCAATGAAGAACAGCATTAACTTTTAAGTGGTTTATACTTCATGAAAAACAACATTTTTCTTGAGAATGTCAAATTGAAGCACACAGGAAATATTATCCTACAAGACTCATGCTGTCTCAGCTGTCAACTTTTTTACATGTTTATATGTTTGAATTATTTACATCTGTGACAGACAAAAATGGAAAACTAACTCACTGCACTGCCTTTTTTTATACAGTGCTAACTGAAATAACTATTTCCTCATCCATTCAAGGATATATTCTGCAAGGATGGCCATTAAAATACTCTGCCTTCCAGTACCTTGGAATATGAATGGATTTTAGGAGGAAAAAAAAAACCCTAAACAAAATAATGGCTTATTTAAAAGAATAGCATTCCAGTCCTGGTTTTCACTATTCATCAACACAAACACTAAAAAGAACTCAATAAAAACAAGATACATATAAAAGTAATATACATCTGTAAGATAGGAAGCATAGAGTGCTTTGTGCAGTTCTGAATAGGTTTTATTACAGCTGTAGCAGTATTTCCACTCTCAGAGGAAAAAAATCCAACCTCAGGAGCGTCTGCAGAATAAATACTACACGAAGGAGCCACCCACAATAACACCAACCCCACAATAGCACCACATTAACACCAAAGCCAATGCTTTTCCTCCGTAGGTAGGACAGAGAAATACATCTTCTAAGCTGGAGTTCAGTAACTGACTCCTTCTCCTCGGGAACTGAAAGGCTGGTGAGACCATTCCATATGGAGACCCAATGACTGCAAACTCCCATTCCTTGGTCTTGCTTTGACAGGGTTTGAAGACAGCCACTGAATCATGGCATTAGCTGCCATGACAGGATGCAAACACTTGCTGATGTCAACTGAATTACTCTCTTCTTCACAGAAAGTCCATGGGTCTTAGAAGAGTTTTTCCAAACAGAGGGCTACCTCATCTGCCCTGCCCAGGAGACTAGTTCTCACCACCCTTTGGAACAGCACTGTGCCAGTCTTTTCCCTCTTAAAGATGCAGTTAACATTGACAGTGCAGGGATGAAATACTATACACTTCATGAATAGGGTAACAGAGAATGAATTTTAGCATTATTTTCATAAGATTAATTATACTACCAGGATCTCCAAAAATATCCTGAAACGTTTTGCCTCAGGGCATGCTAAACTAAAAGACTTAAGTTAGGAGGGTATGACACATTAAAAACCAGCTACCCTCTCAAAGCATTTCCTTAGGGAACAAACAGTTTTCTTAGCCCAGGTGGATGTCAGCTTTTGATGCAATGACACACTCCTCCAAAGAGTCACATTTCCTCTCTATCTTAAGAAACTTTATAGCAAATCAGATATCTAGGGCAATGCAAAGTAAGTCAAAATTAGCTTTGGACAGTTATAAAAATACTAGTGAAAGGATAACTGAAATAGCCACTTCAAACATTTGTTAAATGTGGAATAATACCATCTATTAGATACTTAAAAGCTGTGAAACCAAACATACTTTGATTACAGAGATACTTATTGTATTGTATTACTTTTATATGCTTTTATATACAAGTAATTCATGCAAAATATTCTGTTTCTTTTAAAAACAATATGATTTATAGGCAAGTGGATTAACCTCATATGTGGATGAATACAGAATGAGTAGTACTTCAAATTTATAACTCTAGTGCTGCTACAAAGACTTCAAGATTTTGTTTCATAGAAGTAACTTCATTATCTGGAAGCTTGATAAAAACATTTTCACAGAGGGCAGAGTCATGTCATAATCCGTGGCTTTTCTCCCCTGCTGATTCTTGACCCAAAAGGAGACGAGACATTTGCAGTTGGTTTCAACTAACCTGCACAAATCAAAAAAGACATGAAGAAACAGGGCTCAGGTATTTTTCCTCTGTTGCTGTAGCAGTTTCTTCGTATTCTTATTAAAAAATGTGCATCTGTTGCTTTTAATGATGGCATACAGGAAGTCAGAGGGGGTTCATTCTCTTTGTCATGCTTTTGACAAAGGCAAGAGGCATAAAAATGCACAAAAACAAGTGGTTTAATTAGGTTTTACCTATATCTAAATTACATTTAATTGGATAAAGGACGTGTATTTTTCTCTTTATTTTTATCTCTCTAATTTCTGCTATTAGCTCAGTGTCTTCAAGGCTCAATTGTCTCTGCATCAGGAAATATTTATGTGCATATCAGGTCACCAATAGCCCCATATTTCTTCTCCCCTCTGATATATATTCTCTCTCTGACATTAGCAACCGTCACCCTCTTCTCTTGTCTTTCCCAGTTTTTACATGTCTTTTATTTCTCCATTTCTTTCCTTTTTCCTTAGTTTTGTCTTTTCTTTGACAATACGTGCATTTTCCTTCTCCCTTTGTCTGCCACCTCTTTGAAATGTAAAGAAAACTGCCAAGGATCTTGTCAAAGACTCTCCTTTTTTCACAGCTTTTCTCATCTTGCTGTGCATTCTGTGAAGCAGCTTCCTTCTGTGACACCTCTAATTAAGATTATTTTCACTCTAATAATGAAACTATGATATGCTTTGATCAGGTGTGGAGCAGCCAAATCATTTAGCCATCCTTCAGTTTTCTTGTAAATGCTTCACTGACCTTATAACTCAGTATTATGTATCACATTAGATATTGTTATGGACAGCCATAACTCTATTTCTAAAAGTATACAACCAGATTGTGACTTCCATAGCTTTTACAGATAAGGACAAATATGTGCATTTTAAAGGAGCTGTTGGCTTATCTGGAGCCAAAAGAATATTTTATAGAATATTTTGGTAGAATCAGCACTACCTAGTGGTGAGCACTACCTTAGTATTAAGCTCTCTTGACAGGATCATCGCCAGCAGACAAAGGGAAGTGATTAAACCTCTCTATTTAGCCCTTGTGAGACCACATCTGAAATGCCGCATCCAGTCTGACCTGCTCATGGATATCGTGAAGTCCAGCCATCAAGACGATTAGGAGTCTGCAGTACATGAGTTATGAGAAATTTGAAAGAGTTTGGCTATTTGGTTTTAAGAAGAGAAGGCTAAAAGGGGTGTTTTATTGTGTTTTAGCTGTCTTGTGAGCAAATGTAGAGAAGACAGAGATACATTCTTCTCTTGAAGACAAGTTGAAACACAGAAAACTCAAGAGTTATGGGTAACAGATTTTTCACAGTGAGGAAGGTCACTGGAACAAGTTGCTTGGAAAGGTTACAGAATCTCCATGGCTGGAGATGTGCACAACTCATCTGGGTGTAGCAACCTGATCTAACTTTGGAGATGGCCCCATTCTCAGCACAGTCTGAACTAGATGATATTCACAGGTCACTTCCTGCCTGACCTATTTTGTTATTCTAAGGATTGCAGTAAAACAAAACCACCAGAACTAGAATTCCTGTAACACAGTAAATTCTAGGTTGCTTTCTGCTTTACAGGGTAGATCAGCAGAGAAGCAGAAACAAAAACAACTAACAACCAAATAGCAGTGAGGCATAACCAAAGACAACCCATGGGGCAGACAGTCTGAATGCCAACGGGGAGGAAACAGGTAAACAGCGCCAGCACAGCATTTTGAGCCCTACTGGTATCGAGTACCCTATTTTCCTACATGACTGGATGATTTGGCATTAGGCCAAATGGCAAATACTGTTTTGTACACCATCCTTCAGTAAACCAAAACTGGACCACTGATACAGATATTTCACATATCTTTCTGAAAGCTTTTGCCTCGAGGTAGACAAAATCCATCCTCCTCCCAAACTTAAAAAGTCACTGTGACTAAAGAGCTCCAAAGCTAACTATGGAAATGATTCAAGAAGCATGAGTCTGCAGTGCTTATGTTAGCAAACTTCATTGTACAGCATATTCACTATACTGAAATTCCCAAATCCCCAACTATAATTTATCACAGAACTAAGTTGCTAGCCCAGATTTTACCATATGAGCAAAAATAAAATCACAGAATATTATATGCCTATAAAAATGTGAAGTGGTTAACTTAATGCCAAATCCATAAACCACTAGTACAAGTAATAGCATTAAGCAAAAATGATGTCTTCTGCCAAAAACATTCCAATTGTTTGGCTGCCTTCTCAGAAAGAAGTAACAGTGAACAGGGACTCAGTGAAGAAAAAGAGGCAAAAACCACACTAAAGCAGAGAAATTCAGTTTATTCAGCCAACTCACATTTCTCAAGGTACCTTCAAATAGCACCATTTTCCCTGACAGCAAACGCAGTAAAAATAAAAAACATAAAGGCTACAAGCAGTGTGGATATTGGAGTCTGACCAAAAACTATCACAAGCACTGAACATGCAGAGGCCTGTCAGAAATGTGCCAGCTTTTCAAGATCCAGTCCTGCACATGGGGACTGAGAGGGGCCTGTCGGTTTCCTGCAGGGAAATACAGCCACACCAGTTATATATGTCAGGCTGTTTTGAACAGCATGAAAACACAAATGCACCTCCACTTCTGTCACAAAGCAACACATCCAGCGCACTGCTTCTACCCAAAGTATATAACTACTCCAACTCTACAGTGTACACTTCAGCTGCTGAAAGGAATCACATCACCTGAAATTTCACAAGCTAAAAAGATCAGAAAAACAAAATAACACTGACTCCACATTAGCCCTATTTTTTCTTTATAAGTAAATTAGCGAAGTTATTATTTTCTTAGATGACTACCCAAAGAGAAAGCCATCCTTTAACCAAAAGCATAGTAGTTCCCTAAAGCATGCTTTGCACAGCAGTTACAGCATGAGAACATACAGCGTTGCTCAGGTATGAACACAGACATAAATTTGTTCTCAATAAACATACAGTTTTGCCCAAACTTCCAATTTTTTTTTATTTTTTTTTTTTTAACTCTACCAACTAGATCCAGGACACAATGCCTTCATTGACTACGAGTAGCAACTTCATGCTCGTAAGTGTGAAGTGGAAGTTACAGAGGAATGGCACACTTCAGGATGTGTCCAAAGAAGGACAATGCAGGTGGTAAAGGGTCTAGAGCAGAAGTCCTAAGAGCTGCTGAGGGAACGGAGAAAAGGAGGCTGAGGGGGGACCTTATTCCTCTCTACAACTATCTAAAAGGAGGTTGTAGTGAGGTGGAGGTCGGTCTCTTTTTCCAACTAACAAGCAATAGGACAAGAGAAAATGGCCTCAAGTTGCACCAGGGAAGTTTTAAATTGGATATTAGGGAAAATTTCTTCACAGAAAGGTTTGTGAAGCAGTAGAACAGGCTGCCCAGGGAAGTGGTGGAGTCACCATCCCTGGACATATTTAAAAGATGTGCAGGTGTGGCACTAGGGGATATGGTTTAGTGATAGACTTGGCAGTGCTGGGTTAATGGTTGGATTTGATGATCTTGAAGGCCTTTTCTAACCAAAATGATCTTATGATTCTATGTTTGTTACACTCCAAAACCGACATTTTCAAGTGTTTGCAGCACCTATGCATTGACCGTGTGCTTTACAACATGCTTAACATGTACAATATATAACATGCTTTATGTGCAGTTGCTTATTTAGGTATGATTAGCACACTAGTGTTTTTAGAAACTTAATCCAGATACTTCACTGAAATTTTTGTAATATCAAAGAAACCTGAAGGCAGTACAATTCAAAATAACAAGCTACACATTCAGAAGTGGCCTTGGCCTTCCAGAGAAGAATGAGGTATTGTGAGGTAGACCAAAACTCAATGAGAACCAGAGAGAAGTCAGTGAAATTAAGTCTACTGAGCATGCCCAGAATTTAAATGAAAGCTAAAAATTGAATAGGGTAAACCTGCAAACATTCAGCACCACAGAGTTTATACACTGCTTCCTGATCTTGCAACAACAAAGGAAGGTATAAGATTAAAGGGGAGACACCGTAGATTCCAAATCAGTGCCAAGGCAGCTAGGAAGTAAACTACAAACAAACAAAAAGACATTAGCTGAAGTTTAAAAAGTTAAGATCATCAGTCGCATTACAAACATTTCTGACAGTCGATTCATTTCCCTGTCAAATTTTAAGAAAGCAATGCAAAACATAACCAATCAAACTGCTGCAATTTTTTTGTTTGTTTTTAAACGCTTAGTAAGCACGTTATTCAGCCAAAAACATGAAAGTAATTTACAGTGAAGAAGCCTTAAAGAATTCCACTGAGAATATAAACTACAAAGAGGTTCATATAAGTTGAGGGTTACACAGCTGACAGAGAAAGTTCTTATTAGGGGTTCTGAGTGTTAAAATCACATTCTTTCCACACAAATGGAAAAAAATTCCCAGAAAATATTTAAGATTTAGGATTATCTAACCAGTTTCAGCAAGTTGGGTTTTTTTGTTTGTTTGGTTGTTTTTTTTGTGGGTTTTTTTTTTTTTTTTTTTTGTAAAAGGAAACAGATGGATGTTCTTTCTTGCAACCTCATCAGAAATTCCAGTATCTTGCATTAACTTTTCCTTGATTCAACAAGATACATTTATGTTTTCATTGCCAAAACACTGGAGCTAACTTGACAGTTGAATTTTGGCCCCAGACCAGTTATTCCTGGGTGGAGCAAAGGAGTTCTAATCCACTGACTAGATGAAGAAGGAAAAATCCTTCCTTAGCACTTCTGAAACCCAGGCCTATTTTGATGACTGTTTTCTCTTGCACATAATTGTGCTGAATAGTTTGAGACTTGTTTGCCAGATGTTCTGGTCATTACATATTGCACAGCTTGGCATCACTAAAAATTAAAAACATCAAGACTTTATAGCTATAGAAGTATAGATAAAATACAAAATTAAAAAAGGGGAAATCTGGACAACAGTTCAAATACTCAAAATAACTCTGAAGACATTCTTGGACATTGTGAAGTTGCAAGACTTGCAGACTCCACAGTTTTATCTCCCCTTTCATGTTGAAGGAGCACCTAACGAAGTTAGGTATGTGCACTAGGATAACTTCTTTGCCTAATCACAGCACTAAGAAAACTCCTAAATAACTTCATATTTCACAGTCTAACTGGGAGGAAAGAAGGGATAAAGTCTTCCAAAGTATTTCTTAAACACATTATGAATGAAAGCAACTTTTTTATTGTTGTGTTTCATGACTTCTTACTGTCAAAGGCAAATCATAACATGCTCAGACCTTATTTTAAAAAAAGGCATAATTTTTTTTTATAAAAGTTATGCCCCTTTGACACTGTCTTCCAAGTGGTCTTCAAGACTTTAAAGCCCCAACATGTAGTCAGTTATTTCTGCTCATATTTCTTCTCTCTCAAAGAAGTATTAAGTTGTGCTCAGTTCTTCAGCCTCAGCTGAGCAGTCTGGTATAGGAAAGGAGGTATTGAGGAAAGGTTGCCATTTTTGCTACACATATGTTGTTTTTGCCTGAAAGAGTTAAGTGAGTTTAATTTACTCATCACACTGAACTTGACTGATGTATAAGATTATTTATTTTTTTTAATAAAGAAACTCATTATAAATAAGCTAGATATAAGAAAAAAAGTAGTTTAGTACTTAAAAGGTTTCCCATAGTGCTTTCAGGACAGGCTGAAAAAACACACCTACTCTCAGACATCCATTAATAGACACCTCCCTAAAAACCTGTTTCTCAAGACATTTGAGAAGTCCACAGACCCTACAACTAGCAAATTCATGCTTTGATCACATTTTTCTTTAATCAGATGAGATAAAGTTTTGTTTCAAAACATTTTGGACAGTACCTGATAAATTTTATTAACTTCTTTATAGCTGGGGTTTAACATTAATCTGACTGAATTTCAATAGCAACTGGAACAAAATTTTTCATTTATTTACAGTATCAGTCCTGTATTACTAAACAGTGACATTTTTACACAGAATTATATTATACAGGATTACAGTTAAAAAAAAAAAAAAAAGGCAGATCCACCACTGGTTTCTATTACGTGTAGGATTTTTAAGAGCTGCAGTACTTCTTCATTTCCCCAGCTACTATAATGAGCTGAATGGCTGTATTATTTGAAAGGAAGTGTCATATTTAACACTAAATGGGTTCTCAATAAAGTACCTGGTTTGATGTTTGGGGGGTTTTTTGGGGTTTTTTTTTGGTTGTAGTTAACTTTTAAGGTAAATTTCGAAGTGTATTATTATACCAAGCAGAAAATAAACTACGGGGCAGATATAACTGGAGGGAAACCTCAGTATGATATGCTATTTTTAGTAAGTTTTCTCTCATAAGTGCAAGACAGTGAATGTTTGCCAAAAGAATTGTACATCCAGGAGGGTTTTTGAAATATGAAACATACTTTTAAACTATGAAGAGAATTATAATTTTTGCCTAATATTTAGTAACCTTCAGATACTGTAATTCCACTTCAGATCCTGGAAAAACATTCTGGAGACAAATATTAGTCTACCACTGGATAGTGAAGAGGAGGAACAAAATTACATTTCAAGGGGAAACTGTTTTAATTAGTTACCTTGTACACCTGCACAGCAGTCACCTTCAGTATGGTGTGTGAAAAACTGTTACAACCCATAACTGTGTTTATTCTTGTTACCATCAAATTTTGAGTCTATAAAGCAAAAAGCTGAAGTTTGCTCCCAGGTGTATTTATATCACCCTGTATTTATGCTGCTGTAGTACAGAAAACTAACGTAAACACTCTTAACCAGTTGATTATACATGCCACAATAACAGTCTCTGGATACACCTGTTGCACCCTAATTCATAACCTTTATGACAAAGGACTCTTTCAAAGATGCTTCATTCTTTTATACTGTCAGGCCGCCAAGAACAAACAGGTGGACCGGGTCCACTAGTGCCCTTTCACAAATGTATTGCATCAGGAAAGGCCTCATTATCAACCTGGAAAAAATACCATTGTATCAAAAAAACAGAGGGTAAGTGTATTCTCACAGGTAGCAGCATTCCTGTATCTGTACTTCTGCCGACTAATCAATTTTCAGCATTTGGAAAGCAAGTCTGATATCAGAGAGGCAGACTCCAGTGACTTGATCTCCAGCCCAGCAATGAAAGCTGCTGAGCTGCTGGCTCTGCAGAAGCTTACCAAGCACTACACTAGACTTCTTAACACATTTGGCATGCAAAACCCTTTGCCTTGAATCCTACCTGACAAACCAAAGATCAGATTCTGACCCTGAAGCAGTGGCCCTTTCTTTGCTGAAGCCAAACAAGTTACAAACCTATAAAAAAGTTACAACTTCTGAAGAAAACAAAAGACCATTTGTAATCCCAGCTCTTACCTCGAAGAGGTGCTCAGTGACACTGGTTCCTCACACCAGGGCTGTTGAGTCACTACTCATTGCCACAACTCTCTGACATGATCTAACTCAGGCAACAGCAGCAAATTCCTGACCTCAGTGACATTGGTACTTTGACAGAAGCCCAGGAAACCTGGACTCTGTAACAACTAACATATGCAGAACTCTGTGTTTCTGAGTAAGGACAGCTGATCAAGACATGTTTGGGAAGCCAACACATGTGAAAAATGTCCAGTTTGATGAGATACCTGTCAGGTCTAGTAACAGCTTTTGTGAAGCTGATGGCATGTCAGTAAGTCTATTTCTTATTGTTCTAGGACTCAGATGGCCCAATACACTACTTATGTGATTTTGTGATTAGGAAAATACCTGTCACTGAATTTTACAGATTATTTAGTAAATGATTGTGGTAAGATGAATGGCAGCCATTTCAGTTCACCACCTACATGTTTCAAATTCTAGCTCATAATTTGGTTACTTAGAGGTTGTCTCCTTCTTGAGTCCAAACTGACACAAATGCTCAGCAGAGGTACCCAAGACTGAGTCATCTCTTTCAGTTCTCTTTGAGAACTTAGAATCCATTTTATTGTCCTGTCAAATCTGAAAAATAGTTAAATTTCCTTCTCTTGAAGACATACAAGAGATTGGATTCTGGATAGAATAAGCCTTCCTGATACAAGATGCTCCTGATAGGAAGTGTTTTTTATAGAAATGTATTTTTAAACCGCGAGCTTTGCCCTCTACATAGCATTTGAATCCCATCAACTACACCTCTAGCACATGTAAGGCTGATTGAACAGCGCCAATCTAAATTCTCAGTGTTACTGCAACAACAGTCCCATTCTCACTCAAAGACCTCAAGTTTTGCATTAATCTCTTCTTAATATGTTAATTTGGCTACAGACAATATATACGAGGGTGTTGAGAGCATTGCTATCTATTCACTCCTTTGAAAACCAAAAATACTGAAAGCTCTATCATTATAATGCAAGTAAAGAATGCACAGTAGGAAAGACGGTGCTTATCATTTTCATTTTATTCACTTGGTATTTTCTGTAGTAGTAATGTGTTTTGCAAGTGAAGTGGTTTCCTTTTACTGACCTTGGCATTCATCAAGACCATACTGTGATTTATATTGAGAATTCCAGGTCTTTATCTGATCTTATAAATAGATGTAAAACACATAAAACAATTATCCTACTGTAAAATTGAATTTTACCTCTCTGTAACCAGTTTGTGTCTAGGATACATATTTCTATGTTTGAATACAATTCAAAATTAATAGGTATAATTTATTTTCTGACTTTTCATTATCTTGACATTTTAGCAATCTTTTTTTATATACTCAGGCTTTAATTTTATCTAGGGCTTCTACCCCACAGTTCTTTTTTAGACATGTACAATGTGTCTTTCAGAATATCCATTCAAGGAATAAACCTGCTAGAAGAACATACTGGTTATTTAACAGACCAAGAAAGAGTATCTAGAAATAACGTGACTTTATAAGAAAGAAAAACACTAGATTATGTGAAATGTAAAGAGAAAATGTAGCATTGCATGTAAATTACAGAAAAACGCAGTTAGAAGGAATCACAAGTTACAATGAAGAACCAGAAGTAGGAAGTAGAGTTCTGAAGTTGGTAGTTCTGGAAAATTATTAACAGATAGCTTAGATTTAATTTTTTTAATAGCTGAAAGAGATAACCAAGAAACCTTTTTCCTATTAAAGGGCAATCACAACTTTATATTGAATGCCATGGCATTAGCAATTTAATATAGAGATTAATCTAATCTGAACATGAGCCTGTTAGTACTTTAACAAGTAATTTTTTGGCCTTAAACATAATTTATACAAATGCACCAATTTAATAGTTTACTTACTTTTCTTAGTGTAATTAATTAACTTCACCTAACTATCTTCAATATTTTACTGCCTCAGACATATATATGTTGGCTTCAAAGAATGTATGTCTCAAGTCAGGTTCTCACTACCATACTAAGTAGACTTTGTATGCAAGTGCTACAGTTTACACAGAAGACTTCATTTAAAACAAAAGGCTCAGGATTAGAGAAGGTCAGGCAGAAGAAAGAAAAAAAAACAAAGACACAGACAAACATAATAAAGCATGAAAAAATATCCCAGAGATTTTGATTAATAAATACAAAGAATGACAGAGCTATATGGGCTGATAGCAAAACTATCACATTCCATACAGGGGAAGAAGTCCACAGCCACTCTGCACAAAGTCAGACTGGCCACACCAGTGATGCACGTACAGTGGCAGTGGGATTCCTTCACGTCTGCAGCAAATGAAGCTGCTCACTGCGCCTTTGTGATTAGAGGAGGAATGTGATAACCACGGTGGTCTAGACTGCTGCAAGTGAAAACAACATGTCCCAATATGAGTGGCCCTTGGTCTGAAGTGGCTGCAGTCAGGATGAGGCATGTTTAGCAAGCAGTCCCTTGAATACCTTCTGATAAACACATGCGAAGAGAATAACACAAAAGAACAGTGTAGTTAACTGAATAAAAGGTTAAAGAAAATAAACAATATTTTTGCAGCTTAGCATTTATTTGTGAACTGCTGGTGCAACTCTATGCTTGACAGAAAAGCTATGAGGCTTTGGTAGCTTGACAAGACAATCTACAAGCTTGAATGAAATGTTCAGCTTAAGGAATTAGAATAAATCTGATGACTGATGTGCTACTGAACGTGACAGACTGTCACCTGTTTTAAACAGGATCTATGTAGGATGTACTGAAAGCAATGTTTTCCCTTTACCTTAAATATACTAAGACTTTTCCCAGTGAATTCTGACTAATCTGTTAAGAAAAAAGATCTTCTCAAACTCTTGCCCTTTCAATAAAATAATGAAATAGCCATTTGGCTTACTTGCATAATTAATTCATGCTGACACTGTACTTCTGTGTTTAATTTACAACCAGTCACAAAAGTATAAAACAAAAACTATTACTCTAACTGCCCAAATTTACTAAAAAATTGTAAGATATGTGCAATAAGTGATTAAAGCAACTTAAAACCTCTAAACTTTATTCATATACAGACCTTCACATATAGAAATATTAAATTGTTTATCTGTTATCGAGGCAGATTTTATACAAAAATAGGTACAGGCATTCTTCTTTTTAAAATCAAGAAAAAAATAATCAAAACCCTACAGTGAAACAGTATGCAACACATAGTTAGGGACATATTAAAAAGCAAACTTCAACTTTAATTTGGTCAAATCCTAAAAATTGTAACTTCTTACTTTAATTATATACATAGACACATTTATGTAAACAGTGTAAAATAAGCTAAAAATTCTTGGCAGGCAATTTATGCTAGTGTAAAAACAATACAAACATCAAAAACTTGGGTAAGACCTAGGCTGAAACAGGAATATCCTTCCTCTACGTAAATAGACTCTGTAGGAATTACTGAGGTGTTTTACCATCTCCTTATCCTAGAGATAATGACTGAAATCTGTCCAACAAACAAAAATTATGGAAAAAAGGATTTTGTGACATCCACCTGGAATCTGTACCTTAGATATAGGGAAGGGGCATAACTGCTCACTGGTGGATAAAGCACAGTAACATCAGTTTGAACCGCACTGTACTTGCAAAGCTGAATAGGGAAACCAGCACAACTCCCCAGCTTGTACAGTCCACTTCCAAAGGGGAGTAAGAATCAAACCACCACCAAAGTCATTCGAATTCCAGAAAAGGCTAAGTGTCAGAGATGCAGACCATTTAAGATACTTTAGTTATCCAGTGAACTTCCCTCTTAGTTGGTTGATAGATGTTCAACTAAAATTTCATACCATAAATTTCTAAGAACAGAACAGTCTATATTGTTTAGCTCAAAAGTGTCAGTATTAGACTAATTTATCCTGCTAGTTTTCTTTACTGTTGCACAAGAGTACCATAAACACTCCTAATCAGCCCAGCAGAGAAACTGTTTCTAGACATAAGCCAGTTTGCAAGTACATACCACATGTTTTACTGACAGAATAGTTAGCATTTTGAAAAATACTTTGCATTATAGCTAGTGAACTTGTGTGTCCAAATGAGAAATAAACTCATAATATTAGAGCTTTGCCCAGTCCTGCTGTTAAGATGCAAACTTAAGCCATAAAAGCATTTAAGGACCTCAGTCAAAATACTTCTGCTTGTAAAGACTGCAGCTATGTGTCCCTTGTCCCTTCATTTGCACTCAGAAACCACTCAGATCTCAGAAGACCAACAGACCTTTTTCAATCAGTTTTTGTTTTATAGCTGATGAATACAAAAGATCACAAGCTTCTGCACAACCTGCTGTTTTGTTCTATGTTTTGCAGGAGTTCTTTATATGGCTCAGTTACCATAATCTTCTTCCCCACAAAATGTAACCTGTTAACAAAAATCACTGTGGCAGGGATAAAATCTCATGCTGCAGGCAACTGTCAATAGGTCTTTGAAGTACTCTATATTGTCAGGAGAAGAATGTATTACTTATGCTTATATCAGAATTACAAATTAATCTGCTTCAGTTACCACCTGTGATCTTTTGGATCAAGAAAGAACCAGAGCCTAGAATCTCTGATACCTCCCAAAGCTTTTCACAATTGCTCTGTCTATATTTCTATCATCTTCCCTGGGTCAAAACACTAGTCCTCACTACAACCTCTGCTATTCAACATGTACTGTACTTCCCTGCTAAATGCTTCAGGCACTACATAAAATCTCTCAAAGGACTCAGGTGCTGATACATAAGGAATGCTGAACACACAGAGGTGGTCTCCACTTTTTTCAGAGCAACTGCCAAATTCAACTGATGCATCAAGCACAGAAAAATAGTGGTTATCAGTCATCTTTTCATAATGTTCTCCATGCACTGGCAGGTGCAAGACTTGGTGTTTCTGTGTTTTGTTGTTTGTTATTTTAAAAAAACCCCAAAACATTAAAGGCCAGGTTTAATGAAGGCTTGTCTTATTTCCCTCACCTTTCAATGACCCCCCTGATGATTTTACCACTCATTTCACATTTCATATGAGATTATTAGGCTCCTCTTTTGCTTCTAAGGGCAAACATCCATTGGAATGTCATTTTCTGAACATTTTGTCTTTTCACCTCTACCCTATATTTCACTGAAAGCTTTACTGTCAAACTTCTTCTGAAAAAGCCCTATCCTCTCCAAAGAAAACAACCCTTTAATAAGAACATGAGCTAAAACTTCGTAAGCATGCCCTTGGAGGGGGAGGAAGGGGTGTTTCATAAATGCTCAAATCAAATATTTGTATTCTGCTACAGCTTCCTTTAAGTTGCTAATATCACTGCTGCTGGTAGTAGCTAAATCAAAATTCAAATAATACAAAAACATGACCACTCTAACAATGTCTGAAAACAAAAGGGAATGATCATTCTCAAACAAACCAATGATGGCTTAAGATACGTTGTTAATGTCAAATCTCTATGTTGCAACTTCAGTCATATGTGAGAAGTCACTGCAGTAACCAATTGTTGCATAGAAATAAAATTTCTTCTAAATTATTATTTAAAAAAAGTTTAAAAATTGACACTGAAATAGAATATATTTATACAAATTTGTGAGTTTCTCAAAACATTAAGCTGTGTATCTAAGTGTCTATCATCAATGCTGCTACAAATTTATAAAATGCTTTTCATAACACATTCTAGAATAGCGTATTTTTACTATTGAAAAGATGTGTTACTACTTGTACTGACTCTGGTTTGGATGGAATTAACTTCATAACTGTCCACATGGTACTATGTTTTGGGGTTAGAGCAAAAATAGTGCTTATAACATACCCGTGTTCTGAGTATTGCTTACAGTGCACAGCATCAAGGCTTTCACTTCCCACCAACTCAGAAAGTAGCTTGAGGCTAGACAGAGCTGTCCTGAACTAGGCAAAAGAATATTCCATACCATATAACGCCATGCTTAGCAATAGGAGCTGGGGTAAAGCAAGAAGAGGGGGAGTGATTTGTCTTCCAAAGCAGCTGTTTCTTAGAGACTGGCTGGACATAAGTATGCTGTGGGTGGGAGGTGGCGAGTGCATAATATTTTTTGGGTTTGGTTGGTTGGTTTCTTCTTCCATATTTTTCCTTTGCTTATTAAACTGTCTTTGTCTTGGATTGTGAGTTTTCTTCCACTCTCCTTATTCTCTCCCCTAGCCTGCTGGAGGGAGCGGTGAGCCATCAGCTGTGCCGGTGCTCAGCCACTGGCTGGGATCAACCCAGCACATCACTGTTTATTTTCTCTCTCCAAAGCACAAGGATGTTCATAGTTGCGGTTTGTGTCTATTTTTAAAAAAGGTATTGAAACAGTAACAAGCTGGAGTACTGTCCAGAGCTTCCTCTCCAAATTGCAACGAAGAGCTCAGTTTGAATGACTGCAATAGTGCTGTAGTAGTTTGCTATAACAAACCACAGAATCACCTAGGTCCAACCCCCTGCCACAGGCAGGGACACCTCCCACTAGACCTCTTTGCTTTAAAGCCCCATCCAACTGTGCACGATGCCAAATCCCTAATTTCCTTTTTGCAAACCATAAGCAAAAGTGACTACTAACTCTTAAAACAAATAGAGCAAGTGAAATTATAAAAGTCCAGCAGAATTCTAACTGAATAATTTCTTTTTGACAAGTGCTTTCACAACCTGACTTATAAGTCCATTCCCTAACATCTGATGTCAGTTTCACACATGTAATGAACAGCAGGTAGAAACACATTTCCAAAGATTATTTCATATTACAACTTAGCTCAGTATTCATATATAGTCATCGGACAAATCTGCAGGCTTTGAGAATGACTTAATTTTTCTTTTGAGATATAACGTCCTGTACGGGAGTGTTACTGCACAAAATATTACTCAGAGCAAGAACACTGTGGATCCACACCCTTCCCATTGTTTTGAAATGCAAACATTAAGACACTTGAAATTTCAAAAAAAAAAAATAAAAATGCAGGGTATATGTTATAAAATTGTGTATCCATTACAATCACAGATTAATACTATTTTGGCAGTTATGCATATACATTTTGTCATGAACCCAACAAAACCCCCAAAACAGGAACAAAACCTTACTACCTATTACCTCTCAAACGTTATCCTCCTTTCTCTCTTTAAAATTAAGAGCCATATCTCACCTTTTCAAATAAAATTAGCATTTTGTTACTTTAGAACTGTTCTCATACTAGAGTAACTTGTCTACCTACAAAACTGCATCAGGTAAACTGATTTCTAAAGCAAGTTGCAAATAACTTGGATATTTTTCAGTTTTACAAGTGGCCCACACGAATATCAACAAACCCAAGTCCACTGCATCATTTAGTTGAACCATGTAACACAGCTCCAGGCTGCAAGTGTGGACACACATCGTATAAAACAGGGAATATGCCAGATTAGCTACTGCTGATTTTGAATTTCTGAACTGCACTAATCAAGAATTTTCTATACTCAAAAATACAGTTTTCTAAAAAAATCAGCAGTTAGTGAGAAACAAAAATACAAAACTAAATGCAAAAAAAAAAAAAAAAAATCTGCTTTCTAAGTTTGTTTAGAACTTCCCAGAGGCCTTTTCTATGGTCTCAACAAGATTTGCCTAATGACACACAGTTGACTTAAGTGAACTTAAATGAAAAGGGAAAACACATGGCATACCAGAGGGTTCTCATATCCAGTACTCTGGAACAGATCAGGGTATTTCACCTGATCTCCTGCCCTCTGTGAACACTGCAAAACTCTCCCTAAGCATCTCAGCACACAGTCACTGCCTGACTTGCACAGCTAATACTAGACAATTTTGAAACAATGCTCATTTACTACATATGAATAAAACATATCACAGATACATGCTCAAGAAGCCCCTCCCGCCTGGTGCTCAGGTCAGAGAGGCTGCAGGTATGCTTACCAGCCTGACCAAGGCTGGCTGCTGGCACAGGGCTCCATCTACTGGTGCGTGATCCTGCATGACTATGGGAAGATCTGGTGGGGAAAAAAAATAACCCAAAACTTCAACAGCTATTGCACATCTCCATTTGCCAATGAGATATTCAGAAGATGTAGTATCAGGGTATTCAGAAAATGCTACTGATTCAGAAGAAAACAGTCGACCAAATACATGCACTCGCACATCCTACATTGAAACTATTGTACTCATATGAAATCTTTTACTATCTTTTAATATTTGCAAAATGTATCTCAGAAACTGCTCTAAAGAAGCACCATTTTTCTACAAGATGCAGCATATGATTACATGCTTCCAATCCAGATGTAAAGTTTTATTGTTTCTTCTTAAAGCAAGCAAATAAGCAAACAGATAACTCTGAAAAACTACTGAAAATTGTGTAATATTTGCACAACGTAAGGCACTAGAGGTGGTCTGCTTTTTCCTTAAAATAAGGGAACTTTTCAAACATACAGAAGCAAAAAAAGTTTCAGTAGGAGACTGCTATAAGGATATATCAAGGGTATTTCTGCACAGTAGCAGCTGTAGCTATAATATGTCTAACATTAAAGATTAATTTGACTACTGCTGTCACATGCAGAATTTCTCAAATTGAGCCATTTAAACTTTGCCTTACTAACCCCACTGTGCCTTCAGCTCACGTCTGGGAGTGAAAAAGAGCAGTACGTTTCCCTTCCCAGGACTCTCTGTGCTCATCAGCCAAAATTATTGAGTTCTGGCTGCAATAGAGCAGCCAGGACAGAAAGCAGCAGCAGTGCCACCCTTTCTGTGCAGCAGTTCAGGAGCTACCTGAGCTCACTTTAAACAAGTTTACTGTGGTGAGAAATCAGATGATGCCTGCCCAAGCTGTCATCACATCTAGGTGGCAAGGGCCAAAAACTGGCTGACCAGTCATGACAATTCTATTCTCCAAGACATGTCTAGCAAGATCAGCAGCTAACTTATGACCTGGTGCAACAAAAGAGACAGTGCAGGAAATAGACAGTGAACTCCACAACTACAACCCACCTCTTTTCTTTGCACATTCTGCTTCACACTCAACACCATGTTGAAGCCAGCTAAGTGAGGCTCAGTACAGAGTACGGGAATCTTGGAAATACCCACCTCCCTCACACAGTATCTAAAAACATAGGAAAATATGAGATTAATTTAGTCAGGAACATCTGGAAACAAACAGCAGTTGGACACAGCAAGAAGACAGGAATGGAGCATGGGGCAATAAAACCAAGGTTCTATCTAATATCTTATAAAGCAAGAACCAGTGAACAAGGATATCAAGGAATTCACACAGTTCCTCCTGGGGTTCAGTTTTCCCAATTTAGTTTGTTCCCCATAAATGGTAGTTGAAGAGACTAATGGAAAAAAAACCCTTCTACAATGAACTGCATAGCACCACACAATGAGAACAGAATACTGTCTTTTTTCCTTTTTTATTTTAACTTGAAGGAGAAGCAAATTTTAAACTTTGAATGTGACTTTTCATTTGCTAAATTCAAATTTTAATAAAAATACATTTTAAAATACATCTGAGCAGAACTATGGGGTTGCTGATGTCTCTTTAAGGAACAATGACATCAGTGCATGCTACACTTGAGAAGGATATAGGTGTGGAACTACATCCTGTTTCATCATACAGTCAGGTGCAAAGAGAAAAGTTTAACTTCAAGATTCCTGTGGTCTACTGAAAATAAATGCCATTACAAACAGATCTAAGAACAGACGTATTAAACGCTGTTTGTCTTTCTTCAGACATAGATCAGGGGAACAGAGACATTTAACTACTTCAAGACTCATTTTTATTTCATTTTAAGCTATTTACATTGTCAGCAACCTCCTGGTATTCCGACAAGCAGCAGAGGGGAAAAAAAAAAAAAAAGAGGTGGAGAAAAGTCAATCAGCATATATAAAAATAGTTTTAAATTGGTATCTAAGTATTGCATTGGCCACCTTTGATTACATTGAGCAACTGAATGTCTATGATACAAGACTTATCACTCATCTAGAACACATTTCTGTAGCTCTACAAAAAGAACTACAAAACTTTCAACAAATCTTAAAACTGTAGTGGATGTTTCACAGTGCCAATTTCCTCATTACAAAAAAGGTACCATGGAGCAAACTGGTCACACAGTGCTTATGCCAAACTTCAGACAAGGAAAACCACATCCTAATACTCTGCTATAATAGCAAATGGAAAAATTGCCTGTATCTGTGCACACGCAAAAGGCACACTATAGAAAAACATGATCAAAAATACTGCTTTGTTTCTCAAGCTGATATCTAAAAATTTACACAACCAATTTAACACTTTCCCACTCACCAAGCACCTAACACTGCAAAATTCCTATAGAACCTTAGATTTTATTTATTTGAATGTGAATGGCACATTGAGAAACAGCATCTTAAAGCCAGTCAACCTGTAGATCAAAGAAATTTTAAATTAAGAACAGTACTTGAGAAAATTAAGTTGTGCCTTTCTAAAAGTACTACTAATAACTTCATTAGACTATTTTACTGAAACAAATGATATTTTTTTATAACAACACTACAAATTACATTATAGGATGGGTATAATTTAGGCAACTACAACAAGCATAAATCACAATATCCAAACAGGACACTGCATTAGATATGTATTTTCACATTTTTCCACCTAATCTCTCTGAAACAACACTAACTTTTTTAGAGAAATATATAACTATATATCATACCATTACTGAGATAAATAAATGCTTAAAAAAAAAATACACTCATTTTTGTGTAACTTCTTTCAATAGCACTGAAGAGGCCTGTCATATTTCCTAATTATGCTCAGTGTTCTCACATCTCTAACTACACTCAGCTACAAGCTGAGATACTAGCTTTCTTTCTAACTAGGCTTATCTTTTAGGCAGTCAGTGATGCTCCTAAAATTAAGCTAAATCTATAATACAAAGAAAAAAACTGAGAAAAACATAGTAAAAACCAATATTTTACTTCCTATGAGATGTAATCAGCAAGCACTCAGAATGGTTCTACTTCCTTACCTGTTGCATTCCGAATTAACAAGGAAAGAGGGTCAAACACATGCATTTGGAAATAGTGCAATGAAAGAAAGCCAAAGCAGAGCAGATTACTCCCAAAGGAAACAAACAAAGGATACATTTAAAAAAAAAAAAGTTCATAATAGGAAGACATACATATTTAACTTTTTGCACGAAAAACTGAAACAACACAAAATAGTATTTTAAATTGTGTAAACATCCTGCAAAAAAGAAATATTTTAATACTTTTCTTTTCTATGTACCTCAGCTGCCACGCCTTGGAAAGCTCTACTCCCTTTTCACCAAGCCAATCTAGACTTAATATTACTCATTTCAAGTTCTAGTCCCACCACGGGTAACTCATACACACACCCAATCATGAAGCAATTATTCAGCACCAAATACTCCCTTTAAAGTCAACATTTTTATTTCAGCTAAAGTACAAGTCAACTTTTAAGTTGACTTAAATAAATTACTACCCTTAAAAATCCAATGTGTTTGCTTCAAGTACAGCAATTTTTGATCCTATGTTAAATTCTCTCACAGTGGAGCATCATACAGCATTTTCAGAACAGTTTTGATTCAGATACAACCATTTCACAAATCCTGATCAAAACTGCCACCCTCTCCCTACAAAGATTTAATCAATAACCAAGCATTTTAATCCTGCTTTGCCCTAATACTACATTACTGAACCAGATCAGATTTTTCTAACTTATTCCACACTTAACATTTAAATCAGTGCATAGCTAGTTAGAATATTACTCTTTAAATGAACATAGAACTTAAAGATCAAATTCTGTCTTCAACAGGTTTACATAAAAGGACAGAAAGGATAACATTTGTCTACCAGTATGTTATGTGGATCTTCTTAACTCAATTTATTACAGATTCCACGGCACAAAAATTAATGCCCTACAGGAGCTGAACTAATTACCAATTCTTTCAAACCCACAGTGTAATCCCATGCTTCTGTGACCAATGGAAGTTTTGCCATTCACTTAAAGGGAAGTTGGATCTGTTCCTTGGTTTGCTAAAGATACTAAACAAAATGATACAACAAACACTGTTTTGAATTCTTTCTGTTATGTAACAGATACTGTGAACTAGTCCCATGTATTTTACTCTCTGATAAAAATAAAACCAACATACTGATGAAAAATTTTAACTATACATGAAGTCAACAACAGACTTACATGCCTTTTTCAATGTCAATTTCCAGAATATATTTCGACAACTATAATGATAACTAGTCTGTAATCACTCATGGACTCTACTCAACCCTTCATCCCCTTCCCTACTCCAGAGCATTCCTTCAAGTCTTCTGGCACAAATGGGGCACATCCAACTCACAACATATGTACAAACAGCCTACGACTAGGCACCTGACCCAATAAACTCCTTCTACATGTCTGTTAGAGAAAAGTGCAGATAAACAAACAAAAAAAAAAAAGCCAAGGAGGATAATAAGCTGTACACCTGTTCTGGTGGCCAAAATAAAGTTGGCCACAGGTGCCACAACTCTAACTTCCAAAAAAAACAAATGCTTTCAAAATAATTAACTGAACCACTGAGCTTTAACTCCTCTGAAAAGCATGAAATAAATATAACAATGCTTTGACAAGGCTCAGCCAAATGTAACAGTGCACAGAAAATACAATAAGCTGTTTTCATATGTAGATGTTTAGTAAAATAGAGTAAACCCACAAACAACACATACTGCATAATGATAGCTATGATAGCTATATATCACTGGCATTCAATTTAAATGATCACTTGGGAGAGATCAGCAGTGCCTGTTTCACACTTCATACAAAAAGCTTTAAGAAATTTAATGTATTTTAGAGAAGTGTGACCTACTTGTGAACATTTAAAAAGATACAATTTGATTCATTGATACTATGAATACTAAAGATCAACCCCAGAAATATTTTATGTGGTGGGCTGACTCTGGCTGGAATCCAGGTGCCCACCAAAGCCACTCCTCAGCTGGAGAAAGGTGAGAATAATTTAACAAAAGGTTCATGGATTGAGATAAGAACCGGGAGAGATCACTCACTAATTGCCATCATGGGCAAGACTTGACTTGGGGAAATTAGTTTAATTTATTCCCAATCAAATCAGAGAAGGGTAATGAGAAATAAACCCAAATTTCAAAACCACTTCCCCCCAATCCCTACTTCTCCCTGGGCTCAAGTCCACTATGAGTTTTCTCTACCTCCTCCCCGCCAGTAGAGCAGGGGGACAGGAACATGGTTTACAGTCAATTCACCATGTCTCTGCCATTCCTTCTCCACAGGGGGAGAACTCCTCACACTCTTCCCTGGCTGCAGCATGGAATCCCTCACACAGGAGATAATCCTCCATGAACTTCAGCATGACTCCTTCCCACAGGCTACAGCTCTTCAACAAATGCTCCAGTATGAGTCCCTTTTATGTAGTTCAGTCCTTCAGGAACAGACTGCTCCAGTGTGGGTCCCTCATGGGCTCACAAGTCCTGACAGCAAACCTGCTCCAGCATGGGCTCTTCTTCACAAGTCCACAGGACACACCAGGAACCTGGTACAGCACAGGCTTTCCACAGGGTCACAGCTTCCTTTGAGCACATCCACCTGCTCCAGTGTGGGGTCCTACATGGGCTGCATGTGGGTATCTTTTCCACTGTGGACATCCATGGGCTGCAGGGAAACATCCTCCCTCACCATGATCTTTACCACAGGCTGCAGGGGAATCTCTGCTCCAGTGGCTGGAGTACTTCCTCCCCCTCCTTCTTCACTGACCTTGGTGTCTGCAGTTGTTCCTCTCACACATTCTAGCTCCTCTCTCCAGCTGCAAGTGCAAATTCCTCTCCCGCCACATACACCTTCCTAATTCTGTTATCCCAGAAGAGCTAAGGCCATCACTGATGGGCTCAGCCTTAGTCAGCAGTGGGTCCATCTTGGAGCTGGCTGGCATCAGCTCTGTCGGACACAAGGGAAGCTTCTAGCAGCTTCTCACAGAAGCTCTCCTGCTAAAAGAAACCCTTGCCATGCAACATCAATACACACATAAACTATTTTCAAAATTCTAATATATAATATTCTTTAATATACCAAAGGCCACTACTATGCAGAAACTGTTAAGTTTGCATTTAAGCCTGTCCTTAAAGGAGAGAAGTTCACATCAAGGATCAGCATGCAAAACAGAAGCCTGCTGTTATGGTTTCTGTATCACGACTTCTGAAGTTAGCAGGGAGCATCACAACTACTCTATCACTTAAGAAAATGGTGGCTGAAAGCAGCAGAGATTCATCTTAACAACTGAGCATTCACACTGGTTCTTTCTATAGCTGTTCTGCAAATAAAGATTCAATACTGTTCCTCTTGCCCCTTCAAAACCATTTTCTATTGATAGAAAAAGGCAAAATGCAGCAATCATACTTTCAGGATGAAACTGACTTATCTGTCAGTTGCAACATTAACCTGTAGTTAGATCTGTCAATAGACAGCAGCCCAGAAGGGTCGTTTGTTTGTTTTAAAGATAAGTTTCAAAACATCTATTGTCCATATAGGATAACATGTAAAACTGAAAAGAAGCTTCTGCATAGATTTGGGAGATCTGCACTAAAGTGAGCATCAGGTCAGATCAGCAATTTATAGTTTACAAACACTCTACTATCAGCATTCTGCCATTAACATGCAACATCTACTCTACCATATATCTGGCAGACTAAAAGGGAGGTAGCAAAAAGATCCACTAGGATATCTCTCCTCTCAACTTCACATGACTAATTTTACACAAAACTGTTATCTATAGGCAGGACACCCTCCCCTTTCACCCTCAGCTCAAGTGTACCTTCTTGCTTTAAATCCTAGTGAATAATTTATCGATTCTTTCCACAGAGAATTACCAAACCCGTATTTTCTCTCCTCCCCTAGCCTCTTCTAGAGAGCTCTGAAAACTTCCTTACTTTTTACTAACCTCCTCCCCAACCCCTTCTAGCAAGTTCTGAAAACTTCCTTACTATTTTATCAACTTACACACCCTCAAAAACTGAAAACCCCACAAACTGCAAAAAGCTAGATGTGAGCCATGGGGCATCAGCATAGTACTCCTATTTCTGCCAGTAATACAATGTGTTTTGCTGCAAGCCCAACAATCGTTTTGTTTCTTACCAGTCAAGAAAAGAGTTCAACACCATAATAATGCATTTCTAATTTAGCATGATCTAGAATGACTTCTAACAAGCAGGGAGATAGATTAACAGAATGAAAAGTAACATTTCCTTTTCCAAAACAGGTAAAATAATAATAAAAAGAGAAATTAAGTGAATCCAGAACCAAACCAAACAAACAGGCAAGAAGACTAATTAGTTATGTCAAAACTGGGGAAGAGATTTTTAAAATTTAATTTGTTACCCACTCCTACTGGACAGAGTAGTCCCCATTACAAACTGTGTTGGGAATCATCCTCTGAATCATCCTTGCAGTATTACAGTAAGAAAACCTGTAGTAACTACAAAAACTAGTAGCAGCAGCTGTCCCTATATTCTCAAATCCTGTACATAATTTTATTTCCCAGTCCCTCTCTTCACTTTTCATACTGCAACCAAAACTGCAGCAACCTTTCCTTAGTTGGGAAGGCAAAACAAGTTTATCATGTTCAAGAGCCTGAAATCAGTGCTAATCCCTGTACCAGTGACAAACCAGAAGAGCTCATAGCTGTCACATCGATGGTACCACAGCTCTGTCTCACACGTCTCATACAGCTGAAGAACCTTATCAGGAACGACATTTTGCCTACTAAATAGCAAAATAAAACAAAAATAGAACGACCACATAACACAGCATGTTTAACCAGGATGATACAGTTTTAACTCTTGTTAAACCCCACAAGACATATATGTTGGTGCCATAATATATTTAAATAAAAAATTAATCCAATTCAGGTGGTTTCAAGTTAAACCAAAGCTGTACACTCCCAGAGCAAAGCTAGTCAAGTACAGATGCTCAAGGACTGGTACAAGAACAAGGCATGCACATCACTGCATTTCACTAATACCCACAGGTCCTAGAATCTAAGAATTTGCAGCTCTGAGATCTGCTGAGCAAGAACCACACTGCTGTGGTTAACTGATTCTTCTTCCATGACTAAAGCACTGCAAATTATGACTGTCCTAATGGTAGCTAGCACTTGCTGAAATATTAAAAAAAGACATTATGGCCCACTGAATTCCCAAATTCAGGTTGAACAAACTTCTACAGCAACCCAGTTCCAGCTACCTCAACCTCCTGAAACTGTGCCTAGACCCAGCCATAGCTGTTCCATGGACAAACATCAGAGGGTGTGTGGTTTCAGGTAAAATGGGCCTTTGGGTACACTTACTGAATGTTTTTCTCACAAACTGTTCACACCGAGAAACCATAGCCTTCTTCCTCAAATGAAACAGACCTTCACACCACCATCAAGAATTCTGACTAGTAGAAAACTTAATTACAACAGGATCTGAAGAATGCAACTCATCGGGACCTCCTAAGGGTGTTTTTAAAAAGTCATAAATATTTTTGAAAAAGGCACAAACTTTATTTTAGCAAGTTTTTTGGTGCGGTCTTTTTCCCTTTTCTAAAATGTACTACTACACTGCTGAGCACCCTCCACGCTTTTTTCTCACCTGATACTACAGATCCAGCACCGACCTCCTGAATTTGCTCGGGGCAGCTCTCCCCTCAGCCTGTCCAAGCCCCTTTTCCAGCGCAGCCCCTCTCCCGGGAGGCGGCAGCCCGTCCGTCCCGTCCCTCCCCTTCCCGCTGAGCCTCGGGGACCCCAAATCGCGCATCCCCGCACGGGAAACTTGGCTCCCCGTATCTCCAGCTGCAGAGCAGGCGGTAAGTCGGGCAAGCCGGGGTCGCCCGGCGGCCACGGGGAGGTAGCATTAAGCCAGCCCGGGGGCTGGCACGGCACACGCAGCCGGTCGGTGGGGCAAGGGCCCGGGGGGGAAGGAGGCCGGGCAGGGCCGCTTGCCCGCGGGGCGGCGCTGAGGCCAGAGCGGCCGCTCCTAACGCCGCTGCCAAGCCCCGCCGCGGGGGATGGGGCGCGTTCCTGCCTCTCCCCGAGCGCCGCCGCCCCGTTACCTGCGCGCTCCGGCCCCGCCGCCGCCGCCGCAACAAAGCCGCCAGGGGCGGGGGAGGGGCGCGCGCGCCCGCCGCTCCCGGGAGCGCGCAGCGGCGGGGCCGCGGCCTGGGGGCGGGGCCGCCCGGCGGGAGAGACGGGCGAGGGCCCGAGGGGGCGGTGTGCCGGGGTCTTCTCTGCCCGCCCTTCCACGCACCGGCTGTTGTTGTTTCCCGTTCGGGGTGGTAGCGCTGGCGTGCTGCCCGGGCTCGGCATTCCCTACTATGAACGCGGTAACCACAAATGGAGAGAGAGCAGGGACATCGAGGAGAATGGAGTGGCGCCCATGTAGTGGATTGGGAAGAGGCCATATGGAAACGGGATTAAGCCTAGAAGTGCTTTATGAAACCTGCACAGTGGGAAGATTGCCCTTTGCGGGGGAGGAGGGAGGGATGGATGGAAAATAAGATGTGCCATATATAAAAGAGACTTGTCAGCAGGATAAGTGAATTGTGTTAAAGAAGATCTGGGGTTTGAATATTGTGAGACAATAGTTTCCTAACAAGAGCAGAGTTTATTTTTTTAAGAAGCACGTTTACTATTCTGTAAACATCTATGTAACTTACATGCACTGTGACCATTATTTTTCAGTTTGTTCATGTTAACCTTCTTTTTGTTGCAGTGACACCTTCTACAGAAAACAAATCTAAGTGACCAGTTTCTGCACCCTCTAATCAACTCAAAATTCTCTTCGGTGTGGTACTACTGTAGCAAGTCCACCTTAATACTAGATTTGCTATTTGTCTCCACTGTACGGGGAGACGTACATCTCCGGAACTAAAAAGTAGTGATGCTTCAGCATCTGCCTTTTGATGATAAGGGAACGGTGGAGACTTGATGATCCTGCTGTATTTATTGAGCAGCAGTCTCAAAGAGCCAAACCAAGGGCACTAAGGCAAATGCTAATGAAACATTGAAGTTGAGATTCTAATTACTTAAAGGTCAGCACATTCGAGGTTTATTAATTTAAGGGAGTTATTCTGTATTCCCACAGCAATCCCCACTCAGGTCTTGCATAGATCAAAAAATTCACATTACTTTTTATTTGCCGATGCATGCTAATTATATAACCGAATGTTACACCTGAGCATTATTCCTTTTTTTGGACAGTCTTGGGTTTTTATCGACACTTCTCTGTATATTTTCTATGTTCCCATCTCTTTCAGTAGCAATAAACCCGTTGTTTTTCTCTAATCTTTGTTGTACATTACAAAAGGCTACATTTCCTTTCACGCTTGGAACCTCTATTGAGTTAGCAACATCACAAACTATCACAAAACAATTGCAGGCACTTTGCAAACTAATGTATCAGAGAACCCGTATGGCTGAACTGTTTTGTCCTTCAATGGTGTTGCCTCTGGAAATAAGCCCATGCTGTCCCCCACACTTTACTGGCATCTCCTGGAAACGCAGGGTTTGGTCTTGCTGAAAGCAGTGTTTGGGGCTGTCAGCACTGGTGCTGTTGTCCCAGCACTTCAAGCCCATGCCCTGGCATGGTTTTGTTTGCTAAGATGGTCCCACAGGTCCGTGTAATACATGTAATAGTTACACTACAAGTGACAAAATACCCGTGTTCTTTGAACACTAAAGAGCTGAACCAATCTTTAGACTAAAGGTTTTGTAAGTACAGTATGCTTCAGAAACGCAGACTGTGAGCCGAGCGGCACCACCGACCCTTTCCAGAAGTGGAGCAGCAGGGGATCTGCGGGTGTTTCGGAGTCCCAGCAGCGGTGGGGACCAGGACAGCAAGTGTGCGCGGTATGGGCCCAGCCCCGAGGCGGGAGGACACGGCCCGAGCCCGAGGAGGCGGCCGGCCTGCCTTTCCCGGCCGGCTCCGTGACAGCCGCCAGAGCCTCGCTCCCCCGCCCAGCCCGGGCGATCGCAGCGCCAGCCGCCCCGGCTCTGCCCTAGCAGAGGGAGGCTGCCGTTTGACCCCGCTGGAAGAGGCCGGAGCGCCCTTTCCCGACCGCACTGTCCGGCCCGCGCCCCTGCCCGGGGCCGCCCTCTCCCCGCGGGCTGCCAAAGGCGCCCCCGCCCCCGGCGTTCGCGGCCCCCCCTCCCGCCCGCAGATAACCGCGGCTCCGCCGCCCCCCCGGCTCTTTCCCCACCCGCCCGGCCCGAACTCGGCCCCGTCTCGGCAGCCGCTCTCCAGGCGCCGGCTGCCTCTCGTCGCGGCCGCGGCGCGGTCAAGGATGGCTCGGCAGCGCGGGGGCTTTCTGCAGGAAGCCTCTCACCAAGTCGTCGCCGGAGGCTCGGCGGGTGAGTGGGCGCGCTCCTCCTGGGCGGGAAGGGTCTGCCCGGCCCCCCCGGCGCTCCGCCAAGCTGAGGTGCAGAGGCAGGCGCGCCGCCGCCCCTGGCTGTCCGCGCTGTCCGCGCTGCCCGGGCGGCGGAGCGCCGACGGGAACGGCCCGGCCCGGCTCGGCGCCGGCTCCTCCCCCGCCGCCTGGCGCGGGCGGGCCCGGAGGCGACACAGCGCCCGCGGGGCCCGGGGGCCGGGAGGAAACTTGTGTAGCGCTGCTAAGGCCCCCCGCGGGGCGAAGGGGCGCTTCCCCCGCTCCGCGGTGTCTATCTGCGCTGCGCACGCCCCGCAGCCCCTCGGGCGATAAGGGGGGCAGGCGGGCCCCTTCAACGGCCCGCATGGCCAGAGCCGCGCTCCGTGGGCAGAAAGGGTGGCTACCCTGCTCAGAAGCCTTCCCCGTGGCACCCCGTATAGAGAAACCGGTGCAGGGCTACAGTGGAAATATGTTTCGGGGGGGAGGGGGGGGGGTTAAATACTTTTAGGAATGTTAAGGTTACTAATTCATCACTCTATTTGTCCTGCAAACTATAAAAGTCAAACCCGTACACTTCTGTTTAGCAATGAAAGCATTGCTGGTTAATTTTTCCAGGTTTTTTACCTAAATTAAAATAAACATGAAGTATTTAAGTCAGCCCAGAATGTAGGGGATTTTTACACAATATCCTGCTCTTTCCGTGTATATATGCAAATCCTGTTAACATTTCAACTATCTAGTGTGTTTTTAAATGTTCTTTAGTGTCTCTTGAGGTCTAAATGGTGTTTGTCATATGTTTTATATGAAAGAGGAAAGTTGCATGATAATGCTCCAATGTCTGCAATGACAATTCTCCTGTGGCTAGGTCCTGTCTGACCGTGACACTACATATAAGCTGGTCTTTCAGCTGCCTCATTAGAGGGAATCTCTAATTCTCTTCCTGTCCATAAATCCACTTCTATACATTCCTGCCGCCAACACATATTTGAGCACTTTCTTTTCATGCTAGTCACTCTGTATGCCCTTTATTTTCAGCCTTCTGCTGTGACAGAGATGTCACAGCAGAAGTGGAGAAGCCTTCTGTCCTGGCCCTTCCAGTGTATTGTAAGACTGTTTATGCAGCTCTTCTGCAGCCTTGAAAATCCTAAAGCTCTCTTAGATTCTGCTTGGTACCACTTTGCTCTTTCTTTAGGAGAGAAAGGAAAGGTGTAGGCTGTCCTACACTGTTGAAGGCCCTTCATACCTGAAGGGATACTGAGGTGTTTTGCCACCAGATGTTTTGCAAGATGACAGATTTATCTGACCATAGCAGTGGGCCTGTGCCTTAGTGATTCAGATTGATCTAACGTATCTTACCATCCTCTGGCAGTAGCCTGTTTTTGTTCCAAGCTCTCTTTTTTCGTAGAAGAAAAGACTGTCTTAACACACCAGAAAGAAAATTGTCATTGAGATAAACAAAAAGTTTTACAGAAAGACTAGAGTTGTAAGAAGAGTGTGTTTGAGGGTGGTGAAAAGACAAAATGAAAAATATTTACTGATCTGTTAGACATAAATGTTAAGGTGAGAGAACTCTCATTTCAAGGAGACAACTAATCTCTCCTTAACTCTTTTTTTTTTTTTAAAGTATATTGCAAGAAGCCTGTTGTTTCTAGACCAGAGGCATAAAGCCAAAGATACTTGCATCCTTTTGCTCAATCTCCTGTCAGACAGGCAGATTTCTTAGCTCCATTGCCAGACTTAAATCTGTACAGACATTTCTACTCATTGGTTTTGAAATAAACCAAAAACAACTGTTCTCTAAGTCTGAAAACCACTAAAATTTTACCAGATGGATTCTTAGATGTATGGCTTGAAGTGGGAGTTCTAAGGTGTTAGAGAAAAGTGTCTCAAACCTGAGGACTTGCTTGACAGATGCTTAAAACTCAATGGTGTTTTCCTGCGAATTTATGAAGAAGGTAGAAAAGGAAGAATGCATCTTTGAGGTCTTCAGTCTAAAGGTTGCATTCCTCAGGCAAGAGTGGATCCAACATGGAGAAGGTGGAAGCAGAAAAAAAAAAAGGATGGAGGACATGAGTTGTTGATAGTGTACTTAGTACTTCATCCTAGTGAGGGATTTGGTTGCCTGACCTTACTTTCCCAGTACTGCTTTGACCACCCTGTATTGCTTTTGGCTGCTGCTACAGAAGGACATAGGACTCTCATAGATGCTTTGTCATATTTCCTGGCCTCAAAGACATCCTGGAGTGGCTTTGCTGTCTTACTGCAACCTAGTATTTAGAAGGAAACTGGAAAAAAAAAATAAAATCATTGCACAAGAAATTTATGAAGCTGTTTCTAAGAAAGATGCTGAGAGTTGCAAATCGTAAGAACAATGACAGGAATGTAGTGAGGTGGTTGGGAATGAATGACACAGCCCAGTAGGTGTAATTAAAGGGTCAGAAATAACTGTCTACATAAGTAAAATGAGAGATTGTTTAGCATCTGCATGTCTGATGCAAAAGGATCTGATAAGTAATTCTGCTAGGTCGAGTGGAAAATTTTTAGATAAGCTTAAGCTGTCAGAACAGGAAGAAAGGGATTTTTTGATGCTTTATGGAAGACGACAGGACTTGTTGATGGACTTAATAAAGCCAGGGGAAGAGGAAAGAAAGAAATCAAGCATGACCCCTAGTCTACAGGACTGATAAAATGGAAGATACTGGCATGCTGAAGGAAGGAGAAAGGAATGTATTCAGTGTTTAAAGGAAAATATATAAACATATGGTTGGCTGTCATAGGCATTTCTAAGATAAAGATAAACTTTAATGTCTCTCTGCTGTACCTGAACTGTAAAACTCAAGCATGACAGATCTCCTGCGTACTTTGTCTGCAGCAAGAGGTACATCTGCTTTCCTGTGGTTTGTAATCTGACTTCATGTGAAATGGAAAGCTCTGCTTCCTGAGAGTGAACTAAATCTTATATTTGAACAAAATCTTACTTGGTCTTGGCTTATGTTCCTTCTACTGGCAGTTTACTCCCATCTTTCAGATTCCTGAATGAAGATTAAAAGCATAATTGAAAATACTTGGGTTTGTTTGCTTGCCTGAGTGAGGAACAAAACTTTGATTGAAATGTAATTGGGACACTTCGTTAGTAAGTTCAAACCCTTCTAGTACAGTGAACTGTAGGCATACTCCTTTTCTCTAGTGGTTAATTAGTAAGCTAAGGCATGTGTGGAATTTAGTGAAAGATTAAACAGAAAATAAACTCTAAACTGTAAGAATCACTGTGAAAAGAACAACTTGAGAATCTCTGATTTATTTAGATTTATAGCAATTCTTCAAAAGGTAATTTTAGAAGTTCAGTCAATGCAGGATTGAAATCACAAGAAGAATTCTTTCTTTAATGCACAAGGATCAAAAAAATCCTTGTTTTGTCTGCCTGTATGCAAAAGGCAGAACTTAAAACAATAGTGTTGCATACAAAGTCAATGGGTATTTCTTTTCTCATGAAGAGGAATTGCATAATGCAAAATATGTTACATGATACCCAAGTCAGTTTGTCAAGACATCCTTGTAACATGAGTGTTGAGTCAGTTTGAATGATGAAGTGCAAATGTCATAAACAATTGCACAGATACTGTTGGCACAGTGAAGGCAAGTGGCTGAATATAGTTACCCTAAAGGTTTTAGAGTGTTGCTATGTGGTATAGGTGTGTTCTACTGTTTTAATAACAAAAGACTGCAGATGAAGATGATTAGCGAAAACCACAGGTAACATAAATAAAATTTAATTTATATTTTGTTGCATGATCACCTCTCTTCCATACATGTGTAAATAACATATGAACATTTTAAATTTTGAAGTTAAAATTTTGAAGAATTAATATATGAAGTAAATGATAAATACAAAGATGACATGTTTTTCAGCTCTTTAACTGATCTTTAAGTACTTTGCTGCTGTTATTCAGTGTGTTTCTTTACCTAATTCCATTTAATAAATGAACACGAACCATTGGCTCTCTTGCTGCAAAATGAATAAGCTTTAAAATATAATAATTACATCATAGGAATAATTGAGGCTGGTTTCTTTTTTCCCTTCATTCCTCATATTTTCATGAAACAGCAGGGTTTCTGCCTGGCTGAACCTCTTGAGTCAATTTTTTTTTTTTTTTTTCTTAAGAGTTACATTTCCAGCTGCATTGAAACCTAATAGGATTTGGGAGTCTAATTCTTTTAAGCTCATTTGAAAGTCCAAATCTTTTCTTTTGAGAGGTGTTTTATTTCAGGGGTAGACAAAGTTGATTAACCTGGATAGCAGCAAATAGTTTTAGTTGCAAGGAAGCACTCTACAAGCTAAAGCACTCCAAAGCAATGCACTTGCTGCCACCTATGAAGCCAATTTTCTCTGCTAGTTGGAGAAATTAATAGTGTGCTTACCTAGTGTTGGACTTGAAGGTTTGGAGGGAAGTTGCTTGGTTGACAGTATGATGAGTAGAACTTTGGGTGAAGACAAGACCAAAAGAAAGTTAAGTGTATGTTAAGCTGAGATAGCAGATACCCTGAATTTCCTCTAGTATGCCTGTAGAAATCAGAAGGACATAGAAACAGCCAGGAAGTTAAGACTTGGAAAGATTTCTATCTGTTTCTGCTCAGACAACCATCTACCTATGCTGTTTTATGAAACATGCTGGGGGGGAAAAGAAAAAAAAGTGAAATACCCTTTCAAGGTCCATGCAGCCCCTATTGCTTTCATGATTACACAGTTCAAAGAGGAGAATACAGTATTCAGGACAGCTTGACTTCAGTGGGCCTCTGGGAGTAAGGAACAGCCACCAGGGAGGCTCAGAGAAACTCATGCTAGTTTTGAAGACAGTATGGTTGAATTGCTGGCTTTGGTCTCCTTGACACTTAAAACCCATGAAACGTGATATTTTTCACCTCATGAGAATATAGGTCCGTGCTGCAGACCAATGCTGTGACCAGCTAGTTGAGGGTATGCAAAATGCCATGTAATGAACCATTCCCCAGTGGAAATTTTTAAGAATGTCCCCCACCTACTACACCATTTCAAACTTAATTCTGTAATGTTTTTCAGTCTCTGAGCTCTCCCTTTTCTACCGGCTGACAATAGTAAAAATAAAATCCCTTTGTTGTGTCAACTGCAGTGCTTGGCTTCATGTCATCTGCGACTTGCTGAGGGTGTACTTGGTTTCACTGTCTGTGTCATTGATGAGGACTTTGAAGAGCACTGGTCCCAAGACAGAGCCCTGAGGGACACCACTCATCACCAGCCTCCACCTAGATACAGAGCCATTGACCAAAACTCTCTGGCTGTGTCCAGGGAGTGTTTAGAGTGAACTGATGTTGTTTGATCAAGTCATTGCAGTGTATGAACAGGTTATGAACACTCATTTGGACCACTTAAATGTGTTTCAAGCTATGTGGTTTTTTTAACTGTAACAGCTTTTATATGAGAACAGGTGCACTCTTGGCTGGGTTAAGAACTGGGCGGCCAGGCCCAGAGAGTGGTGGTGAATGGTGCTGCATGCAGGTGGCAGCCAGTGACTAGTGGTATCACCCAGGGATCCACGTGGGGCCTAGTCCTGTCTAATATCTTTACTGTTGATTTGGATGAGGGGATCGAGTTCACCATCAGCAAATTTGGAGATGACACCAAGTTGGGGGGGAGTGTCAATCTGCCGGAGGGTAGGAGGGCTCTGCAGAGGGAGCTTGACAGGCTGGATAGGTGGACTGAATCCAGTGGTATAATGTTTAACAACAAGTTCCAGATCCTGCACTTTGTCTGTAACATCCCAATGCAGCACTACAAGCTGGGGACAGAGTGGCTGGAGAGTGACCAGGCAGGAAGGGAGTTGGGGATACTGATCAACAGGAAGTGAACATGAGCCAGCAGTGTGCCCATGGTGTGCTGACCTGTATCAGGAATAGTGTGGCCAGCAGGACCAGGGAAGTGATTCTTCCCCTCTACTCGGCACTAGTTGAGCTGCACCTTGAGTACAGTTCTGGGCCCCTAAGTGTAGGAGAAATATTGAGGTGTTGGAGCATGTCCAAAGAAGGGCAATGAGGCTGGTGAAGGAATTAGAGCACAAGCCCTGTGAGGAGTGGCTGAGGGGGCTGGGGTTGTTTAGCCTGGAAAAAAAAGGAGGCTCAGGGGAGACCTTATCACTCTCTACAACTACCTGGAAGGAAGTTATAGTGAGGTGGGGGTCAGTTTCTTCTCCAGGCAACCCAGCAGGACAAGAGGGCACAGGCTTAAGCTATGCCAGGGGTGGTTTAGGCTAGACATTAGGAAGAAACTCTTTACAGAGGGAGTGATCAGACATTAGAATGGGCTGCCCAGGGAGGTGGTGGATTGACCATCCCTGGAGGGCCTAAGAAGAGACCGAATGTGGCACTCAGTGCTGTGGTCTAGTTGGCAAGGTGGTGTTGAGTTGTAGGGTGGACTCAGTGATCCCAGAGTTCTTTTCCAACCTAGTTGATTCTGTGAGTCTGTGATCCTGGGATTAAGACATGAATTAATTTTTACATACTTATATAACAGTGACAGAAACAAACTCAGAATTTTCATAACTTCTAACAGGTCATGACAACTTTGTATGTTTAGTACTTTCTGTAGACAATGGGACCCTGCAAAGAAAAATATTTTGGTCTGTGGACTCAGAAATTGCTTATAACAAACTGTTTGTTGAACTAGGGGGTTAAATTTGAGACCAAGCTGGTGCTGCCTTGCTCTAGTATGCACTCATGGTTTGACAATCCTGCAGCAACCTCATCAGTCCCACTATGACTTTGTTTCAAGAACAACACTGGGGAAAGTGAGTAGTTGACTCAACTTTACTTAGTCTGGCATGCTAGCCAATGGGGAGAAAACTTCTAGTGCTCAGAATCCTGTATGGGTGTGCAATAAGAAAATTATCCTTCAGATTTTGTATATATGGTGACCCTGAGGGTTTTATAAAAGGTTATAAATTTTTTATTGTTTTTAGTGTAACAAGTTTTTTCTCGAAAGAACCCAAACCCACCCCTCCTTTCCCACTCCTCAAAAATACCACAACCCTGTCGAAATGACCAACTTCAAACCTAGAAAACCCAGTCATGAAGTTATTTACGCTCATTTTTTCTATTCCCCACATGATGGCAGTGCAATACTACAATAAGATGCTAAATGTGCTGTTTGCTAAGGGTGCCAGATGGATAAAAATGTATGTTGAAGCTGTTGCAGATACGACGACTAGCATATGTAATTTTTGATGACATGTGAAATAAAAGCTCAAAGATACAAAAAAAAAGTGAGGATCAATAAATGCTGATTTCATGTGTGTACTGCAAAACCAATGGCACTGAATTTGACAAGAATTGCAAGTGGTGGCCAGTAGATGGTCATAAAGCTAAGATACCACATATAAATCAAAAGACTTGAGAGAAACTCCTATCCCAGTATAATCAATATGCAAATAGCTACTGATTTCCACTGTGAGGAATTTCAGTCTTGATTATTTTAATTTTACTATCGATTTTATGTGATATTGCAGAAATCTCATCAAGCTTTCAAATGCCCATCTATAACCAAAGTAAAAACTGCTGTATTACATGTTCCTGTAAGCCTGTCAACTTCCTTCAAGTATTTGCAGGAACAAGTCCCAAAGCAAAGCATAAAAGCTTAAAAGTATATACTTCAAAACAAACCATAACATTTTGTTGCCAGATTTTCAAGTTAAATAATATTGTCCAATAGTATGTATTATACATGTAAAAGGAAATAGGTAGTCAAAATACTTAATATTGGAACATGCCTGTTGTAAAGTTTATGGGCAAAAAGTGCTATGTCTGCACTCAGAGGGAGTTCTGAAGCTATTACAACTTCTGTGAGCCAGGGTTATATTGGTGCAAAGAACGATTTTTCATTACTGTTTATTGTTTCATCAGTTGTCCTTAGTGACCAACGTTCATATGCAAATCCAAGTGAAATTATCATAGTACAAAAGGTTATTATGTAGTAAGAATAAACTTCTAATGTATAGCAGCAAAGCTTGCCTTTTGATAGCAATATATGTGTTTCTATGACAGTGTTCTAGAAGAGAAAGTGAAAATTGATTCTGGTTATTTCTCTGCATAGAAACTGGCATTTCTGCCTGATGATATTGCAAATTTAACTGTAGCTTAGTTTCTGTGAAATTACCTTGGATGTCCTTCTTACACTTGTAAACATTCTTTTTTTTATGCTTGCTACTTTTCTGTTTCAAGCTAGCAGGGTGGGAGACACTCAAAATCATATCTCCAAGACGGGAGGAACTAATCTGTTACAAGATTAACCCTGAAATTCTCTCTGAAAAATGATTCTGTTAACCTAAACTGTTCAGACTGGCCTAAGTACTATGGTTAGGGTTGGTATGAATGAGAAGAGCTAAAAGGGCTTAAAAAAAGTAGGAAAACCCCCCTCCCTTTTCAGATAGTGGCGTGGCTCCTAGGATATGGATGTTTTGAAAACAATATTGCTGTGAACAACTTTATACGGATGTCTCTAAGTATTTTCAAGTATCTGAATCTTGATTATAAAGGCCTTAAATCTGTTCTGCTTCAACTGGAGTTAAAAATATGTTATTAAATTTTTTCCCTTTTTGAAGGAAAAAATTTTTTCCCTTTCCTTTTCTTGAAGGAAACAACCTGGCATTGCTGCCTGTGGAAACCATCACTGGTCCTGTTGATGGATAAAGTAAATCAATACTGCTTTTTATGATGAGAAGCTTTTACTTTCTGATACCTAACAGTTATTTGTGCAACAAAGTGTTAAATATCAGTCATTTGAAGATAGTAGTTTCTCTGCTGAAAGTCTGTAGTACAAGTCAACTGCTTTGGTAGTGTTTAAAGTTGAATAGTTGCAGAATAAGAACCTACTGTTTTCTGCAGCATCTCTTGTCCGGGGGACTCATTACAAGTGTATGTAATTTCACCAACATCTGAAACAATAATGTTACAGTTGTCTACAGTGGTGATTTTCTGATGAGAAAATAAGGTCATAGTTGAGAGAGTCTGAATGTGCTTGAGAAGTCCCACCCATACGGTAGGGAAGGAAACACAGGAGTAATTGGCCTTTAGATCTGCTTTTCAGTCACTGAACTGCACTGCTAACAGCTGCTTTCGTTTTCCCTCTGGATCATTTTCAATCTGTCACTTTTTGTCAGGAAACACAGTTTATGGGTCATCTTTCAGTCTTTAGTCAATGGATCATTTCCCAGTTCAGGGTGTTATCCTAGTTTCCTGAGCTTTTTCCTGTTTTTATTGTACTGAAGTATGAAGATATGTGGCTGGTGTTCCCAAACAACACTCCCAAAAGCAAAGGAGAGTCTCGGTTTGAGAAAATTCTTTGCACTATTTATTTCACTCCCTCTTAGAGCCAATATTGAGTGAGTTTGCAAAAGGGTTAAATTGTTTCCCGCACTTTTTTCTTAATATTTTGTTAGAGGGCTGATTTTCAAAATTAGTATATATATATTTTGAATGTGTAGTAAATATCACTCAACTTTGTTTTTTCAGCTGGCTCCAAATAGCATACTGAACTTGGTAAAACATTAAGGCATGGTAAAAAAAAACAAAACAACCAAAACCAAAAAAACCCAAAAACCCAACAAAATTGTTCTAGCTGCCATAAGCAGAAACAAAGAAACCGAATTTAACTTTTTGTTATGGATTCTGTGATATGTGATGTCTCTTCCAGCTTGTGGACCTATGTGGTTTAGTTTCAAAATTTGAAAGTTTGACTAAAGCTTGATTTTAGATCTTATTCTCAGTGTTAAAGCTTGAAATGATGAATTGTAGAGGCTTTGGGAACCTAAAACTTAAACAAACTTTAAAGATTGTGCTCATGATCTTTAGATGAACTTTTGTATCTCAACCATGAAGTTGTGAATGTTTGATGCTGGTGATGATACACTATCCTTTTCTGGGTTGGTTATCTGTACCTTCTCTACAGGTGGGTTTGCAATGTTGTTTTGCATATGATGGCATATACACATGTGTTTAATGTAGCCTTGAGGCAACAAATAGAAAACAGAGCATCAGGCTGTTTATACATTATTAGAATTTACTTTCCAAAGCATTGCCTTACTATAGATGCTGACCAGTGGCAGCATGATCTTGTGTATACACCTTAATTTTGTCAGAATTGCATAATAGTGTGAAAAAGAGTGTTAGCCTTGTTCATGCTGCACATTCAAAACATTGTGTCCAGTGCCCATTTTAGGTGCTTCTGTGATCATATTCTTGGTAGTTTCTGTTGTCTCGGGGTTGCTGTACTAGTTCACTCTGGGAACAGTTCCTAATCAAAAAGAATAGTTATGTAAAGGAATCAACAGTATTCTGAGAATAAAAGATTCCTGGAAGAACACAAGAGCTTTGAGTGTCCTCGTAGTTCTGCTCTTCATTCATTTCCAAGTCTGTGTTACAGAGCCAGAGCAATGGAACTTTTAAGAAAGCACTATGTTGTGCGAACAAGAGCTTCATTCTCTTCCAAATAGATTCTGAATGGGATTGGAGTTCTTGAATTAAGCAGGGTGAGCATGGTGGGTGTCACTTATTTATTATACCTCTATGAGTAATAATTTTAGATAGCAAAACTGTAATGCTGACTGGGTAATGAGACAGTCGTTGCTTAAAAGAGTCTTTAATGTTTTGGTTTTTTTCTAAGCAATGAAGACAATAAGTATCAAGATGCAATCTGCTTTGACTGGAATATTCTTCCTTATTGTGAAGCATGTTGATGGCTAGCCCAGATGAAAAAAAGGAAACAAACCAATCTTTTCTGCTGATTTTTAGCAAACTTTTCTCCTTTCTGCAAAATTAAACCTTTTAATATGATGGCAAATATAGCTTATTAGTTATAGACATTTCTAAAAGGGATGAAGAAAGCTTGTGGACTTTCTGCAAATAGAAACCAATGAATGTTATTAAAGACTAGACTAAATGGAAAGAAATGTCTTATTTAGAGTATGAAACTCTTCTAAGTTAATGTCCATAAAGTTTAAATTAGTTCAGACTTTTCTTATTAGAATAAATGTTTTCTTTTAAAAAGCATGATAATCATAATCAAGACTAAATTTGTTCTGTTATTTATTTTCAAAATGATTGTACATGTTTAGCAGACTTTTGATTTAAATCCCTAGGGATATATTGAAGACAGATGTTTAGATGACCTCATGTTTAAAGTAAAGTTATATTTGGAGACTAGATTCAATTTTCCCTAAAATCTTTCCTTATATGTTAGACTGTGGAGCAGTGCAGAAAGTATTCAAATATTGATGTTGAAAAGGTACTGCTTTATTTTTTAAGTAAATTGTTAGAGATTTGTAGATTTTATTTCAGGCAACCCTCAAAAGCACAAAATGTTTGATTATGAAAGAGTATGTTTACAAATGAAAATACTGTTTGTTGCTGCAAAGCTAAAAGGGATACAGACTTCTTAAAAAGTTCATTGATTTCAAAAGCAAATTTACCATGTAATTTTTACTTTCTCCTCAAACTTGTTAAAAAATATGGTACATTATAAAATATAACATCAGTTAAAGGTTGCATAATAGGATATTACAGTAGCTAATATTTTTACGGCTTTCTGGTTTTGAGCAAATAATGGTTTCTCTCAAGATTCACTTAATGACGTAGTGTAGATTAGTATGAGGGCTTCACATGTGATAGTGAACAACATTTTGGAAAGTTTCAATATTTTATCATCATTATTATCAGTATTGACCTATTGAGAAGATGAAAAAATAAGTCTCTTCAGTCTTTTGACAATAGGAAATATTGGCTTTTAATGTGTTTAGTTAGATAAACAAGTTATTAGATTGCTGGACTTCTGACATTTTTAATTGTAACTGAAATATTATACTAATAGATATATTCTTGTCACTGACAGAATACTTTTCTTTTGGCCCTGATGCAAAGGTTGCACTAAAACACTAATTGGGTGCTTGGCACTTGGACTGCAAAATACCCTTTGGTGGGATCTCGAGAACATTTCTGTGTGACAGCGTTTTTTATTATTTTCTGCAATTTGTGATTAGGAAGGCTGATGCAGGCAGCAGAGCTGAAATTTGTTTCATGTGGAGAGGACCTTGTTAAATTTAGGCAGCACATGCAGCATTTTTCAATAATCTCATTGAGGTCTGCTGGGTTAGAACTGGAGTAGCCCTCTCCTGGGAAAAATTTGAATTGCAGTTTTTGAAGCCTCCAATGTAGCAATGGATATTGAGCCAACAGTGGCTTAAAAATCATATCCCTACTTCATAAAGGGAGTGAAAGGAGGAGATCTTATTTTGTTCCTGAAAAAGGAGCATTCATTTTGCCTTGTTCTTTTAGGGCTTTTTTGCTATTAGGTGAATCTTGGTAGAGAAATGTACATTAGGCATAGATGGTAACTGTTTTGCACAGCATGGATCTAATCAAAACCTAACAAATGCATATGTGGTACCTATGCAATGCCGTTAACTATAAGCAGAAATTATTTTGCTTTTATTTCTTAATTGAGATTTTGGATATCACTTATAACTATGGAAAACAAATAACAAATATTCTTCTAAAATTCAATGAAAATTGCTTTTAGGATGACATCTGATAGTTCACAAAGAACATAAAATGTGACCTATTTTTGAAGTGGTATATAAATGGGACTTCTTTTCTATATTTGTATGCATAGGGATTCACTCTGTTTATAGATCTGGAAAAATCTGTAAATTGTATTATCTACCCTGTCTTGAACTTTAACATTTGATATAACCTTTTCTGTAGCATTGTACTTCCCTGTAGTTCGAATATTTCTGGCAGCTAAGTAATAAATAGGAGGATTGTACAAACTCTATACAAAATCAGTTTTTGAAAATGAATAGAGAAAAATAATTTAAAAACTAAAGTTTATTCAAATACAAGTATGTTCTGAAGACTCCCAAGAAGCAAAAAGTTGTCACAAATTTGGAGCAGATAGCCCTTAAACATTCTCTGAAAATGTCACTTGTAAATTGTTGGTGTGAAGGTAAGGAGCAGTGTAGAATGAACTGCTAAAAATTTTAGAAATAAACACTTTTACGGTGTTGTGGTTAGATGTTGTCTACACACAGATTTTCTAAGTTCAGAAATGTTCTTCAGAAATGTTTCAAGAATATTGAGAAGTTGATGCATAAGTTTTTACTGGACTTGTCATTTTCTTAGTCTTGCAGACCTAGAGTGAACACTTGGAATTGGACTGAAGTAACTTGGACAACAACTTTTATGCTTGTAGTATAATCTTACCTTTTGTTATTTAATGGCTTTTTCCTTTTTTCCTCACATCAATGTCTACTTTCTTCAATGAATGGAAAAAATAATGGCTTTCTATTTAAATACTGATTATTTTCTCATGTAATATGCAATATGTTATCACTTGCATATACAATATTCGAGTTCTTTTTTTTCATGATTATGCATGAATCTCCTTATGCCCCTTGAGTATTTTCACTAAAAATTTCAGTTGGTGTGCTGAGATTTGCAGGAGTAATTAGTCATCTCTAGTGCCTTGAGACAGACACCTGCAAAGAGAGTAGGTGCTATTGGGATGCTATGAATGTTTTATGCAACTTGTAGAGAAGCAGGAAGATAATCCTGTGAGGGAGGAGGAAGAGATGGTTTTAACTTCCTTAATGTGCCCTTTTTTTTTTTTTAATTATTTTTTATTTTCTCCTAGTTGTTTGTAGAAGTAGTAAGGACTCTAAAGAGTAAGTGCTAGTCTATTACTCAGATTGAGCTGTTTGCATTCTGTGTGGTAGATAAGGGTAACATCCTCAGGGAAAACCTCTGCAGTCAAGTAGACATATCATAATTACTACCAGCTCAATCCTAAACTGGGCTTTTCCTATTCAGTCTAAATCTTGTTTACATCTAGATTTTTGTTTCCTACATTTTAATTGATCTTTATAATTGCACCTAGAACCTTAACTGCAAAACTTGTGAAGAATTTAAAAATTTAGAGGGAATCAATGTTCTACAAATCCTTTATCAGGAATAGAGCTGAAACCTTCTTTAGTGCAACTGGAATTAGGGATAGCTTTCATTGTCTTTATTTTGACTACAAACTCTACTATGTTTAAGAAATTAAGTTCAGAAAGAGGAATAAATCATATTATATTTTGGATAATGATTGAACTGTTTGTAAAACTTGAACATGTTTTATATATTTGCTAATTGTTTGGTAAACATTTCGGTATTCAAGTTTGTAGTGTAAATAGTTTTGACTATGGGCAAGATTTAGACTGTTTTCATTCTGCATAAGCAAAACCTGTGTACCTCAGGCTTATTGAACAATTCAGAACAGACCCAGGTGATTTGAGACCAGTGAAAGAATATGGACCTTCCTTGGCTTAGCCTAGGAAACCAAGGAAACAAGGAAATCCTCTTTTTCAAGAGTTTTTTATTTGTTTTTAGTTTGCTTTGGTTTGATTGGATTTGATTTTTTTCACCAGGCTGCAAAAACTGTGTTCATTCTTGCTCTCTTTCTAGGTCTTTGAATCTTGCAATCATTTTTTGCATAATGGTACAGATCAAACATAGAGGCATATGCAGTTGCCCTGGTAGCCTTCTGAATAGTGAAATAATGGATGTAACTGTTTTTCTTTCTGGGTCCTAACACATTTGCTTTTTGTGTGTACTTTCAGAGGAACTGTCATTCCTCGGTTCTAGAGTAGTTGAAGGTGCCTGAACTGTGTGATTAATCAGTATCTCAATTCTGCCAAAGTCAGTGGAAGTTACTCACTCCCTGTATCTCTTCTGAACAGTCCTAGATTTGCATGAGATATCCTGTGAAGTCCAGCGTGTGAACATATTTGCTACGAGCTTTAGGTAGCTACTCCCTGTATGTATAAAGGATGGACCTATTTTCAAATTGTTTCCCTTGCTATGAGCTTGAGCACTCTGAAGTGCCCAGCTGAAGTAGGCAGCAGCTTTCTAAACATTGCAGTGTCTAGGTTGATGTCCAGTTGACTACCAAAGATATCATCTCTTTTAAGTTACTGATTCTAACTCTATTAAAAAATGCTGGGTTTTTAAGTTACTTTTAAATCTGAAACAATCTATTATGTCTCTATGAAATCCTATACATGGCTTGCATTGATATCCCAACCTACATTTGGGCATAGGCTAAAATGTTGGAAAACTTGCTATTGTTTAAAAGAAATAATTCTGGAGGAAATGGCTTTTGTGATAATTAATTACAGTTCTGTTGTAATTTACATTCTCTGTTTATATCTGTGGTGGAAAAAAAAAAATCTTTCTGTAACAGGCTGTAGAGCTCATAACTGAAAAATCTAGCAAACTAAATTTGTACTTCTAAAATGTACAACCTGTTCTCAAGTATTCCTGGTCCCGATGTATTGTGTTTAGTGATAACTGCTGTATGGTGCACACAAGACCACCATAAATCTCTTGGAAAACTCATAACCCTGGAGTCTTGTATACAAGTTTTCCATCCAACAAATTTAAACTTTTGCAGGGATGGAGGAGAGCTATTCTGATGTACCACTGGCATCCTTTTTTATCAGTCCTTTCATGACTGCAGTCTTCTCAGTGTATGTTTCCTGTTCTGTTCTAGAACTTTTATTCACAAACTTAAACAAAATTCTTTTTAATATTTGACTTCCTTTACCCCAAGTTATATGTGTAAAGTCACAGTGACACCACTGTGTTTTGGAACAGGCTTCACTGGCCTTTTATGAAAGGATCTGGGGTGCATGTCTGCAAATAGTTTCTTATTTGTAATTGGTGTACAAGTGGTAGTCTCCACCAACATTAAGTCCACAGACTCCACCTCTGCTGATTTTGCTGTACTAAATGAGCTAAAATCTAAGCAGTTTTCTGAGCTTATTTATATTTAACTAACAGCGTTGCTGTTTCCTCTTCACTTTCTAGTTTAGACTTGCAAACTGTGACATAAGAGTTTGCCAGTTTGTCAGTGTTTGCCTTAGAAGCTTCTGTGGACATCTCAGTTATTCTTTTAATCATAGCTGTGAGTTACTCAATTCCTCATATTTTCTTTTGAGATTTGCACCTCTTATATATTGGTCATCTTTAGCTGGCTTCCAGTTGGAGGCTGAACTCTGTCCTCTGGGGCTAGATTGAACACAGATTTCCTTCCATTGTTTAATGCCCCGCACATATTTGTGTTTTTTTCCCCTCATTTTTTGAAGGATATAGATTGACAGTGATCTGACAGTCCTACCATCTTTCCAGGTCTGTTTCCATTCAATAGAAGTTAAGTTTATTTTGCTTTGCTGCTGTTCAGCAAATCTAACTTTTTCTAGAACTGTGCTGCTCATACTTTGTATGTAGAACATCATGTGATGGACATAATTTTCTGAAACATGATCTGTGCCAAGCAGGATCTAAGCGTCAGGATGCACTGACCATACAATTGCGTACTTTGTTTTCCTGTGTGGTTTTGCCGTGATGGTATCAAACCTGATGATGGGCAAAATATTTGCCATCGGTGATCTTCTCTAAAGTATCTCCTCATGTATGTTGTTTAAATATTCCCTTTTTCCATATCTACAAGCTAGATAAATAGTTGAAGTCCCTGAGCTTTTTTCATACCTCTTGTAGCCAATAAATATATTCACTCAGTTCATTCTGCTCATTTTAATGCCTAAAGCAAAAAACTCCCAGGCTTTGTAGACTGTCTCTTGAAGAAAGTTTCCCATTTACTAAGCATGAACTTTCTGTATGTTGAACTTGGTTGTTTTCTGGAAATTTCGTGTCCAAAGTGTTACTTGGTTGGGTTAGTCTTGTTGCCATCTTATTGTATACCAGCACTTTGCAAAACTATAATACCAGGTAGGGTGCGTGTCAGTCTGATATTTCCTATATTTTCCATTTGTTGTTTACTTTTACAGTTAGCCTGTGTTATTGGTGGGAATAAAGTTCATGAGCCCTGTTTCTTTCTTTAGCCAAAGGCTACCTGCAGGAATGCTTCTCTCATCTTACTTACAGCTGTCATTTCAGTGGCTTTTGTGTCACTATTTGGTACCCAGATTCTGGATGCATTTAAGTTGGCAGCATGTTCTTCTGTTGCAATGTTTCTCATTGACCTATGAAGAAGAGAGGTGGTGCTATTTATCTATGCCTGTTCTTATCGTGTTAGCAAACTCTTTGAAATTATGCTGACCTTTTAGGGAACTGATCCAACCAGCTTAAGGGACAGAGACCTAACTGCTTTAGATAGGGTAATTTTTTGTCAGTTTATTTGCCTGAACTGTGGGAGCTGGCAGGGATTCTCAGTCAGCGGAGGAAGAGTAGGTAATGGTTCTGGTAGCAGCTGGCTTGTTGGATTGCTTACCTATTTTATCAGGTGCAGTGAGTGCCAGGAACACTTCCGCTTCTGAACTTCACCCAAAGCTTAACAGACATCAGCAATTTAGTTTGCTTGCTCTGTTGAGATAGCGAAGCTGTTTGTCACCTTCCATATTTTCCCTTGTAGGACCTGCTTCTCAGGTAACCTGAAGCTTTAACAAACACCATTAAAGGAAGATACATTTTCAAATAATCCGGAGCAGGAAAAAGGATTTTGCTCAGCTTTGTGTGAGGATTAAGAGGGAAGGCTCTACATTTTTTTTTTCCTTTTTTTTTCTATTTTCTTTTCCTTTTTGTTGTTGTTTTCTTTTGGGTTTTGGTTTGTTTGTTTGTTTTTTAAGAATACTTAATAAATTCTTCTTTGTACTACTAGTATGCTGCTGAACAGATACTAAATTGAGTTAGGGTCTGGGGAATGTATTTCAGGCTTCATATTGCACTTTGTTCAGCGTACTCAGCATATAACCAGCTTAACTCTGTGTGTAGCAAAAACCCCCAGGAAATTGCAGCTATGGCAGTTGAGTTAGTGGTCATCTTTTTCCTAGCATGTAAGTCCATCACTAGAAAAACCACCACATCTGGAACACAGATAGATAAAACAAGGCATAAAACTTTCAGGTATGTATTCTGTCTTTCTAATGCCGGTCACTTGATGGCATGGGCTGAGGCTGGAGAGCCTGAGAACTTGCTTACTCTGTTCCCCTTCAGGCTTTGGGACTGCTGAGTTTGATGTTTTTCTGGTACACTACACTGGTTGGTTAAAATTAATTTCTGCCAGATAGTAGTTCTCTTAATTTGCTCATAAAAGTTTCAGAAGCCTTTACATGTGTTCTTGTTTGCTGTATTTTATAATCTTTTCACCAGATTATGTGTGTGATACCTGTACTTCAGCATTTAAGGTGGAGATGGCAGTGTTGTGCTTCTCTGCTGCCTGTTTTGGAGACAAAAGCAAATGGCTTACTGGGACACTCAGGCTGTGTTTTTACCGAGATCATATGTGCAAACAAAAGCCTAAAAATGCAGAGAGGTTTGCTATGTACAGTCTTTTCCATAGGAAGATAATTATGCCTTATAATAGAAAATACAAGTAGTTAAATATGAGTCTGTAAGCATTGCAGGAAGGTATGGTATTAGCTGAAAAGTTCTGTTATCACAGAATCACAGAATATGCTGAGCTGGAAGGGACCCACAAGGATCATCGAGTCCAAGCCCTGGCCCTGCACAGGGCCATCCCCAAGGATCACATCATGTGCCCAAGAGTATTGTCCAAACACTCCTTGAACTCTATTAGGCTTGGTGCTGTGACTACTTCCCTGGAGAGCCTGTTCCAGTGTTCAACCACCCTCTGGGTGAAAGACCTTTCTCTAATATCCAACCTAAACCTCCCCTGACACAACTTGAGGCCGTTCCCTTGGGTCCTGTCACTGGTCACAAGAGAGAAGAGATCAGTGCCTGCCCCTCCTCTTCCCCTCACAAGGAAATTGTAGACTGCAATGAGGTCTCTCAGTCTCCTCCACGCTGAACAGACCAAGTGACCTCAGCTTCTCCTCATAAGGCTTTCCCTCAAGACCCTTCACCACCTCTCTTGCCCTCCTTTGGATGCTCTCTAATAGCTTAATATCTTTCTTATATTGTGGCTCCAAAAACTGCACACAGTATCCAAGGTGAGGCCGCCCCAGTGCAGAGCAGAGCGGGACAATCTCCTCCCTTGACCAGCTAGTGATGCTTTGCCTGACCCCCTCACCAGGACACAGTTGGCCCTTCTGGCTGCCAGGGCACTGCTGACTCATATTCAACTTGCCACTGACCAGCACCCCCAGCCCCTTTCCATGGCACTGCTTTCCAGCGTCTCATTCCCCAGTCCCAATGAATATCCAGAGTTGCCCCATCCCAGGTGCAGAATCCAGCATTTTTACCTTGTTGAACTGCATGTGATTGGTGATTGCCCATCTCTCTAATTTGTTGAGGTCTCTCTGCAGGGCCTCCCTGCCTTCGAGGGAGTCAACAGCTCCTCCTAGTTTTGTGTCATCCACAGACAATCTTAGCATCCCTTCCAGTCCTGTGTCCAAGTCATTTATGAAGATGTTGAAGAGCACAGGGCCTAAGATGGAGCCCTGTGGAACCCCACCAGTGACAGGTCACCAGTCTGATGTTACCCCATTCACTATTACGCTCTGTACTCGAACTGTGAGTCATTTGCTCACCCACCACATGACGCGTTTATCCAGATGCATGCTATATAACACTTGAACAATATTTAAATTAATAATAACTTTTTATCATAAAATTTATGTTAGTTCTAGAGCAAAATGGAAGAAAATTGTATTTTGAGCCATTCATAATCTGGAAGTAACAGGCTTTCACAGTAATTATGGAAATCTTATAAACATATAGAAACTATGTAACTTTCAAACATTGTCGCTAGTGTTATAGGTGCTTGGGCACAAATTCCCTGGCTTCAAAAAAGACCCAGTGCTACCTATAGTGTAAATCTATTCTTGGTGGAGCCAGGTCAGTGCCTTTGAACACCTGGAACTTTAGCCCTGTGTTTGGAAAGCAGCCGGATGCTGACCTTCGTGGTCCTGCACCTGTGAATGCAGTGCCCACTCAATACCGTCACCTTGCACAGCGTCTACTTGCACACTGAAGTTTGAAGTCTGACTGCCACTGACTACTTGTGGCTTGCTTTCTTGCTTTTAAATTATGATGTTTACTGTATAAGCAAATAAGTCTTGAACCTTTTAGTAGCAAAACCTTGCAGATGACCTACCATTGTTATTCTGACATGCTTTAACTTTTAATCTTCTCGTTTTACTTAAGTTTTCCTCCCCTCTCCAGTAACACTTTTACAGTTGGATGGTTTGTCTGTGCACTTTTATTTTTACAGCTCTGGGCAAGAATGTGCATCTGTTAATATACATCCTAATGGTTCACACAGTTATGAGTAGAATTCAGTGGCAACTATGTAACTTTGAACACCTTTTAAATCATGAGTTGATACAAATATTTTGGGAAATTTAAAAGCATATATAGTATGAAAGAATAATATGCTATGTATTAGTGGTGTATGCATTCTTATTCTTCGTTCCTATTGAAACTCACATCAACAACGGTAATTTTAAGAGCATAACCCTTAATAAATGTGTCCTACTTACTCCCAGAACTTACTTATTTTATCCTACAAGTGATGACACTGATACTTAAAGTGTTTGAATAGCCATCACAAAAATATGTGAAACGGGGTGGGAAGAGGTGCTAAGTATGATACATTTGTGTTCTGTGTATACTGTCTACTTGTTTCTCTCATGGCTGAGATAGTATTTACAATTGCAGAGCTATCTGACATTTGTTACTTAAACCAACATTTAGAAGGTGACATTCATATTTTCTAGTCCCAATTCTGTGTTGCCTGTTGAAGTCCTATTTCACTACTTTATTTTCTCTTCTTCTGAAGCAGGGATTTCCTGAAAACTGGCTCCAGACCAGTACTACAATGTAAATATGATAGGATATAGTGTGATGGTACTGTTTGTGTGTGTTTGAAATCATGGAATCGTAGAAAGGTTTGGATTGGAACGAACCTTAAAGATCACCTAGTTCCAAACCCCTGCCATAGGCAGGGACACCTTCCACTAGACCAGGTTGCTCAGACCCCCATCTAACCTGGCCTTAAACACTCCCAGAGATGGGACAGCTACAACTTCACTGGACAACCTGTTCCAGTGCCTCATCACTCTCACAGTAAATAGTTTCTTCCTCATATCTAACATAAAGCTACTTTCTTTCACTTTCAAATTTGCTGTATCAATGGTGATTTTTAGAGCTATCAAGTTGAATATTTTTCTTTTTCTTTAGTGTTTTCCATGTTAAACTTTTTTTAATGAACGGTGGAGGTGTTTCATGGGGTAACTAACACAATTTTTTTCCTAAAATTCAAGTGCTCTAGTACTAGGAAAGCATTACCTGTATTTTTTTGTTTGGTGTCTTAAATTCTTGTATATTAGCTGCAAATATTGTACCTTATTTAAAAATTCTGATACATAGATTTTTTTCTTTCCCTGCGTCTCTAAATTAGTGATTGATATGCACTGATTGCACCCTTGGTTTTGTTTGTTAATTTTAATTATTAATTAACCTCTTAAAACATTTATATATGTATTTAAATGTATTTTCCCACCAAAGGTAGTAATTGGAACCATGTCTCATGTAAAACAGATGAAAAATCAATCAAGAAATCTCCAACTCTGAATCATCCTTCTCTATAGCCAAGTTTCTGCTGCACATAAAATCCTTAAGACTAAATGCAACAGTAACAATGTCTGCTTTCAGAAGATTAGACAGGGTTATTTTGTGGGCATGAACTGTTTGTTTCATTATGTGCTAATGTTATGCTAATGATACTACTTATAAATGCTAACAATTTTGCTGCTCATCAAAGCATGCAAAAAATGGAGAGGAAGTATGTTATTAAGATATGGCAGCATTTTGTGAAGCTTCAGCATGTTTCTGTGATGGCATGGTAAGACTGCAGCAGGTCAAAAGTGAACAAAAGTGAGATGTTTCTATTTTTAACAGTTCATATTTGAGTTTTGGAATGACTTGATCTTGTTTTTAACGAGGGATTATCAGTGTCCAGAAATCCAAAGTACTGTGTTTCAAAGATGACTGCAAAAGGTACAGGTTATGTTAATCCCTAATTTAAGAGTCATTTGAACTTAAAACTACTTTATTTTAAATAATATTTGATTGCTCATTTCCCTGCTAAGGCTTCTCCCATAGCAAGTCCTTTCCCCTTCGAGTCAAGATATTACTAACAAAGAGGAAGATGTGAGTAATGTGTCCTCTCAGTGTACTTTGTCCACTTTTATTTACTAGTGAAATGATCTGACTATATAGTGGTTACATGGTAAGATGTGGCCTGGCCACTGTGTTTGGAGCAGTACGTAGGTTCTGTGAATAGAAGGCTCCAAGTTTTTAATGTTGGAGGCAGAACTATTGCCATCCTGCAGCTGATAGGGTTTTTCTCATGAGACTCTATCACTCTTTTTCCACAGGCAAATGTATTCATACAAACTTAGCTCTTGTGAATTTCTGTGAGGACAGATGCAATGTTTCCATGTAATAAAAGTACTGAATATTAGGAGATCAGGGGAAGGTGAGGATTAGTTAACAAAATGTGGATATGTGTAACCTAGATTGTTTAAAGTTCTTTTCTTTTAAAATACAGTGCCTGTTTAGATCACTAATGCATTTTAATTGTTTCCATCTTTCAAAATATGTCTAGCAAGTTCAGTTTCTAGTTGTTGTTACACAAATAAACTGGTATTAGATGCATTGCTTTCTTTCTTTCAAACATACTTTCAAATTAGTGCTTAATGTGGTTTGAAGATTTTGCCAACATATTCTTCTAGACCCTTCTCTTGTAAGAGGGCAGTTGATTACATCTATCTTTCTTTTTTAGTTTACAAATGCCAATATATTCTGAAAAATGCAAACTCTGGGACCATTTGTCATCACACTTTGATTGTAGTTCACTTCATTATTGTATGTAGGAGGAAAAGCAAACAATTAGATGCCTGAAGGGGGGAGGGGGGATGTTGGAGTGTCAGGACATGCTAAACATTCTTATTGCATTGCATACTCTAACCTCCTATTGTTTTCCCTCTGTCTCTTTTAACACTTACCTGACTGGATGTGATATATGTACATACATTTAAAAACACAACAGAACTGTTATAGTCTTGAAACACAGTCTAAGGGCTACAGTCTTTTAGGATTTAATTTTAAGTTGTTGCTGTAGACTTGGGTGCCAGATTTTTGGATTCTGAAAAGTTCTTTCCATTTTCATTTGAACGGGCTCAGTTTTCAATAACTGGATGTACTAAGCATAAATGTTCAGTTTGTAGATTTATTCATGTCCAAACTGTATTAGGATTAATAGTGTAGGCAGGTGTCTTTCATCTCTGCAGGGCTTCATTCAGCAGATGTGTTTAGAGCAGCTTTGTAAGACCAGGTTTTGTATAAACCATTGTGGGAGGAAAGACAGTTCGCCATATTTTTGACCTTTATCTGCTTTCTCTAGTTCTCCAGTGCTAGATAACTTGACTGTGATGTGAGAGTCTCGGGTTCAGCTCATGCTCTGCCTGAGAAAACTCAGGCTTACCTTCTTCGTGTATTGGTATAGTATAGTGCTCACTTTCAGTTGTTGCAGGAAACAGCTCATTCTCTCCACCTTCTGTGTGGAACATCTTTGCATGGAATATATAACAGCTGAGAAAGATGTGCTTGTTAAGCTAAGCATAACCATGGAGCAAGGAGAAAGGTTTCAAAAAGGGTAATAGGAGACTCCCTTCCAAGGGGAATCGAGGGCCCTATAGGCAGACCAGACCCAACTCACAGGCAAGTCTTCTGTCTTCCAGAGGCTCGGATAAAGGACATTATTGGAAAACAATCCAGACTAGTAAGGCCCTCTGATTACTATCCACTATTGGTTGTTCAAACTGGCAGCAACAAAATAACAAAGAGAAGTCCAAGGGCAATCAAAAGAGACTTCAGGGCCCTGGGATGGTTGGTAGAGGGATCGGGAGGGAACACAAGTAGTGGTGTCCTTAGTGGTGGGTGAACAATTGGCTCAAAAGTCAAGCACAGAGGGTAATAGTGAATGGAGTCATGGCACCAAGCCTAACAGAGTTCAAGGAGCATTTGGATGATACTCTTGGGCACTTCATGTGACCCTTGTGGATGCTCCTGTGCAGGACCTGGAGTTGGACTCAATGATCCTTGTGGGTCCCTTTCAACTCAGCATATTCTGTGGTTCTGTGAATTTAAGTGTGAAATGTTTCCTCAGAGCTGAGGCTATAGTCTGGAGTTCCACTTGATTGCCTCTTCCACTAGACCATAATGTATAGCTTTTGGTCAGGTGGATGTTTATTATGCAAAATGGGCTGGTTTGGACAGAAGGGAATGAATAAACTTACCTCTTACAGTCATTCTATTATAGCTTAATGTTTAGGGCAGTCTCCTGTAGATGATAAAGGCAGGTTTAAATGTATTTTGGTAGAGGCAGACAAGGAATCAGTTTCTCATGCTTTGATGTTATCATTCTGTTACCTGTTGACTTGTTTACCTTTTGGCTTATGGATATAACCAATGTCACTGTGCTTTTTCAAAGGAGAGACAAATGATAATGCATCTAACTCCAGGATGAGGCTGCACATTGAAAATACCAGTAAAAAGATATGCCATACGCCTGCTGAGAATAAAGGTGCCTGATACTGAAGGGGGATCTGTCCCTTTTCCTTGGCATGATATGGTGCTACTCTTCAGTTGATTCCTCTGGTCTTTGTCTCTTTTGAGTAACCTCTGTGGTATTCACTCTGGTCCATGAATCAAGCTATTTAGGAATCCTATGTAACCCTACATAACCCTGTGTGTGTTGCACAAATGAAGCAGAGAATTTAATGTAGGTGCAATAGGATACAGCATTTCTTAACATGTTCTTTATAGGTTTAGACTCAAAGCACTCACCTCGGCTACTTCATAGATCAGTCAGCTTAATCTGAAAACACAAATTTCAGTATCTTCCTTTGGCTGATGCTTAGTGCCAAAAATGCCTAAAGTTCCTAGGTAACTGTATGTTTTTTAACCATTATTATTCAATTAACCAATTTTTAAACCGTCATTCACTCCCTGAAGTGATTCAGTTACCCCTTAAATGAACAATCACATGCATGCAAAGATCTGTTAATAGCCAGTTTACCGGCTTAGAAGCAAAAACTGTAGATTTACTCAGACTCTTCCTTTGGGTACATGAAGTTGGGAGAGTTCTTTGGTGCTAATATAGGATCTGAAATTTTAGGAACAACAGTCATTCAATCATTTGACAGTTTGGTTTGATGCAGCACTTTGGTGAACCTGGTACAAAGACCCCCGTTTACTTTCATGTCCCTTAGATAGCCCTTTAACACATAAGCAGAAATTTCTTTTGTTCAAAAAACATCTATCAGCTGTGATGAATTTGTAAATAGGCTTTAGCCTGATCCCATCTTCTCTGCTCCCACTGAGCTACAGGTTTTCTTTTTAAAATGCAAATAAGTGATTTTTGGTCTGGAGGCTGGCCTAGGGCCTGCCTCCCCATGCATGGCTTTTTAAAAATTGGAAAAAAAAAGAAAAAGAAAGAAAAAAAAAAAAGAAAGAAAAAATAAAAGAAGCTTATTCAGGTTATGTATGTCCAATTGGGGAGCTCAAATACCCTGAGAATCAGGACTCTCATAGTCTGGAAAGCATTTGTACAAGTTGTCAGCTCTCTGTTCCTGACCCCTGCTTTTGGCAGGTCTGCAGTTCCTGACCAAAGAGCAGGAATGTTTTGGCAGCCTTCTGGATTTTCCTTATGCTTCTGTTAACTACAGTGCTCCCAATCTGTTGTCTTCAGAGGCTCATGCAACCTGGAAGGAATAGATTTTCAGCTTTGGATTGCTTCATTAGGCTTAAGAGAGAAAGAAATAAATGGTTTACTTTTTCTTAAATTTTTCTTATTTAAATATTCTGAATAATGTATTAAGGGCTGTACTAAGACGGATCTAAGAGATGATGGGAAAATAACTTGGATTATCTCTTTTATTATACCTTCAAGATTACCTTTCTGGGAAAAGATGTATATTAAGGAAGCACAGCAAACGTGTGTGCAACCGAATGAAGCAGGCAGTCTCTCTTACCATACCTTTAGACAAAGGATTGGCATTGTTTTTATGTTCCAGCATTTATATATCTCTGAAGCTTTTTTTTTTTTAACTCAGTAGCAGTTGTCTTCTCAGTTTTCCTCACTAGGCCTGTTCTACCTCCTGTTTTCTTTTCCTTTTTCATAGTTAAAGATGTTAGAATACAATACTTCTTTATACATGTTTTGAAGATATAATTCTTGCCTTTGTGGACTCTTCTTATGATTAGGAGCAGCTCAGATCAGTATAATTGCAGCTTGTTCGTTCCATTTCTCACTTAAAGAGTTCCACTGTGTAACCTTCTTGAAATCACTTAAGAGTAAGAACTGAGATCAAAATCATACCCAAAACAGGGTGGTATAGCAATAGCTGGCTTCTGGTCTTGTGAGTCAAAGGTTTACTTTACTTTTTTTTTCCCCTCAAATTTTTAAAGTACAGTGAAATAGATATATTAGAGTAGCTTTTAATATCTGTTGTTGTGATAATCCTCATTGCTCCTGTTTTGGCCATTTTTTGGTGATGAATAATACTTGGTTGTGGAGTGAAGAAAAGAAACATCGTGCTCTAAAGAATGACTATTGGCATCGCTTTAAAGCAGTGAGATCAACAAGCTGCGAAAGAAGGAAGTGGTGAAAAGTCTTTGTCACCTGGTTCCTTTAACAGCTCATTAGAAATAGACTAGACTAGACTAGACTAGAATGATCCTGTTTGACCAGAAAAATTACCTGTTAGGTCACTTCTAGTTCAGTTTCTACGACTAAGCTACCCCATAAAATGATTCTCACTCTTAACCATGCAGGCATAGATGTACACCAGTACAATAAAGCACCAGCTGTGCAGTAATAGTAAATTAGTAAAAGTATATTTATTCAAGATATTTGAATTCTGAAAAAAAATAGAGCATATGGGCATGAGATGATGGCAAATTGCCATTGAATTTTAACTCTATTTTTTCACTTTGTTGCCACTGTGAGACAGACGAGATAAAGCAAGCTTCTCAGAGGGGACCATGTAGGTTTTGCAAAGGTGGAAACAACTACTTTGTTCGGGAGTATCACTGTTATATGGCTCTTCCATGTCTTGGGTCAAAAGGTGAAAATAAGCTTGAACAATCAGTATATGGCAGCAATATCAGAGAAAAAGTTCAGAGGATTCAGTCCTTTTGTGACTAGATTTTTTTTTATGTGAGAAGTTAAGTTGTAGAAATAACAAGATAAGCTGTGTGGTTTTGTGCATCTGGGCAATGTGTTTAATACAGAGAATGCTAAGCTTTTGTGCATATAGTGTGAAATTAAAATGCATAGTATGGTTCATAGGAATCAGTCTTACTGCTACTTCAGAGCATACAAGATGTTCTGCTGGAACACACCTTGAACTTCTGATTTGTGAGAGCATAGTTAACTTTGGTTTTTCTGGTTACCCTGGCTTTTCTACCTTTGCAATATCAAATCTTTGTAAATGGGCGGTGAAATTATACATAACTTATAGTTACTAACAATTATAATTACAAGTAACTTCATACATTATGCTGTGTTTGTTTGTTAACTTTTTTGATGTTCATGTCCCAAAATTTTTGTTTATTGTTAGAAAAAACAAACTATATAAGTCTGTTCTCATATAATGCTCGCTAGTCAAATATTTCAAATATTTTTCTCACGTGAATGTAAATAACCACTTCTATAAGACTAAAATTCTTGTAATAAAATGTCTCAATTTCTTTAAAATTAAAGAGAAGAACAAAAAAAAAAATCCTAGTGTTTTATAATGTGTGCATATGTTTCAAAGAATAAGTATGTAATACTGAAAGGCTTTAACTAATCCACAGCTAAAATGAATAATCTAATGATGGTATATACTGGGGAGCTCTAATACAAAGTAAATGTTAAGGAATTTTTTTCAAAACTTCTGAAATTAAAGGAAATTCTGCTCTGGGCATAAGAGAGAGGAAAGGAATGGATCCTGCTTTCTTTACAGAAACAGTCTACTGAAGTCATCTGGAGTACTTGCTTTAAAACCATCATCTGGACCCATCCCAGAGCATTACAGGTGATGTTCTAAGGAACATGGAATACGCTTGCTTTAGATAAGCAAGACACTGCAGTACCTGGGTACTTTATTGACCAAGATTAATTTTGAGAAATGTAAATGAGAATAATTTCCTGCAGGATTTTTGGTATATAATAATTTACTTCATTTATAGCACTCTATTTTATAGTTATTTCATGCTCCACAGTGTTTATTATAAACCTAGCTTATATTTTTCCCATGAAGATTTCACTGCTCAGAGAAAATATCTTTGAAAACATATGTTGTTACATAAGAGCCTGTTTGTGGGTACTTCAGGGAATTTGTGCTGACTTGCTTAATCATCCTCTGGAGAGCAACAACCCTTATTTCCTGTCTGCTTCTATTACTTGATGCCGTGCCTTAGAAAGACCAACCAGGAAACAAACATTTCTGAACCAACAGAAAACACTTGAAAATGTAAGAAAAAACAATTAAATAACAGCCATGTGAGAGCAGTGCGGTGTAAATAATAAACTAGCCCTTGAATGTTGCACATAATGTCTATATAACCTAATGGTAAAAATAAAGTGTGCAGCTTTCTCTGGCTTTCAGCATAGGTCAGTCAAAGTCTAATGCCAGTTTGGATATAATTTCCACAGATGTGGATTAATATGAATTTTATTTGTCTCTAAAGCAGTCATGTTCACATGCATATAGCTTTTTAAAAAATAATTTTGTACCTGTTGAGACAGCAAGTGAATTGGAGATGAAATCTATGTATTCATGTGCGTTAGATGCTCTTTAGATGCATATATGGAAAATGTCTTTTTGAATGGCTGAACCAAGAAAAAAAATAAGCATACTGAAATATGCAACTCCATATTTACGTAGCATACCTATATCCCATGTGTTCTTTTCAGTAATGTAGCAAAAAGGCATGGTGGTTGACCCCCTTGAGACTGTTTTGTACAAAAAAATCCCAACCAACTAACCAACTAAACCCCCCTCCAAAAAAAATAAAAAACCGACAAACTAGGAAAATCCTTTTTCATAACTCAGGGAAAACTACTGGGTCTTCCAGGGACATACTCCTTGCTCAGTCTGTAGTGTATCTCCAGTTCGTATTCTAATACCCAAGAAGTGTTCAGTGCTGCTCTGTCCCTTGAATCTAATTTCATGCCCCTGTTTCTAGAGCCAAGTCATTCATGTTTACTTGAAGTGCATGTTGCAAATAATACCAGAAAGGTATAGGAGCTGAGTACAATCCTAAAATCATATATTTCTGTGTTGTAAGTTAGAGGTCAGTTTTCATTAATAATCACTTTCTTCGGGTTGATATATTTGATGAAATTGAGGTACTTCTGTTGGTGGTTAGCTGAAGACCAGTTAAGAATGATTCACCTTAAGCCAGCCTCTGTCACACACTTTTTGTTCCTCTAGCCCAGCTGTTCCTACTGAAGTTGCTGAAACAGTACACACCATCCTTCTAGATTTGTCAGAATTTACCCTTGTCGTTAATCCCTGGTTTGTGTGAGATCAGCCTTCGGATTTTTGTCTGGCAATTTTTATTTTTTTTTTTTTTTTTTTTTTCTTCTAGTGTGAACAAATGCAGGTATTTTTAATTTCTTTCACTTCAGCCCTCTGAGATTCTCATGTTTTGGGGTTTTTTTTAATTCTGTTTCTTCTTGCATTTGAAGTTAGCCTTTAAGCAGTCTAATCTACAAATATGAGTTTATGTGTTATTTCTGTGCTATGTGACTTGTATATCTTCACTTCAGTCTCAAGTGTTTCTGTCTTGCTTAAAATCTTATTTGTTACTGTAAAATGTCAGTTCATGTTCATTATGTCAGAAACAGGTTTTAAGTCTGTTCACTGTAAAACATCTCTTCATTCTCTCTTGATAAATGTTAAGTACATCACCAGTTCTCTGGATGAATCAAAGCCACAGCTGTGACATCATTGTAAATAAGATGGGCAAGAACCATTGTCTGTGTGTTCATTTTTAAGTTTCACTGATCTGTTTGCATAGCACTTCTAGGATCAGTCTTTCTGGTCAACATTAATGTGTAGAACACTTTTTGAGGTGGCTGTCATAATGCAAGATTCTTCAGAAGCAAGAAGGCATACACACTCTGTATTTGTTCAGAAAGTGCATCTCTGTTTCTGGTAAGAAATGTATCACCATGAAGTTGTTGGGGAACTTATACCTAATTGTTCTGGCTTCTATCCATATTATATACCTCCAGACGCTGGAGATGCTGTATGCAAGGGTGAAAAGCAATTGTGTGTGGAAGCAACAGGGAGGGCCAGCTCAGGAAGTTAAAGGATGATCCTCCTTCCTCCTCTCACACAAAGATGAAACAAAATTAAATTCAGCTATGTGTTTCTGCACAAACAGGTAACAAAACTGATGCTGGTTAGTTTCATTACCTGCCTCAGAAGAAAGAGGGTGGGGGGGAAAGGCAAGCTATGACATGTACTACGAGTGTTTCTGGCAAGACAAATTTAGACCGAGATGAAATAACAAAGCAGAGAAATGACAGAAAATCGAAGGAGAAAGGAAGAGAAAGTCTTAATCTTTCAATTAACAAAGTTTGTAATTGTATATTTTGCTGTTTAAAGGGAACCAAGGCATCAAGTAGGAATTTTCTTATAGATCGAAAACAAAAACCCAACTCATTAAATACTTTGTCAACACTGATTATTTCTGATATCTGTAGAGTTTCCAAATTATATTTGTTCTAAAAAATAGTAGAAGATATTCTACAATTTTGTAGTTCTAACTGAAAAAGCCTTATCCTTATGTATGCACAAAATCTCAAATACAAGTGAAGACAAGGAACTTCAGGCCAGCTTTTATTTCTTCCTTTTACCAGAGAGTTGACTATTTTAATGAAGTGATGAAAAAGTTAGCTTTAGCACAAAAACCTCTTAGTCAGGTGTGGAGCAGGGGACAAATTTAGTTCCTCTGTTTTGGAGAAAGGGAGTATTTCATTATCATTTTGGCTTTCAAAGTAGCACATGGATTGCAGTGTCCAGAAAGTATTCAGCTCTGGAAATCTTCCTGTTTTCCTTTAGCTTAGAGCTGTCCTTTTATTTGTGATATCTATGGAGAAGTTTGAGTTAGAATCCAGGAATGACAGCAGTACTCCCCTCTATGGCCTCTTCAGAGCATTGCCTCTGCAGCTTGATTTAAACTATTGTCATAGCTGACAGTGACATAGCTGCTGCCTTCTGCAAGCTCGTAGGAACATAAAGATCTTGTAATTCTAAAAGAAACCTTAAATGAAATCTGAGATTCAAATTGTACCTAAGCAATAATTTTAAGTAGCTCCCCTTCTAGGTGTAGGGTGCTAATTGGGTGGTATTGATATTATACTAAATGAACATGCATCATTGAAGTCTATTGTTGCATTGCTTTGTTTAAAATATGTAGTACTTTGCCAGCAGCAGCATGCTGATGGAAAACTGTCACAACAGCCATCAGTACAATCTGGGAGTTAAGTTTGACTGAAACATATGTCTTCAATTTTAATAGCTCAACTTCCCAGATGCCCTAGAGGAGAATATTGCCTGAGAAGGAGCTTTTCATGTAAGAATAATTTGTGTTAAGTAGCTCAGTGATCTGTTTGTTAGGTTAGAGCTGACAGTTTGTTTATATTTCTAAAGGGGTATGATGAATGGGGGAGAAGTTGATGCTAATTAGCCTAAATTGTTCCTAAGAATGCAGAGCACTTTGCCAGTTTCATTGTTTCTGTTTCTTTGCACATTTTCAATAATTGAGTGGAGCTCAAACCATTCATCATAATTTTAGGTAAGATGGAAATAAATGGGTATAGCATGGGCCAGTCTGTGTGACGGAAGATGCCACTTTAGAGGTCAATTAAATAAGACATCAAACTAAGACTAATGTAGTATTTTTCTTGTCCATTTCTATGACTATAGCAAATGTGAGTGCTTTTAGATGAGAACTTAATTCTCTTTGTCATTATACTAGTATTAAGTATTTCTTGCAAAGCTGCTTTGTCTTATTAGCATAATGTTTTTAACTTCAACCTCAGCCGTTACCCCAAAGTATGGACCTATGATGCTCCATGAGACAAATGTGCTATTTTTCAGTATACTGTAAATCAGATACAATAAATCTAAAAAATCTTCTCTTGGGAGAACAGAAACATTGGTCAGTTGTGATATGCAGAAGGTGTTAGCAAAAGGGGCTGAAATGAATCAGAAGTATGGCAAATGTAACAAGAGAGAAGCTTTTAATATTGTTTGTTTGACTCCAGCGTGTTGTACAACTCATTGTTTTTAGGTATGAGAAACATAATTCTGCTCAAATTTGAAACATCCTATCCATACACAAAACAATAATTTCATAAGAATGTACATTTTGTATGAGACATTTTCCTTGATAAATTGAAGTTAGATTTGGGGGGTGGGGACTTGGAATGTTCTGTTTTCAGTCCTTATACAAGGCCATTCTTTTTTAATTTATGCACATATAATACCACAGGAAGAGATGGTATAAATTTGTGGACTGTGGAGAATGAGTGAACATTTTTGAATCAGGATCTTTAAAAGGGGTGAAATTTGAGTATGATTAAGTTAGGAAAAAGGCTCGCTTACGGCGGAAGTCAGAGACTCTGTATACATTATAGGCATGTCATGGCTTTTAAAAAGTTATGTTAGACTTCTATACAAATTGTGAAGGAATTTGTATAACCCAAAACAAAATTCTGTGTGGCTCTGAATTTTTGCAAAAGTACAAAATAAAATAAAAAGGAGTGAAATAATAATAGTAGTTAGTATTCCGGTCAGGAGTGAGTGTTGCTGTAGGGCAGGCTGCATGGGTGTTTTGTTGGTCACTAATTTTCTTGGAAGGAAATGATCCCATGGCTTATGCTATCCGCGTTTGTGCATATTTGCCCTATAATTGGCATTTATTAAGGGGACTTTTGGTTTGATGGATGACTGTCAGAATATTGCCTGCTAGCTTTGATGCGGATTGCTTTTGCATGAGGTTTTTGTATATTAACTCATTAGAAACTCTGCTCTGCCTCAACATGCTCTTTACTTACCTTCTGAAAATACAATAATTTTCAGCCCAAGTTTCAAGGGATTTAGTTTGATTTTATTTGTGTACCTGTGTTTTAATTTAGACAGATGAAAAAGATACATAGCAGAACAATACTAATTTTTCAATCTGTGAATCTTAAAACTTACAAGAATTTCAGGTCAGTTAATTATCTTTGAAATGCTAAGCCACTAGCAAAATATCTTTAGTTTATAGCATTGATTTCTGTGTTCCTAAATTTTTTTTAAGGGGAAAAAGAGTCAAGCAAAATCTAGTCTCATAAAAGCAGCAGGTATAGTAATATTTTCACAGCAGGTCGATATTCAGTGAATGTTCAGCAAACCCAGGATTGGTGTCTGAGACGTATTAGTGGTTTCTTCAAGGCTAGATTGATTTGCTCTTTTCCTGTAATGTATCTGGGACATAGACTGTTAATTAGATTAATTAGCTATAACATGATTTATAAGGCAGTTATAATAAAACTACGGTTACCAATGTATTTGATCGCAAAGCCAAGTTTTGATTTGACATTTAGAAAAGCATACAAAAGGAATAGAAGTTATGTGTGTTGACATTCTCACTTCGAAGGTTCTCTTTATAAAACATTTTCTCTACAAATAGCTGCCCAAAGAACTACAGCTTGCTGCGCTGACCAGTGCTTCTCTTAGCATGAGGAAATAATTGGAATGTTCAGCAGGTTAAATTCTTCCTGTGGGTTTACATTGCAGAAGAAAATTTGATAGAGAAGTTCCTACTTCTTTTTTTTTTTTTTTACATTTCCATTGTTTACTGCCTTAATGTTTTACTAAGGCACTGTAGATCTTGTGCTTGCCACCCTTAAGGAAAAAAAAAAAACAGAAAAGACAAACATTTGTGAACTCCTGACTTGTTTTCCTGTTTTCAGTTGATGCACAGATACACTGTGTAACATATTTCTTAAAAGGCATAGTAAATGTAGAATAACTATAACATTGAATCTTGTCATTTTATATAGCCTAGGTCTGAAGATTTGATGTAGACAATTGACAGAGTAACAGGATGTGAGTCCATCTTTTCTGCAGTGCAAGACAGTTGTGAAGGGTCTGAAATTTATTTGAGTTGATCTCAAAATGAAGTGCTTGATTTATTTGTTCCCAGTCCTGTAAATTACTTGTGCATGTTTTTAACTTGCATGAATGGATTCTGTGGACCATCTGACATGCTGTAGTCCAGGCATTTGTTCACGCGTTTGCAAGCTTACAGCTCTTTTGCTTGTTAGTTGCTGTAGTTAGCTGTTCCTGTCTGAAGACTGTTTGAATGTGACTTTTCTGTTAATTACAACTAATCTTGACCCTTTCTGTCATGAGGAACTAATTTCTATTTCTAGTAGTAAGATTTCAATGAATATATAGAGAATATATTAAACAAATATAATCCTATTCTTATGAATTTGTAAATTAAAAGGCCTATTAATCTCACTGAACTGGAAAAAAGTTCACTGGCAGCATTCGAAAAGTTCAGCTCCTTTATTTATTTTTCATGGCTTGATACAGTATCCACAAGATACCAATGCCAGACAAAACTGAAACTAAGTGACCAAATACTTTGTTGAATTTTAAAAATTAAGTCTGTATTTTACCCTTGCCTAGGGCTGGTAGGGAATAGGGAGTAACAGATTTGGCAAAATAATGTTTGCTCATGATTTAAGCTCTTTAGTTTAGCCTGAGAGAAGCCTCAAATACAATCCTGAGTTTGAATTACTAATGTTGCTGTGGTTGTGATGCCAGTATAAGAGAAGCAGAGTTTATAGAATCATCAGACTCATGCATGGAAAACAAACTACCACTTGCTTATTCCATGCTTGTTTGGAATAAAAAGCTGAGCTTTGTTTTTTACCAACAAATAAGTAAAGCAATAGAAAATCAAAAAGTTTTAACTATACAGGGAATTTTATTTTCCCAGAAGAACTATCATGTAACACCATTGAACTTGACCAGCCACAAGTACTTGGTGACAGTAGTCATCAGGCATCCTGTTCCTTAAACACAGTGAACAAACAAATGATGAAGATGACATAGTTTGTTTACATTCACTTACACGGCTTATTTGACTATGGAGGCTTGTCTAATAATAAATGCAGAGGACTCTGACTTCTCTTGTTAGTTCAGTTGCTGTTCTGCTCCGTCTGTTTTAGCATTTATACAGCCAGTTAGAATGGGACAATGGGAATAGATGGGAGAGAAGGAGAGTTTTAGGAGGACCATACAGTTGGAAGACTGGTCTGTTTCTACCCTAAAGCATTTTTCAAGGTCCATCACAAAGATCATGGGGTTTTTAAAAGGTATATTCCACAGGTTGTCTGGTAGAGAAATTTCTTATGGCTTACCTTTCTATCCTTTAATGAACTAAAAGTTTTTCAAAGTTGAGATAAACTGTGTTCTACATCTTACTGTCTACCTCCTATCTCTTACCTTCTGCTTCTGTCTACACTGTTCTGCTGGATGCTAAATTTTCTTCAGCTCCCACCTTCCTCACTCTTCTCTGCATGGATCAATGTGGAGAGTGATTCGTGTGGGCAGGTGGAAAAAAATGGAGCTGGACTTTTTGCAATGGTCAGCTGAGGTTGTGGTGCAGGAATCTTCAGTGACAGCTCCAGGTGCCATGCCCCCCAGCAACACATGTCACAAGGAGGCCTCATCGTAAGTTGAAGCATTAACAGTTTTGAGATGTGCCCGTCAGTCTCACTTAAGCATAGAATTTGATAATTTATGTTTCTGAAACCCCAAGTTATCTCCATTGCTTAAGCCTTTTGAGTTATATTCCTGCTTGTGTAAGTCCACACCTGTAACTTACTTGAGGAACAAGAAGGCTGATTAATAATATCAGAGGTGTAAGTTTTTAAAGGTCGCCATTGTCCTTGCTAATCAGTATGTCATGTGTTGAGTCAGTTAAAACTGGAGAATCAGTGCTGTTTCTGGCAACACATATGATACAGAAAGTGGAAGATGCCCAAAATGGCTATTTCTGTCAATGAGCTGTTTTCTCTGCTTTAAGAATTTTCCTGTATTTTGACATCCTGCAAAAGATAACAAAGGATGTTATTTTAGTTACATGAGTTACAAACACAGGGGTTGGAGAACCAAAGTCCATAGATAGGTGGACAATAGAGGATCTTAAAACATCGCATATAGAGGATGCAGCACAAGCAACATCTGCTTATGCAGCCTGTAATATACCAAGCTCTAGATTCTAGTGCGTGTTGTCAGATTTCTTGGGCAGAAACTATGAAACATTTCTGAGAATCTAATTTTTTTATTTCCTTGCCCATACCTTCCTTAAGTGATGTCAAAGGCTCCCCTGGCAATCACTGAAGGTAACAGGATCCAAAAGTGACTAGCCCTCTAAAATGCTTCTTGAGGATCTGACTGTAAATTGCTGTGTGAACACAGCTCTGAAATCATTGTACCAGTGATCCCATGTCAGAGACTTTCCCTTTAAAATTTTTGGTGTTCAGGTAAGTTGTTACCATGGTAATCTGGTAAACCATACACCAAAAATATTAAACTTACCCATTGGTACATATAAATGTGAAAATTCTGCCTAGAACTTTGCACAAATGTTGCTAGATCAACTACTGTTTGGCAGTAGTTAAGCAAATACTTGTAAAATAAAGCTGGAAAACAACCTTTGGCAACAGTGTGTTTAAAAATGGTCCAAATATGTCATAGATTTGGTTGAGATTAAAAGAATCCAGTGTGTGAGTAAACCTTTGAATGCTGGGGTGCAGATTTGAATTTGGTGTAAGATCACACAGTATACTTTAATTCATCCTGAGATGGCCAGATCTTAGACAACTAATTCTACCTCCACTCCACTGTAAGGAAATGCTACAAAGACTACATGTCTTTCTGCATGTACCATGCTGCCACTGACAAACCCCATGTTTCACTGGGTTTTCCAACATAGGTATGAAAAATAACAGTTTTAAGAGTAAAGTTGTATTTCAAACTAAGCCTTTATTGTTACGGAATTAAAAAAGAAGCATCAGTGCTATGCAGCTGTTTACACCACAGAGCAAACATGCTTTTGTTTGGGGTTTTTTTCAAGGACTCAGCAGGAAATCTTTCTGTCTTCACTGGCTTTGCATGTCAGGCACACAGAAGCTAGTAGACCTGGAAGCGTTTTCAACCTCTGGGATCTGGGCATGTCTGTGGCTGACTTCATCTCATGTTGCACCAAAACTCAAGCACAAACTAAGCCTTCTGCCTCACCCTGCAGCCAAGTATCCCAACAGTGGGCTGAGACCCAGCTTTCCACCATCTCCTTTCTCCTTTCTCTATTCCCCCAGGTGAAACTGATTGATGGGAAGGAAACCTGAGTATGAGGCCAGATGGGAGCCAGACTATGCAATAGTTGATCAGCCTGATCTGGGTGATCAGGAGGCCAAGGTACATGGTCACATAAGATGTTCTACAATAGGAAGCCAGCTAACTAACAGGCAGCTAGCTAATCCTAGGTGCAGCTAAAAAATAACTCATGAGCAGGAGTAGCTTGTCTACCTGCAAGCAGGTAGAAGAAGTTACTTATTATGGTACTATGTATTTATCAAATAGCATGTGATAGCATGCTTGAAGCCTGTGGATATCACTTCTCACTAAATCACCAACAGCTTTAATTTTACATGGTGGTGGAGAATCAATAAAGCTATGTATAATAGTACATCTTCAAACAGGTCATGGTAAACCATTAAAAGTGATAAAGATGCATTTTTTACATCTTAATGGCTAGATTGAATCCTTTCTTATAGGTAGAAAAAGTATTAAAGGGGAGAAGCCCTTTTTAGAAAGTTGTAGTCACTCTCGCAATCCTATGTAAAGAAATGCATTTATTGAAAATAGTATTTTCTGCAGGAAGAGTAATTTCTAGCAGGTTTCTAGTGTGCTTATTCAAAATGTTAAGTTATGCTAACTAGTATGTACCACTATTGGAAGGCTGCAGAGATGTTCATATGACTGTATTCTTAAGTAAAAAATGGAAAATTGTGTGGGGTAAAAAAAATAATGTGAACACTTTCAAATTTGGGACCAGACAAAAGAAAAGTTACCCACTTGCAATCTGGAGAACTTTACAATGCTGCAAGTAAGTAAAAGCAGATGTTGTAAAGTTTAGAAAATCAAGACATTATTTTCCTGTTTCCACTGAATATTTCTAAACACATTATAAATAAGCTTTGAAGTTGTACAAAATACTGTGTTTGTTTTGCTGATAGCATCTTTTCATAAAAAAACCCTTTATCAATGCTTGTTTAACTTATAGACTAAATGATATCTGTGTGGCTAAACAACGGGCTGTATCTCTTGCAAATACGATGCTAAACTACTTGCAGTGTCTGAGCTCTTCAAAAGCCTATCCGAGTAATCTTCAGAGTTTAATTGTAAACAGATTATTGTCTGTTTATAGAATGCAAAAATTAGACTAATGTTTTGCAAGTTCCTCAAAAGAATATGATTTTCTTTTGTTGCTCTAAAAGGTAGTTTTAAATCAAGAACTTGTTCTAAAACACCTAAGTCAGTGAAACACGCATTTTGGGTGTCTGGCTCATTGTTTCTAGGTATATGCTTTAATTTCAGTAAATGTTCAGTGACTTTAATAACCAAAGACATCAGTCTTTAGTTGTGATTCTAAAGGCACCTCTTAAAGGTCTTGTGAATTAAATCTTTTTGGGATTCTATTAAGAAGACACCATTCAACAACAGACTTGCTGAAGGTGTACCAGCTAGATAAAGTGTTTTCAAGTTCCGGTCCTGTGTTTGGGGATATGTGTATCAAAACAGCATGGGGATTAAAGGATTTCAAGGTAGTTGAATTACATGCTATTAATAGCCAATCTTAGTTTTAACAGCAGTGCTAAATGACAATATTGTCATTCCTCAGTTAGTGAGTCCTGAGGAGAGCGGCTGTTGAGAATGACAGTGGAACTAAGCAGTCTTGATATTTGTCCTGCTATATTCATCACACTATATTGATATCCCTTCACACTAAGTGAATTCCCTTTTTATAGCTGTAAAATCCTGAGCTTGAGAGGGGAAAAGGAGGAAGTGTTTTTTCATTTTGGCATTTCCAGTGCAAGTTTTGTGGTGAGCAGGCAGGTACACAAATTGCAGCGAGCACTGGTTTTGAGTGGTTGATTATATGAGAAAATCACTGACTTCACCATCTTTATTTATCTACTCGATAAGACTACAGTGTCAGAAATTGTAATCTTATTGTCTTACAGATTTTTTGATCTGAGATTTGGATATATGGATCCAAATGAAAGTTTTGGCCTGTGCAAAAAGATTCCTTTGCATTCCTAAATGACAGAGGAGGAAGCATCCACATTACATGTGGTGTAATCCAAGAACATATATTCAGGAGTAAATAGCATATGCAATGCACAAGCAAATTCCTCTCAGGTTATTTTAGATGGCTGTATTTGTGTTAGTTGTTCTGGACTCTCTCAATTGCCCTTAGGAGTCCTTAGGTGTAAGTAAGTCTCTTTGGGATACTTGTTGTCTGATCTGCTTTAGCAGTTTTTCCTAGGGTGAATCAAACCCTGCAAAACAGTGCTTGTTTCTCTGACTGCAAAGTCAGTCTGATAAGTTGGCTCACAGACATCTGTGTTGGTTCAGAGGAACTTCCTTACAGAAACCTTCAATTTGAATAACTAGTTTCCTCTATGTATTGCCTACTTTTCTGAATTCCTCTAGCTTCTGAGGGCAATACTACACTTTTTAACTTAATTTGTCTGAGTTACTTGAACATAAATTGTAATATCTAGCATTTCAGGATTTGAGAATTTTCTAGCATAGTAGAATATGCAGATTTGTGATGTTAGGCTCAGGATTTGAGACAGTTCACTTCCCAGAAATCATGTTTTGATATATAATCAGCTGCTAATTATTTAGGGTAGCTTGGGATAGGGAAGAGGAAGTGTTGGAGTAACCACAATAAGTAAGCCACACGGGAAACAGATAAATTAATCCATAAAAGTGTACACTGAGGGCTTAATGGAGCAATGAAAAAAAATTTTGGTGACCACAACAGTGGAAGTAAAGCCACTTGGCCTAAAGATGAGGCAGAGGTTTGCAGTAGTGCAGTTTGTCTTAATTAAGGCTGTGTCTGGACCAAAACTATCTCAGACCTAAATCAGTTCAGAGTTTATGCAGCCCTAGTTCTATTAAACAGCTCGAGTGGCATCACTCATCTGAGTGAGAATGCAGTGCATGGAACACCAGGACAGGGGAAATTTATATTTTCTTTCCATTCATTTAATTGTCCCATCTGTATTCTTGTATCTCACAGTATATCTGACATCTGCATCTCCGGGCAATTGTGATGTGTCTGCAAACTGCATTTTACTTCCTTTAATTTTTGTTGTTTCCATTATGTGGTTTTCTGAAGCCAGATACTCACCAACCTGCAGTCAGCAGCAGAACCTTTCAATCAAAACATCCCCCACACTCCATTACTGACCTAGTCATATTTCCATAGTTTCTATTTCTGTTGACCTCTCTGGTAATAGAGCCTTAGTGACATTCCAGGTAGGGCAAATCAATACAAGGGGTTTTCCTTTACTAGAATTGTAAGCTCCTTTGGTCCCTCTTTCCCTTATATCTGTAGACTATTTAGCACTGGGAACCCTGAATTTGGTTTTTTGCTTTTTGGGGAGGACTTAGTGGGGTTTTGGTGGTTTGTTGTTTTTGGTTTGTTGTTTTTGTTTTTTGGTTGTTTTTTTTTTTTGTTTGTTGGTTTGGTTTGGGTTTTTTTTCTGGATTTTGTTTGTTTGTTTTTATTTTTATTGTCATCTCTAGATACTAGCATAATGAAAATAGTACAAGTACTCAAGCTGAATGAGGACTTGAATGAAGCACAGCTTGTATCACATATGCCAACCTTCAGCTATCAAAATGTTTTAATTTTGTCTTTTGAGAAAATAAATGTTGGCTTTAGAGCAATAGTGATTAAAAAAGCTTGGGAGAAAAAGAAGAGTGTTCAAAATATTTATGAAAACCACATATGACTAGTAAAATCTCTGTCACTGCATTTAAAATTATTTTTTTTTGAAACCGGTAAAGTTGTAAAAACAATTTTGTTGTTATTTTTTTAGTAAATTAATTCTATTAGCATTCTTTGTCTCTTGCATGAATTAGCTCATTGCATTGTTTATTCTTGTTTTCAGAAAAGAAGCACAGAATTCACTTACATGTGAACTGTGTATTTTTCCTCTCTGTTAAGAGTTCATTTCTCACCTTTCTCAAAGAAGTGTGGGTCCAAAGTTATCAATAGTTTTACAGGATGTGTCAGGTATAGTTATATATTATTGTACAATGCCTCATTTTAATGAAATAACTGAAATATTTTGGGGCTAGAAGCATTGTTGCTGTATTCAAGAGATAGGCTTATCAAATTCCATAGTTTTTTCTAATCAACCTAAATTCTGCAATCTGTGCTTACAGAAGCAGAGCACAGTAGAAAATTTTACATTTTTAGTACATTATAGTAGATATCTACAGTGTCATGTATGTATCACATACATTAATGTTTACATGGAAGATGAAATAAGCAAAGATGCCACATGTAATTCATACAGGTCTTTGGACACACCGAATTTCTTTTTGGCACAATGTGTGTTTATTCACACTGTGTCACATTCTTCAGCGGGCTGCAACATAAAGCAGTAGAATACATGCACTTTTTCTGCAACTCAGCCTGCTTCTCACTGCTTTCCCTGAAAGCATTTACCTTTCATTCTGGACTGTTCTAGCATTACGCTTCCATGTATCGTATTACTTTCAGCTCTTGCCTTGAAGCACGTCTCTGAAAAGCTTCTCTTACAGAAGACTCTGCTATGACTTTTGAAATGCAAAGGACTCTGACAGAAGTATGAACTGCATCTAGGCACTGTGATGTGTTTTTCATTACCCAAAATCTGGTCCTCACTAAATGGTAGGGCAAGTCCATTAAGAATATATAGCAACTATCCATGCTCTTTCTTTGACTCTTGACAGTGAAAAGATGATTTACTACTCCTAGCTTAGAACATCACTGCTTAATTATTTTCTGCATGTATTTTTTCCTCTAATGGTTTTATATCTTGTTCAGGATCTATTTGTTGTTTTTCAAGCTTGAATATTATATTGGTAGGTCCTGTCTTGCCATAAGTTCGAAAACTGATTTTTGGTGTGATAGAAAAGGCTTTTGTTTGTTGTAATGGCAGTGTGCTGTTCTGGGATACACTGTTTAGGCCGCTAAAAGCATATTATTTTAAAAAGACAGAAAGTGGAAAGTTTTAAGACATACAAGGTTTGACGGACAGCAGGACAAGCAAAGAGATCTATGTGTGAGGATGAAGATGTGTCAAACATAAAAGTAAGATAATTTGGTTTGAAATCTGATGGTTACTTTTTTTTCTCAAAAAGATGAAGATAATTAAACTTGGGTACATGCCACTGATCAGTGGAGGAGATTGGCATAACTCATAGCTGGACTGTTAGGGGTGTTTTTTGTTTGTTTATTGAAGAGGGCCGTGAGGATATTTGCAGTTGCTAAATAGAAATAGGTGGCAGCAAATCAAGTCAATACTGCTTTGTAACATTTTTCCTTTTCACATTTTCCATTTTGTAAATGATACTAGCAGAGGCATCATCTAGTATCTCTGTATACTTTTAAGAGAAGGATTCAGTTCTGAAGTCCTGTTTGCAGCACCATGAGAATAGCTTACAGAGCAAGCATACAGTGTAAACAATGTTACTGCTTTACTTCATTGGGATATGCTCAGTTATGCATTCCTGATTGAAGTCCTAAGGAGTTCTATCTGGTAGAGCTGGTTGTGAAATACCTTGACCTGTATCTCATTAACACAAAATAGTGGCGCTTTCACACTTTTCTATTTGTTTTTTCTAGCGGTAGAACAAGATAATGTAACATTCCTTTTGCACATTTATTTCTCATTTGCCATGTGTGAGAATCATTAAGATTGGAAAATACCTCTAAAATCGAGTTCAACTGTTAAACCCAGGACTGCCATGGTCACCACTAAACCATATACCCTAGTGCCACATCCACAAGTTTTTTGAACACTTCCATAGGTGGTGACAACCACTTCACTGGGCAACCTGCTCCAGTGCTTGACCACCCTTTCAGTGAAAAAATGTTTTCTAATATTTAGTCTAACCCTCCTTTGGTGTGACTTGAGGCCATTTCTTCTCATCCTAGTGCTTGTTACTTGTGAGAAGAGACCAACCCTCATCTCACTACAACCTTCTTTCAGGTAGTTGTAGAGAGCATTAAGGTCTCCCCTGAGCCTTCTTTTCTCCAGGCTAAACCCCAGCTCCCTCAGCTGCTCCTTATCAAACTTCTGCTCCAGACCCTTCACCAGCTTCATTGCCCTTCTCGAGACACGCTCCAGCACCTCAGTGTCTTTCTTGTACTGAGGGGTTCAAAACTGAACACGAGATTTGAGGTACAGCCTGACCAGTGCTGAGTACAAGGCCAGTAAGTTCATAATCTTAAGTTGTGAATGAAAAATTATGGAGAACCCAAGAGTGCACACTAACGTCCAGGTAGATCATCTGTATTGAAAAGAAAAACCTCAAACCAACCTACAATAGAATGGTCCCTGTTATGCCCCAGTCTGCTCAGTGGGTTTAGGGTTCGATTTGCTCTGAGTGAAGCGGCAGAGAAACAACAAAATTCTCAGAAGGTTCAATATGAAACTTCAACTGACAAATTTTATAACATTAAGGTATAATAAGGTACTTGGCAAATTTTAAAACAACATGCAGACAAAATAAGGCACTTAGTAGGGCATTGACTGGAATTTTTTAATCTGGCTTACAACATATTTCAAAAAGAAGAATGTAGGAGAAGAGAGAGGAAGAGAAAGAAAAATGTTAAGAGTAGTAAGATACTAGCACTGGAGTTCCAGCAAGGAGACCTGAATCTTGCAATTCCGATGTCCGTTGACTGAAGTGATGGTTGCAGTCTTGATCTGTCAGAGGTGGGGGAAGTCCATGAAACACAAAGGTTATTCAATAATACAGGCTATGTGTGAACACCCAGATAATTTCCTTGGAGTGGGGAAATTTTTACACTGTCTGATGCAATACTGTGGATCTGTTTCAATACTGTGAATCAGGTGAAAGGTCCCAGAAATGAGTCTGGGGACACTTGGGGGAATCATTAATGGTTTATGGCACCTTCTGTGACATGACAACTGCCTCTCAGGTCAGCATAGTTGAGTCAATTATGCCCCATCAGAAGGGATGAATACCTTGAGGGCTACAAGTGAATGTGCCAGTACTTTTCTGGGGGCAGTTTTCACACCTGGGCCAGCTGTGTAAGAGTGGACATCCGGACAGGATAAAAAGCAGTATCTCAGCTCGCAGGATCTGCTTCTTATTGGCCTCTTACCTTATCTGGCTCCAAGCTCAGCTTCTTGGCTAAACAAAGCCTGATTTGTCCATGTCATCCTCTGGTGCTCACGCCCTCTGCACCTGAGCTGTTCCTTTCACATTGTCAGCAAGGCACTCACGGCTTTTGCAAATGGGTGATTGTTCGGGCCATTAACATTTTAGTCTGTCACAGTTCCCAAGATAGGAAGCTCTTCAGTACAGTAACAGTTTCAACACTTCCATACATACAGTTTTCTTTCCACCCACATCTTCCTAGTTTTGCTTATTCAGCCAGACACTTTATTTTCCTCACAGTAGTTAAATTTATCACCATTCTTGAAATTAGTTTTTCCAAATTGATATATGTACATCTGTATCATAACACTGAGCCAGGAACTCCAATATCTCTGTCAGTGATGGTGTCTACTTTAGATCCTGGCCCTGGTGGCAATAGCTGCTACCACCACTGCTGGTGCTGTGAAAAAAATATTGCCTTTAATATTTTTGACTACTTATTTATCTTACTTATCTGCTTGTTTATTAAACCCATTGGACAATATAAGCAGTCTAGCAAAACTATTATGAACATGCTGAAATTAACATAATCAGTGTATAATGCTACTGAAAACTTTAAATTCCAGCTTTCCTCCATTTAAATTCATAGTGACAAAAAATAGTCTCTACAAGCAGATGAAGTCAGTCATTAAATGTGAGACACTTCAGACAACTAGGGGTAACTGATTCCAAACTCAAAGAACCTTCATTTGAGAATGCAATTCTGGTACTTCCCAACTGGGCTTCAACCAGGATCCTCTGCTAGAGAGGGAGGGAGAAAGTTTTGTCAGGCCCTCCTCTTCACCAGGGCTCCTGGTGTGTACATGTGTGCTGCTTGGTGCCTACAGTCTCTTCATTCATAGAAGAGAAACTTCCAGTCCTAACTACATTAGTGTATGGATGTTGTAACATTTCATCACAACTAAAAGAGCATCATATGGGTTTATTTCTGTGGGTGGATCAAATGGTGTTAGAGCTGTTAAGTTAGACTTATTAGGGTCTTCGAGGAAGAGACAGACTTCAGTGCTTCTTGGACAGTTCAATACATTTAATTTATTCATTTTCCAGGAAGCCAATTTTTTTATATGGAGGCCCATATTTCTGGCTATGGAGTGATACTCATACCATCATCCATATATGTATATATGTTTTGCAAAGTATTTCTGTTGTGGAAAAGAGGACCAAAGCACAATACCTGTCATATGACATGGAAGATGACAGTGTTATGGATGTTCACAATTTTGCTACTGCAGCGAAAATGGCACGTAAATGAATGCAGTGTTCTCAGGTACCTAATTTAATGACCAAGCATCTAGTTCCCTAATTTTTTTCAGCTTTTTGTCTGGGAACATTCAGCATATTAAAGACAATTCCATTGAAGTTGTCCTGGTAGTCTTGTGAGGCCAAAAAAAAAGTGCAGAGCACACTGATAAATTTCTGGTTGGTTGTTGCTGAGTAGATATGCAATATTTTGTACTAAAGATATGAGACGTGAGCTTCTACATGAATATGTTGCTTTGCTGTAGTATTGGGGATGGCAGTATAACTGAGATAATGACAAATCATCCAGCAGGGTAGAATGTTTTTTCAATCAGAAGTGGTAGAAGGCTTCACCTAAAGATGCTGTGGTGCAAGAATTGAGCACCTGGGAGGAGTCATAGAATCATATCTGAACTATTTGACGAGACAAATGGGTCATATTATGACTCATGCTTAGTCTGAGAACTGTCATTTGTTCCACATAGTTTGCCAGTTATGGTAGAACTTTTTTTTTTTGCAAGGGGTGTGGAAGAGTGTGTGTGTCTGTGTGCCTGTGTTCATATGGGAGGCAGGTTATGGTTTGTAGTTTGGGGGGTTTTTTCGTAGAACCCCTGTTGATATCCTTTCTACTCATGCTGTAGATTTTTTGTAAACTAATTTTTTGTAACTTTTTGTAACTAGGATTTTTCTTGATTAATTTATTTGTAGCACATCTGTGCATTGCTGCGTATTTCCTCTCTAGCTACACTGGCTAGAGGAATGATGTTCATTCTCATTTGCCAAAGCTTTTATATATGCCACATGTTCAATCATGATACCAACGTGACAAACTGCAGTCATCTGATAAATTGTATTTACATCCACCTTTGACCACCTCACCTGCTTTCTGCCACTAATCTGTCTCCACTGGGATTTATTCCACATTCCAAACCTTGGAGCAGCTTCAAACATCTGCTAATTTAAAAAAAATAAAAAAAAAAAATCAACCGGCCAAAGAAAAAATTCCTGCCTTTCTTCTAGACAGTGAAGTACTCTCTGCCTTTAAAAATACACTGGCCTATGAAAAAAAAGCCCTGGACAATGATCAGCTGTGCATCCATGGCAAAGTTTGGTACTCTACAAACCTTCATATTTTGGACACTTTTGGCTTCAGTAAGATACAGTGTCTGGGGCTGACCTGAGATATTCAACTTTAAACCTGGATGTTATAAAATTCTGTCAGAAGACAGCTCATGTGCAAATTTAGCCTTGATGTGCAAATTTTAGCCCATTGATGTTGGTAGGAATATTGTTAGGCTGCTGCAACTTGAAAAAAGTCTTGAGTTGCATCCTGTATACCTTTGCTGGATGGTCTGACCTGTGCTTACTTCATGTTGAAATTATATTGGTGTCCGTTATTAGTATCGACTAAAGAGTTTATGACTAGTCAGTCTTTGGAAGACTGTAATTGAATTTTAGCAGGACACTGTATTGGCAGTATTTGTATTTAAGCTCTGATGGCTCCTCATAGTTAATCATAGACCTGTATTTAAACATTTCATTAGACATTTGTTTCAAAAGTACCTTCTGAAACAAGACGTTAGTTGGCTTTTGAACAACTTTCTCCGCCTAAGTCACAGGCCATTTAGTCTCTGTTAATGGGAGATGGTGGTCTTAAGGGGAACATGAAACCAATGGCTTCACAAAGCAGTTAGATATTTGCAGCTGCATTTAAAAACAGATTTTATTAACTGCTTGGTTAATGCTACTGAGGAGAAGAGCTAAACACAGGACTTCTAATATGAAAAAAATTGGAGCACCAGTAAATACATGGAATGGTTTGGGATAGCTGCCCAACATCTGTGGCATGAAGAGTTGGCCAGGAAATATGCTGCAACAGGCTGTTCTTTACAGTCTACGGTATTCTTGGCTCCATTATCTTACTCAGCAATAAAAGTTAATGTGCAATATAACATTTGATAGTCACCATTATTGTGAAAATATGATCACATGTGGAAGTATTTCATAACCATTTTCAAACGTCTCTTTGATTTTAAAAATGTACTTATGCACTGGTTTAAAGTATTTCTTATTGTCTAATAGGGAACGTATTTCTAAATAATTATTTTCTCAAAAGTTTTCACCATATGTCTTCAAACAGACACTTTAAAGAGATCACCGTTTTTGTGATGCACCCAAAATGTGTGAAATACCTTGGTGTGCTGTATAAAGCTGTTAAAAAGGCCCCTTGCCAGCTGAGTACATTCCTTTTTAAATTGTTGTAGATACTGGGACATAGAGACATAAACAAAAATTAGCCACTTTAATTAATGGTGGAAATACTCAACACATATTTGCCAAATAGTCACTAGAGGGAAAACACATTTTTTCCACAATAAAATGTAGTTATTGTGAAAAAATGCCAGATGAATAAAATTAAAAGCTGATGATTTCTAATTGATTTGTGAGAGTGTAGTGAGAAACTGTAGAAATTACTCATCATTGCTGCTAAATACATCTAAAATTTATAATGGAGACTGCTAATAAATACCATCAGTGTTTTTGAAAGGGGTATTTAAATTATGCTTTTAGAATTAGTTTCCTTATATGAAAATATAAACACAGTTGTGGCAAGAATTCATCAGTAAGAATTTTGTAAATCTAGTTTTTTTCATGCTGTTTGTCATGTACTTGTTCTAAGCTGTCTCTGCTATTTAAAACTTGTCTTAATGTAATGAATTGTGCTTAGAATGGATAGTCTTGCACAGGTGAATGTGGTAAACACCGAGATTAATACATCATTTAATTTCTCTTCCCTTGGAAAGAAGAGGAGGGGAATTTGGAGGTAGGGAGTGGAAAAAAGGGAGAAGAAAATAATATGAATTAATAATAATATGAACTCTTGTGCAGAGCAGAGGAAGCACAAAATGAGGACATTTTTTTTTGTTTTCCTTTGCTTTCACTTCTGTTGATATAAGGTCCCATGGGATTTAAATATATTTTTAATCTATTTTTGTCAAGGATCAAATTTTCCTAATGGTAACATGAGGGAGCAATTGGCATATGTCAGGTATCTTACGTTTCATTCTGTGACTATGAAAACATTTATTTATCTTTTCAGTATTTGTCAGTGTGTTTTGTGTTTCTCTGAAACTGTTTTCTAATCCCTGCTCTGTTTCTTTCATTAAGTAAGAAAACATCTGGAAAGCCAGCATGGATAATATATTCTGAATATTTTTAAATTGTTATGTATAGATGTTAGCATATATATATATATATAAAATATATATGTATGCTTATATGTGTACATATAGACACATATACATATATATACTACCATCCCAAAGTTAAACATTTTAAGTATAGCACACTACATCATACAGAGATGTGCTGTTTTATAGCACTGCAAGAAGGGAATTTTTAACTGTTTTGTTTTCCTATATAGTGTAGCTTTTGGAAACAAAACAGACACTTGTGGAGCAACTTTCTAAAGTCTAGAGATCAGTTGCTGGGATGTATTTTTTTCCTTTAAGTTTAATGTATTTCTGCTGTTCCTGGAAATCAGGGGAAACACTTAGCTGTTTACTTAATTGTGCTTTTAACCAGCAGAAGCAAGGAAACTTCACATTCTGCACTCTGCTGTCTGCTTTAGAAACAGAATTATAGGGTATCAAATTCACATGTCTGTGTTTCCATGGCAAATAAAGGTTACCAGTAGCTTAATATTAAAAGAAAAACGATGTGATCAACACTGTACTGGAAAGAAATGACTTTTAATACTGACTTTGCTGCAAATAGTTTTCTTAATTGCTTCTTCTTTAGTTGTTATGTTTTGAAGTAATTTCAGTTATTTGGTAGAATAATCCCTAAATCTAATTCATCTTCTCCCAGTTAATTTAATGGAAGTCATCTATAGGTTGTTGACCAGTTCATCCATCTTAATTCCCTATAATGTATTGAGAATGTTATCCAGTGCATTGTCATCAAATGCATTGCACGTCTGGGATGTGCCTGTGTTTATCACAGTGTCTGTCTATTTGGATCATTTGCTTCTTAGCAATCTTCCCAAGTGGGTTTGCCTTTGACTGGCTGTGAATGGGTTGGCACAGTTGTAGCTTCACCTGTGTAAAAAGTATGTGAACACCCTTAGCAATCTTCCTAGGAAGCTAGCAAGGTTTAAAAACCTGCAGTTCTGTTCAGCTGCACCTTGATATTGAATGACACTAAAAAATTTAGACCATGGAAAATTGTATTCTATTGTGGAGTTAGTTGTAGACTTTTGGTATATTTCTATAAAGTTTTCTGTCTCTTCTGTGAGAAATGGCTTTCTTAGCTGAGAGCTACTTTTCTCCCCAGCTAGCAACAAATAGGAAAAAAGGGAACAAGAATGGAAGGGGAAGATAAAACCTGATTTCTCTGAATTGTTTATTCATTTTGATAACAAATTCATCCAGCCTCTCTTAAAAGGAATGTTTATTAAAATTGCATTTACTGAAACTCGATTCAATTGTCACTTGCCAAATTGCACTTATTTTCTAATTCTTTCAATGTCTTTTGGAATGAAAAGTTGTGAAATATTTTGTTGATAAATGTTGATTTAAACTCTTGGAATGAAATCAGTTTTAGAATAGTATTGCCAACAAATGATGAATTGTTTGTTTAAATTAATATAATGTCTTGTAAAAATAATATACTTTTTTCTGTTTATTTACTGAGTTGTTGATATCTTTCTCAAGCAGCAAATTTTGGAGGATCTAACTTTTCTGCTTTGATCTCAATGTTTAAATACCATAGTGCTAGGTTTGGAAATATTGTGCAAGAGTCTTTACAGAAATCCATGTTTCATTACATGGAAACACAATATTCTGATTGTAGATTTTGGAAACGCTTGGGTTTGCACATATAAATTCAGAGCCATAACTGCAGAGTCCTTCTTTATTAGGTCTGTTAACAAATATTTATGTATTTTAATTTCATTCCACAGTACTGTGATTACTTTGCCTTGGATTTAAATAGCTGTTCAGGTAAAGAAAAAGACAACAAAACAAACAAAAACATATCAAAATTATTTCTTTTATATAATATCTTGTGGCTCTGGAAGAAGAGAATGGGGATGGTCTGACAATAAAATGTGTGGCATTTCCTGTTGGTTGAAATTTTAGTTTGCTTACTAAGTTAATATTTAATGTTATCATTGGCAAGGCAAACTTCTATAGGAAAATATCAGTGTGAATTTTACTAGTGAGATGGGAGTACAGGCCATAAAAATTCTCAGTTTCCCTTTTAAAAACTTAATCCATTTGTCCAACAGGAATGAATACAGAAGGACTAGAGGTTTTGAACTTCCCTCACATCTGGGTATAGCAGTGTATTTTGACTCCAAGCACAATAAAACAATCGTACTTGCTGGTGGTGTATGACATAATGACCCAAATATGTTTTTAAAAAATCATTTATTGCTGTACATAAACAGCTAAGTTAGCACAAGGGATGGTAAAATAACATTGGTAATTCTTCCTTTAGCTGGGAACCATTGGTGGCCCATTAGGATTCCAGATGTAGCCATGTGTGCTTTTCCATTTGTTTTCTAATGTCTAGTGCTTGGGCCCTTGGTACCTTGGCTGTGGTTGTCAAGCATGTTGGCTTTTCAGCTTGAGGTCTTCCTGGAGAAACACACTGGCCTACCTAATAGCTATAAAGCAGCTTATTGTCTTGGGCCTAGTTTGTTGGGACTAGCCAGAGTGAGGGCAGCTTCCTGTCAAAGGTCAAACACCAGCTTGACCGAGTTTTCTATGGTAAACACTTGTAACTGGACCTCAAAATCTAGATGTTAAAATATAAAGAGCAAGATATTTTAAAAATGTTTTTTAGAAGATATTGGTCTGTGTCAATTCATATCTACTAAGAGTACATTGGATTACATTAAGGTATTCAAGTATTATGTGGAAAATATTTTCTAATTTCTTTTGCAGGCAATTATTTAAAGTACTAAAATAGAATAATGAAAGAGGAAAAAAATTACTAGAAAAAGTAACAATGATGAGCTCTTTTGCTTGAAAGTTAAAATAAAACTTTTTTTTTTTAAATATAAGTTAGGATTCACAGCTGTTTTCAGCTATAGGTAGTCTTGTGATATTCATTTAAGACAAAGCACTTAACATGTCAAGCTTGCATTAGGCAAAGGCATGGCAAGAACAGAGCCGCTGTTAAATTAAAATTAGTGTATTGATACTTGTTTGTAAGGATCCAGACTGTCAAAATTGACTTGCTTAGTCCAGCTGAGTTTTGTGGGACCATTTTGTGAGTAGCTCTCATCTAGACATAATTGTTTGTCAGTCTGCCCCTACCTGAGTTCAGTGAGAATATTTGAATAAGCACTGTTCAGTGTCACTATAGCCTACAATGATGTGAATGCCTCTACTGAAATAGAAGTTCAGTGGCTATGTAAAAAAAAAGATATTGTGAAAAATATTGATTTTTTTTTTAAAAGTCCTTTATTATATATGTCTTTGAATAGAACTGAGTCCAAAACAAAGTAGTGTGAGATTCCTGAATTGTTTATGATTATGTATGTGCGCGTATCCTAGTTTTCATGTGTGTGTATTTTATACAGTCATCTACCAGTATAAAATAAATTGATGTGAATTTACTTTTTTTGAGGTCAAAGAACATTATAGAATGCTAAGGTATATCACATCATCTGTACTAACTGTGCTTCCCTGGCATGGAGAATATTTTGTTTTTCTGGGCTTTAAATGCAAGGGTTTGCCCATGGGGGCATTTCTGAATGTGAACAGTTTGGTATTTAAGCTAGTCTTAAGGGTTCCATTGCCATTAAATCAAACAGCCGACATCCATATTAAATGTAGGTATCTAGTCCCACTAGAATACACAGGAACACACAAGTGGGATTCATTATTCAAGATGCAAAGGACAAAACCATTACCAGAGATTCAGCTGGATCCAGGTGTCTGAGGAAGTGCTCGTGGCAACCTGCTTATCTCCTACATGTGACAATCCAGACATATTATTTTTAAAGCCGAACAGTGGAAATATTTTGCTATTGGTGAGAAGCTGGTGTGTGTAGTCCAGCTTAAGGACTATTTGTGTACCTAATGTAATTTGGAAATCAGTTCGAGAGGGTTCAGACCAAAATTAGCCACAGCCTATCCTCTAACCATGAGGCAGTGGGCTAGATGGGATGGGAGTTCACCTGTCCCCTGGTAAAGCTTCTTGTCCAGCAAAGACTGCAGAATTTCTGAGGTGACAGCAAGAAAGTGGTTGCTAGTGAGTGATTAGGACTGTCATAGGCAACAAGAAATGTAACCTTTTGTTGTTTTTTCCTCTCTTGCCACCAAAGTTATTCGCAGAAGAAAAAATAGGTTTGCTGACCTTTCAAAAAATACCTGAATAAGTACTTTAAAAAGAAAATTAAAATGAAAGTGGATGGTTGGAGGGGACATGGGCAGAGGGAAAAGCAGGTGTAGAGAAAAAGCAAGGAAGTGAAGAGCCCAGCTGGATGAGACTAGCCTCATCTTGTGGCACAGCCATGTGAGTGATCAAGAGCACTACCCAAGTGTTAAACTGTCCTGAGCAGAACTGGCTGAAGTTCTCTCTTTTATAGCTCATCAGTACATCTGTTTTCTTCCCTGAGGTCTATATATTTTCATTATGTATCAGGTTGTTTACTTTGTACTCATTTGACATGTTTAGATTCCAAATATTATATTAAAAGAGGGCTAGCTTTCAAATGGCAAGACTATCAGAAGTTTATGGAGTCACTTAGACTAGCAGAGAATTCAAAGTGTAGTGAGAAGTACTTACTTTAAGAGTCATAGCAGTAACAAAGTTTGTGGGTGTTTCTGACTATTGGTACCTTTAGATTCATGTAGTAGATTATATACTGTGGTTTCATACAGTGTAGGTTTTTCCTTTTCTCTGCTTGGAGAATACTAAGAATAAAATTGTAATCAATATAGACATTTTCCTAAAGAAATTGTCTTGTGTAATACTGTGTGCATTCTCGTCCATATGTCTAGTTCCTTCCACAGCTGAATCGCCATGATAGTTCCTTTCTAGCATTATGTTGCTAGACAACTTTAGAACAGAGCAATTTCTTTAGCATATGGAAGACTGGAAATTGGCAAAATCCCAGCCCTTTGCCTTTTTAAATTAGAAGTCATGTACCTATCAGCAGAATGTTATTTGAGAAGCCGTTGAGACTGCTGGGTCAGCAGATGTCTTTGTGGATAATTCTATGTCCTTTTCAAGGTAGGTTGCTGACAACTGCCTGGTTAATGGCTTCTGCTCTCTCTGTTTCATGCACAGTGGCATCCAGTAACAAGTCTACAGATACAATTTTCATATTTTGAACCACTTCTCATAGGAAACAAAGACACTAAATAATTTAAGAAATCCAAGGTTAAGGGAAGTGTTTATTTTCTTTTTTTGGCATTTGCTCCCTTTGGTCATCAAAGATAAACACAACAACTGGCAGTGCTTTGAGGATTCATATCACTCTTGACCTTTCCTGGCCTTAGTTGGAGTCAGCTGCTACGCAGCTGGGCAGTGACTTGCAGTATGTGTAAGGACACTTGCATATTGTCACTGCTGATAGCCACATACTGAGATACTGACAGCAGTGTTCATATTTTTAGTAAATTAGCCCAAGATTTATACCCTCATTTGAATTGTCTTCTGTAGATGTCAGAGAAATACAGAACAGGTCTCTCTGACTCTGACTGGTGAGGAGTTTTAAAGAACTCACCTCTACTCTGGATTGAATTACAAAAGTAAGCTTTGGAAACACTGTAGTGCTGTACACTGTTCCAGATGTGTCGTGAAGAGGGAAGAACTCTGAACAAAATGGCAGAGGAATCAAATATTTAAGTCTGTTCATTGTTATAGATTGTCTCCTATTTTTATTATGGCTGTCTCTAGTATAGTGCAAGAAAGAAGTTGGTTTGCAATGCATACAAAATATTAACCAACAGAGGTCATATATTGCTGGATTTTGTAGTCACTGTTTAAGAATGTGTCATTTGAAATTTGAAAGTACTCATTTTAAGACTAATTGCATTCTTACTGCAGGGGCATTTTCATGGTGGATGAGCTCATCTTTAAATTTGTGTATCAGTATAGGAAAGCATAATTTAATTAAGAGGAAAACATATTGATCTTGAAATTAAAAACACCATGCAAACAGAACAAAACAAAATTTCAACTGAATATTGTCAGGGATTAAAATAGCTGTTCCTACATCTATTTATTTTCTCTGTTTAGCATTTGAATATTTTAAAGACAAAGGAAACAGAAGCATTCCGTGGAACTAATTCATGACTCCTGTATGAAACAGGGAAATAGGAGATAGTTTTCTTGAGGAAAACTAGGTAAAGTGTGTTTTAAAGAACTAACATTTTACTTTATTACATGTTTTACAGAGAAACAATAGTAAAAGCATTTTTTTTTAAGTTTTGGATTTCAGTTTGGAGGGTTTTTTTGCAAAGCCAGAGTTGAGATATGTAAAATTGCAAAAAGGATGTTCTTTTTACAACCACCATGTAAACCAGTGTTAAAAGATGAAGGATCTAGCCATTGTCTGTAAATGAGCAGCCTCTATTGGATCCTCTGCCCTGTGATAGTCAATGTTGAGAAACAGTCGATTTTGTAATATTTCAGAAGAGATAATTCTCTTGTAGTTTCCTTATAGAACTGTCTCAGAAAATATTCAAGACTATGTATTCCTTTGGAGGATACAGAATTAACTCAGTGGAACTTTGTAGTAAATAATGTAGAATGATCACGCGAAAGACTCTTCTGTATTTTGGTGTGGAGCCCAGATCCAGTGCTGGCTAGATTGCTTCTCAGGAAGTGAAACGCCCTGGCCTGATGCCCTCCATGTAAGAGCAGAGCACTCATTTAGGTGAGTCTGAAATTTTGAGCAATAAAGACATGTTTCATCTTTTATAGTGTATTTCTGATGTTGTGCATTTTGTTCTTTCTGTACAATGATACAGTTCAGCACTACTGCTGAAAGATAACCTCAGACTGAAGCTGGCCTGTGACTGCTTCTGTCAGCTAGAAGATGTTGAGCCCATTATGCGGTGAGGAAAGATTTGAATCCTAAGATTTGAATCAGATTTCTAAGATTTCCCACAAAAATGATGAGTGAGGCTGAGCACAGCCAATACTTATTTTCTTAGGTATTGTGTTCTGTTAGGTGTTATTCTGTTTACTGAGTTCCCGCAGATAAGTTTTCCCAAGGTCCTTGTCTGTGTGTGCATCAAGTATGTTGTAGGTTTGCATGTTGGATTGGACCCCTCATGTGCCTTGTGTGGTGCTCTAATTAAATTTTGAAATCTGAAAAAGCTTAAACAGGAATTAATTTAGCTATGAAAGGCAGATGATGGGCACAGAAATATCCCAGGAGCTTATGGAACGTTGAGCTTAAAGATTTGCCTTCAGTGTTAGGTGTTTCCTGAAGAGAACTCCTTGGAAATGTGTGCATCAAGTTGTCCCAAGTCTTATTTGGAAGCTTCTCTCCTCTGCTAGTCATTGAATATTTTTCATGGAAATCAACAGACAATATTAAATCAACTTTCTTCAATTTAAATGACAGTGAAAGACTATGAAAGACTAAGCTTAACTCAGTCTGCTTAATGACAAGGTGAGCTGTTTTGATCCTCTTCATCTGTATCCTCATTTTAATGGAACTTCTATGAAATGATGTGACAGAGGGAAATAGCCTAATACATAATTGGCAGTTGTCTTTAGTTATGACAGCACTTGGTGTCATTCAAGAATCCAGAGTGTTTATGGTTAAGATGATACATAAAATGGTAGATGATATGAAAGTTTACATCAGATGCTGGTGCTGAAGAGTGACTTGTAGGTGCCCAAAGATTTCTTTGGGCCTACTGTGTGTTTTCTAGTAAAGCCAAACTGCTAAAATGGAACGGATTTGGGTTGCATTCAGACTGAGAAGCAGCTAGAAAAATTCTTCTAAGACGTGTGTAAAAGTGTGTGGGGAAAACCTCTCAAACTGCACAAGTCAGTAAACCTTTTTAGATAATTTGCTTCCTATCCTTCTGTAAGGGGCACTGTGCTTCAGCTGGTAGTTAGATTGTGAACTTATCTCTTATGTTAAGCACAAAGCATCTTGAGGTCAGCAGATAAATTAGAATTATTGTGTCCTTCTATTTCTTTTTCTACCAGTTTATCTGCTTCTGTTATAGCACCCTTCATTCAAAACAACGTTGACTTCGCTTTTTTCCAGTTGGTTTCTTCTGCAATGCTGCTGGGACATCTTTGATTGTATGTGAATCTTGACTCTTCTTATAGTCAAAGTGCCTTTATTGGCTTCTATTGTATGATTATTTAAACAACGTCAGTATGGAAATTGCTTCTTGGCAAAGAATTTGCAGAAGGGATTTCTGACTGAGGTCTACCTCTTTTGTGTTATATATGCAGAAAGACTTGCATAGAACCCACACTTTTTATAAGAGTGAACATTCACTTTACTGCTATTCTTGCTTGAGTCTGTCCAATCTTTGATGACATAAAAAAATTTATTAACGCTGTGATTTTTCAAAAGGCTATTTTTGTGGCATATACTCAGTAATTATCACACTTTTAGAGTGTCTATATGCACATTTTGTTTTGGCAAAGGTTTCATTTGCATATGTCTCAACTGAGAAAATGGGAAATCTAAAAGAAGAGGAGGGCATCCTGGGTGAAGTAAGGTTACTCTTGAAATGCCTGTTTGCAGTTAATCTATAATAGCTCACTCTCCCAATGAAATTATTTCTCTAATAATGTACTGAACAAAGTTCAGTCTTTAGTTGGAGCTGACCTTAATTCACCTGAATCATTTGATTTAAGAATTCTGTTTGTCCTGAAAGAAAGATTCAGAAAGAATAAGCACTTGGATTTGTACTGGTCTTCAAGGATTGTTTTATGGTTTAATAAAATATTTTTGTGTTACCCTCTTGTTTTTAGAATTAAAGATTCGATCTAGCACTGTACAGTAATTGGTACTAACTGAAAAATTGCAGTCTTTGTCTGAGAGAGAGCCAGTTTTGTTGTTGTTGAATTTCCAGAAATCCTAGTAAAGTGTTCACAGAATACAGAAAGTTTTTCTTCATTTTTTAGACATTTTAGTTGGCTGGAGCATCCCTTTTATTTTTCCATGGACTTGTACACTGTTTGATGTCCAACAGGCAGAACAATAATACTGTAGTAATTATGTTATTAACATAGATAGTTGATTCATGCTTTTTAGGTAATAAAGGCATCTAATAACCTAGATAAAAGCAACTAATAAAACCACAGTGTAGTTTGGATTTAATAAGGAATCATGTATTGACTTCAGTTTACATAAGTCAAATGTCAACCATGCTTTCTTAAAGAAGCTTTTCAACTTTGAAAAATTAAATTTAGTAGCTTTGTACTTTGTACTGCTATTGGCATGAGGAGATCTTAAAAGAAAGTTTCTTCTTGTAAGAACCTGAGCAAGTTTTCTGCATGCCAACCTATAGCAGAGTAGTCTGGGGAGTTGGCTATTAAGCCAAGACACTGTATCACTGACTCCCAAGTTTATAAAGTTGTTTTTGAGTGTATTTATTTGAAAACATAGTTGGTGTGACTAAAGGTGACATATCATTTGTTTTGCATTAGGTATTCTAGTTTATTGTAATTAAATTTTGTGTAATTGTGTGTGAGAAGAATAAATAAATGGACATTTAGAAGGTTTAGAGGTAAGTTTTTAGACGGTTATGTTTCCGGCTTATTTTTATACAGTGGAATTTTTGATGCTACAGTAAATTAAGAAGTTGGATGATTTTCATATGATATCCTATTTCACTAATACAGAATAACCTTGAGCCACAGTAGGGCAATAATTACCAAACTTAAATCAGAGACACACTCAGCCAAACAGCTGTTTTCAGTTTGTTAGGAGATCCATTTGATTTACTCTCTTGGTCAACATTCATTACTTTATAAGACGAAATTTCACTGGAGATTTTAACCCTGAATTCCCAATCTTGCTTGCTGCCTGCTGTAAAATTGCATGGTTGAAATGTCATGGCCACTCAACATGTAGAGGAGCTACTGTTGTGTTTTACCTTGATCCCAGTTTTCATGACAAGTGTTTTCAAATACTAAAGGGTGCAGGTAGAATTCAGTCCTAAACATATTTCCAGATGATATTTCCTTCTGTGACAACAGAGGGAAAAATATATTGTGTAACGTCTCTGTCCTGCGCTTTGGTGGTTTGCCGGCTAACATGGTGGATCACATAATTGTGAATGTTTGGCACACAAATGTTTTAATACACAAACTGTCGCTGATTTGTTGCTGGTATTTTACAAAGTTAGTACATCTCTGCTATCCCACCATGAAATTTCACATATTTCCCAGGTTTTGTTGCTGTGAAGGTTGAAACTTAATGCTAGCCCATATCTGCAAGCAGAGAACTCAGTTGGGCTTAACCATGTCTGTATCCAACCACTGTCTTTGGATTTTACAGGCTACCATTACAACAACAGTATTAATAATATTAATATGGTGATTGTTAAAAGCTATCTTAATGGCATTATAGGTTGCTTAAAGGAGAATCCAGGCATAAAATATTGGGTTTTTTAATTTTTGAAGTTTTCTTATTGCTATTCTAGTATTTCTGTCTCTCTGTCTGTTTTTTTCCCGTTACACTTGATGAACATTTTAGCAAAGTTTGAGAAGTGACTGAATTTGCGCTTGAAAGTGAAACAGCTAGTAAAATAAATAAATTTCTTATACATTTATTTGCAGCATTGGTTCTGTTATTGCAGTCTTTTTTCTTTCATGATAGTCTGAAAAACAGGCATGGGAAAAGGAAACTGTTAAATGTATCTCACATCTTTGGAAGTAGTTTAAAACGTGCTTTTGTATTAAATTGTTGATATTTTTTTACAGCTTCACTGATAGCATTTCCTGCTCTTTCTCTTTATGTTTTTCCATTTAGAAATTATAGTGCCATACCTCATTACTCATGTTCCTTGTTGAGCACACTCAACAGTTTTGTATTTTGTCCCTTACTGTCTTGCTTTGGAAAAATCAGCACCTCTGGAAAATTGCACTTTCTGTGGTACATGCTAACTAGTTGTGACACAGAATAATAATGCTATAGTTTTCTACATGGCCTTTTTTTGTCTTCTGAACATTTTGCAATAATTAATTATGTGTTATCCTGCTCTTAGAAAGTAGAATTTTATTCTCATCTCCTACACATCGTATTAGTCTGGGAGTTATCAAGGTAGCTGCATCATAACTTTAATCAATGGAGGATAGTTCTATAGGAACTATGAATGTGTTCTGATTGACAGCAGCCTGTTCACCTTCAGTGGCACCAATTGTATCTGGGTTTTAACTTGGTAGATAAAGCACTGTTCTGTTGTCCCAATGAGAGGAGAAACAATTTGGAGAAGAACTAAGAAGTCCAGAATGGGCAAAGGCAGACAGGTAGCTGATCTCAGTGAAGAGAGATTTACAATGTACCTGTCTTGGAACCAGGGTTTAACTAAGCAGGTGTCCCCTTCCATCACATTGATGGGTTATCAGGCTCTGGGTCATTCTCTTTTTCTCACAACTGTGTCATATGTTTTGCTATGCTTATCCTGTGTACTCAGTAAAAGGCTGAAAGGCTTGCTCTAAAAATATTATAAATGGATTTTCCAGGAGGCCTCTTTTGCTTGTGAAGAAGGTTAATGTTCTCCAATGCCAGGAAATTCTTCTTTCTGAAGGATTAGGTTTCTAAAAAAGGATCTCTATAGTGTGCTAATTCTTTTTGTAAGGCTTTTGTGGAAAGTCTTCATTCTGTGCTAAATGATTGTGTTATTGATGCACTGCTCATAGGTTACATGTGAATACTCAAAAGAGAAACTAACTGTGTAGTTAAAACTTTGTGGCACCCGATATCACTGTTGTGATAAATCCATGTGCATATCAAATGACAGAAACAACATATATTGACTGAAGTTGTGCAGTGTATTTATGAACATCCAAATGCTATCCAAGACATCTTCATTGTAATTTTTTGTTGTGAATACCAGTTATTTCAAACTTAACTAAAGCAAATTTTGCATGTTGATATTCAAGGGGAATAAAGATAAGCTACTGGAAATGGTTGTCTTTTATCTTTATTTATGCATTCAACCTAGATAAAAATGGCCTTTTCACTAGAATCAAAAGAAATGGGCTGTTGATCCATCAGCTCTGAAAATCTGTCATCCCTCTGTAAAATAACTTTCACTAGAAAAAGTCTTGGTTAGCGAACAGAGCAGCTGCTTTCTGTGACTTTCTGGAACTCTTTGTGCACACAAGCAGATAAGATGATGTGATATAGAGCCTTGTACTTCTTTCTTTCTGCTGCTTTTTTTGCAGTTATTTTATATCAGGCAAAATTGGGAGATTTTTTGGGTGCTTTTATTTTTTCAGTTACATGACAAACAGCAGAAGATAGCTATGATTCTTGACATCTTTTAAAGTACCTTAGGTGATAAGACAGTGTGGTCTTTTTCATATAAGTGGTTAGTCTTAGGCTCCCCTGAAGCCCTAGACTATTTCACATCCCTAAGCTAACTTCTGCATGCCAAGTGGCAGCCTAAACTCAGTGGGTTTTTCTCTTGTGCTGTGAAGTCCCTTTCCGTTCTTTCTGTCTGCAGTTCATCACTCTGCAGTTGCCTCAGCCAGGATCTGAGGGCTCTTTCTTGGTTTCCCATATGTGGTTTTTCATAGTGCAAACATCCCCCAAAACAAACAAACAAGCAAACAAACAAATCTTGTTCGCTTTTACTTAGCCAAGATACCTGTATTTTAGAGTTTTTATCTTTGCCTAAAGCCAGGAAGGAAAAAAGCCAGTACACTTTGGAATGCAGAGGGGCTAAAGAGGAAAATGTACTGTGCTTTCGGCAATATTTTTTTTTTTTTAAGAGAAGTAATAAAACATTTGGTCCAATACTAGAAGACTCACAGAAATCTCTTTTTCAGAGAGATGTGAACACAGTCTACTGATGATAGAGAATAAGAAATTGTTCAAAATTTCACTGACATTACCTGCAGTAAGAGTTACAAATTATTTTTGTACTTTTTGAATTATAGGGAACTTATATCCTTGCATGCTTACATCTCTAGCAGAAAAAAATATATATATTTAGCCAACATACTGCAGAATCTCACTTTATGAAATGTGAGGCAGGTGCTGACTTCACCAGTTGATCACTTTACTTGAGGTGATGGATCAAAGAAATGCTGTTTGGAATGTAAAAAATAAAAACAAACCCAAAAATTTAAAGTGGGAAAGTTAGAGAGTTAGTTTCTTTGTGGGAACATCTACAGTGGTGGCTGAGCATTCTTTTGGCTCTCAGACCTAGAGAAGAAAAGGAGAAGAGAAACATTTCTGTTGTCACAGCTGAGCCCACTGATAGTAAGTTGTTTGGTTAGCGGAAATGTAATTTGTCTTTGTTCCTTCGTGACAACTCCATGCTAGATCTACGTTATGATCCTCAGGAGCTATGTAATGTTGTGTTCAAGTGATTTATTTGCCAAGTTCAGCATGGGTAAGTTTGTCTCTGTAGTAATGATACTTACATTTTGTGAAAATTACAGCCTAAGATAGGACCATATTCAAAACTAAACTTAGGAGGCTTTTGAGGGAGAGGAAGAATAAAGAACACCAGCATATCCTTATTTAAACTGCTTAATGATGCCATGTAAAGATGGAAATTCCTAGGTACATTGTTAAATAGTTAGTGAATGTACAGGAAAATTATAAAACAAGTCCATGTACTAAATTCCAGATGCCATGAAAAGGAATTGAGCTGACGATGACTCCATTTCAGCAAAGAAACTGTTCTTCTAAATACCCTGAACTTCTTGACTGATATGAATTGTTAGTCATTGATATTGCAGAAGTTTGGTTTATTGGCTGTTATGAATGCGTGCGCATTCCTTGTGAGGCTGTAGACATATAGAGGGTGATAGCACTTTGTTAAAACCTCTTCATGATAAGAGGGGACTTGCAAATGTATTTTGAAAACCATTTGATGATACACTGCAGTTTTTGAAGCAAGAGTAAGGGAACTCATGAAAGTTTCCCTATGTCACACATTTGATGATAAATGATAGGCTGCACCACAGAATGTTGGTTTAATGTGAATTCTGCAAAATGAAATGGTTGCCAATTTTGAGGAACAGATTTCTGCATGCTTTACATAGTAATGCGTTCTTAGTCCTTTTGGTGCAATTCAGTCACCTACTACACAAGTCTGATATCCTGTAGGTGAGATGTGGAATCTTGTAGCTACTGCTGTTTGATATGTACAGAGAAAGAGACACTTTGATTACTTCAAATTTTCCTGTTCTTTCAATCCTGCTTTTTTTGAGTTTTCCCACTCATGCAGTTCGTTTCACCTTTCCCATCTGATATAAACTTAATTGTATAATTTTGATGTTAGTGTTTTATAATATAAAGATGGTAAATGCAATAATCAGGGCTGGGTTCTCTCCTGCATCTTACTTACAGCAGAAAACATAAAAGTGCTCCTCACCAAAGAAACTGTGAACTAGTCAATCCCCCATTCATTTGACAGGAATGCCCGCACTCAATTTATTTTGTGACCATGGAGACTGTTCCATGCAAAAAATCATGAGTGCAGCAGACTACAGCAGGAAAATAAATACAGATGTCTGATAGGGAGGGAGAAGAATTAAACTTCATATGAATGATGTTCTAATGATGATTGCTGATCCTTTTACTTCGGTGTGCCTCATGCCTTATGAAGCAAATAATGGTATTCAGAGGAGTCTTGGGCTTAAGAGTCAATTATATAAAATCCAAAGTAATAGCACTTGAAATGAAAAAAAGATACTCAAAAGGCAGTACAAGAGATATTTAGATTCCATAGGCAAAAAAAAAAATGACAAAGTTCTTAGGGATCCCCATTAATTCCCATCTGGAAAAAATTCTGCAGAGAAAAAGCAAAACCATTGAATAAAATAGAACAAGTTAAGTTTATCATAATTTGAATAGCACAAATTTAAAACAAAAACAAAAACAGAAAACAAAAAAACAAACAAAAAAATTAAAAACAACCAACCAAACAAAAAACCCTTTTCTAAAGAGTAAATAAGGGTTTCATTAACTAATTAAAAAATAATTATATAATTTGAAAAATACAGTCGTATTTCAGAAAATTCTGATAGCTACTATAGAATTACAGGCTATTGGGGGAAAAAAAAATAAGAAAACAAACCCAAAATTGTAATTTACATGTCAGTGGGACTTTACATAGGTAAAATGCAATTGTCCTTATTCAGCAGCAATCTCCAAAACCACTTACCTGTCTATGAAAGCTTTAAAAGTCTCAGAATGATGTTATAGTGAAATTATTGGTGTGTTTCTTTCATTAAATAGTTCTGTCTGCTTCAGAATGCAAAATTTTCTACTTTTTCCTCCACTTTGATACAGTAGAAGAGATTGAGTGTTGGAAAAGTAAACCTGCTACTGAGAGTTGGAGCACAAGTGAGGGTGAAAATTTTATGTGAAAATTTTGCACAATAACCAAACCAGAAGCAAAACAATAGCTTTTTATTGATGTAGCGTACTATTTTTAGAAGTTTTAATGAAAGGAGAGAATCAGCTTTATGGCTGGTTCTATTCCAGGTAATAGAACATGGTCCCTGTGAAGAAGGTAAACACTTCTAGTCAGCAGGTAGTTTTGATTTTAAAATCTTGTCCCAGAGCTGCCTTTAAGAATGGGAAATTTCTGTGAATTCATTTTGCAAGCTTATCTCTACTAAACTTGTAATCCTTATATGTGTGGCTGTAACTTTATCATTTTAATGAGAAGTTTTCTGCAGGGAATGTTTTTTAGATAACTACCTGTCAGAATACAATGAAAATATGATAAAATGTCACCATTTTTACTGAAGTGTGAGTAAATGTTGAGGAAACTTGGGGTCACTTCTTTTTTTTTTTCATCTTCATGTTAAACACAGTGCCGCTATAATTGATTTAAGATAAAAGAAGGTAGTTTTTGAGGAGAAAAATTTCTTCCTGAAACATACATGTTTATTATGCCACCATTTCAATAAGTTCTAGCAGGCAAGTGTTGTTATGAGTTGCTTTTACAAAGTCTTTTCTTCTAGGACTCCTACTGGTGTAAGAAATACTTTCATTTTCTCTGTAGTACTCAACTAGAATTTTTGTAGACCAGCATTTTTCTTAAATTTCTTCACAAAGAATGTACAAATATAATAGATTAACAATTTTAATTGAATAAAATGTTAATGGCATTTCCAACTGATGTTTTGTACAAAGTACATGAATCATTGGTTACAAGTTGAAACGATATATTTATATACATGCGTAAAAGTCTATATAGCACACAGTGTGGATAGAATAGCCAATAAAGACATCAGTGACCTCAAGAAATCTCTGATTTAGCAAATGTATATCTTTAAATTGTAAATCTAATTATTTGCCTTAGATTTATGCTGCTTGGGAACTTAATGCAAGACTATGTTAAATAAACTTATTATTTCCGCTTTTCATTTAACCTGTGGGTTATGGTATGACCAATCTGTTTTATATCCTCAATCAACAGATGACTGTATTTGGTAATAATTTATCAAGAATAAAAATCTGTTTTTGAAACTAATCACCTCATGTATAGTCTGCCCTTTTTCAGAACCACCATCTGATATTCATTTTGTCTACAAGACAAACATACTGATGAAAATGCATCTACCACAGGATATAGTGAGTGGAGTGAAGCAGTTCTACTCTTTGTATATATTTAGAATATTTTGTTTTCTCAACAGATGGACCAAATTTTAGTATTAAAGGGGAAAAAAATCAATTTTACATAGTACATAAACAATTTTTAAGAAGTACATTTTGCATTTCTGATTAGTTTGAAGCAAAACATCCCATGGAATTTGAGGGTCAGCTTGGGCCGTATCAGAGAGAAAAGATTTTAAAGGTTACTTTAACTGCTGTCTGTGTTTGTCATGAGGAGGCTGTGTCTGGAGGTCAGAGTTCTGTGCAAGTATTTGGATTTTGCCTACTGAATTTAAATGCTGGGGTTTTCTTTTGGGTGTTCTCCATGGTCTCAGAAGTGGCTGTTTTTTGAAAAGAGATTGAAAACACAGATGCATTCCTGCACTAAATGACTTCTGTGCTGTGAAGCCCTTCTCTGCCTAGATTTCTGGCCACTGCCTGACCTGATGTCTTCTGTCTGCTGAGTCTTGTAATTATTTCTTGAATGTTTCCTAATCAAAGCTTCCCATAACACTGAAATATAGGCTTGATTAAGCCAGCATGCAAGCCTCATGCATGAAGTATATGGAATATGGAGCACTTCTAGATTTATACTCTGTATTACAGTAGTTCTTTGACATTAACTTCTGTCCCAGGAGGTCTGAACTGAGAATACCAAGCTCATTTTAATTTGCAGTGCCAGCTAGATTTAGACTTTTTGACCCTACTGAAATTCTACTCAGATTTTTATAGTTCAATAAACTTATTGAATTTTAAAGTAGATCTCAAAAGAGGCAATAAACTGTTACAAAGTCATGAAATTATTTTATTATTTCTAATTTTTAAAAACTGAGTGTACTACAGCTGGCCTTCTTCCAGTGTTGATTCTTCCTCAACTGCATTATTAAAATAAATCCAAACAGTTTCCCAAGGAAGTTATAAATTCTTAGCAAAATTAGGAAGTTAGGAATTTTATGACATCAATTGTGAATGATGTAGTATTTTTTACACTACTTTTTAGAAGTGAGTTATTCTAGGTGATTTGATAAGCAGTACTCATAATTCCAAGTAGTATATTCTGGAGTCAGTATTTTCTGCACAGATAACCTGGTTTTATTCTACACATTCATTTTATTTTTGGGAGGTGGTTTATTTCTGTTTATTTGAGTTTTTTTAACAGACTTCGACTGGGGGGCTTTTCACTCCCTATAACTGTCTCCCTTCCTCCACCCTGATTTTTCTAGTGTGTTGGCCACCATGACAACAGGGATTTTATCTGACAAAAAGTTAAAAAGCTTTGGAAAACAAAGAGGCTAAAAAATGAAATACAGCTGTTTGCATACAAATATAAACCAGAAGGCCTCAAATACTTTCTACTGATTGGTTGAATTACTTGAAATGTGGCTCATTGTTTCATAATAATCAGCAGTTATTTTTCCCTATTAAAATGTAGACTGGCAAAGTATTGGAAACAGCTTTCTCAATCCATTTCCATGAAGAACTGGGAATATAAAACATCCCCATAACTTTTACTGCTTATACATTAAGGAACCCACCAAAACAAAACTGCACAGGTTCAAAATCCATTTTGTATATACATGCATATTAAAAATTATTTTATATACTATTTTTCAGTACTGAGGAGTCTTTCACAAAGTAGTATTTGTCATTACTGGTGGTGCAGTGAGTAGGCAAATGTGGCATCTGCCATAAGTTCAGTTGTAGCTCTCACACATTTTTAGGTGTGTTTAGATCTTATTTTATTGAGAAAGGAAATGTTGGCTAGGATTCTGGAGTTATACCCAAGCTTTAAAGAAAAATGATGGGAGATCAACTTCCAGTTGGATGCCAACCAAAGACAGACAGATTTATAGCTCCTTCATATATCACAGCACAGCAGGCTCAAGTCTGCATTGAAGTTCGCATGCCCAGTATGGTTTTAATTTTAACTGCGTAATAGTCGTTCACCTATACTTAAGCATAATGAAATAAAATACTTAAGATGCTGTTTTCATGATCATTTCAAATATTACTGGAGTAGCAGGGTATCCGGAGGAATGGAATAAGGCTGCAATATGAAAAAAAGATAGACAAATTCTGACCCACCCTGCAGCCAGCAACACATGCATCTACATCCACCTGCTCCCTAGCACGAAGAAAGATACTTAGTTTGTAGTAAGTATTCAACCACAAACACAGCAGAATTGCATGAATTAATGAAAAGAGGCAGATCATTTTGTCTTCTGTGCTGAGCTCCCTTGGGTGTGGGTGTAGGCAAGGAAGCACTAAGCTCCTGCAATTCTCATTTTTTGGATATTCTCCATACTGGAAAGCAGTGAAAGTTTGGCAGCTTGAGTAGTAGTGTCTTTATCAGTGTAAGTGATTGATTTGTTTTTCTTAATTTTTGCTTTTTTTTTTTTTGAGAGTGCACTTCAATTTTGACTTGAAAAATTAATTCCTAATAACTTTTTTTTAAATGCTGTATTCTTCTGTATTTTTCTTTATCCCCCCTTTCTTGTAAAGCAGCACAAGAGTCTTTAATTTCTGCAAGTGTGCTCCTATTTACTTCTAAAGGACTGAGATGATAACTCTGAGAAAGTTATTACTTAGATTTCTTTCAAAATGTAAATACTTGATAGTATGAAGTCCAGCTCTTCAGCTTGTCAGGAGCATGACAAGAGCTGACTGGGCTGTGGAACTAGATCATTGTCTGATGCTCTTAGCTTAGGAGCATGAGAGTTACTTAGTATTTGTGGACTTGAAAAATTATCTTTATTCAAATGATCTACCTCTTTCTGGAAGAATTAATAGTTTAAATCCTAGTAATACCTTTGTAATGATAATTCTGTTATACCTTGATGCAGTGAGTTTTGGGTAATGTGCTATGTGCTTTGGTATATTTATCATCTAAATGTTCTTAAAGCATCATTAGCAAATAAATATTTGATTTCCTTATGTACCTTTCCATACACACAGGTTAATAATGAATGGAGAGGTATGCATGTCTTCTAGAGAAAGTCCTATCTGCTATTCTGTCATTGGAATTTGCTAGGAAATCTTTTAATAGAGCTGAGAAGAGAGAAAGAGCGTACAAACAGACCTTTTGAAACCTGTTTTCACCATCACCTTTTTGGTTTTAGTATAATATTTTGTGTGGAGGTGTTCTTCTCTTGCCTCTTTCCTTGAAATCTTGTAAAAAAAAAAATTGGATATTAAGAAAAGGTAAGTAGAAAAATTAAAAACTCTCATTACTCTTAAAATTTTCTGTCAAATCTGAAAGAAAAAATTCTGATTTAGAAAATCAGAAAAAGTCAGTTTTCTTGATGGTGTGTATCAGTTCTTCAATATGTTTCTATTCCTAAGAAGTTTTTCAAATTCATGTTTACCTCAAAAATATCAGATTAAAATAGAGTTCTCATCTTTTCTAGATTTTTATTTTGGAGGTCATACTTGTAGTTAACCTAAACTAAAGAAGTAACAATTTAGTTTTGATAAATGAGGAAAAAAATTAGATGGAAAAACAGCCATTGTTTCTCCTTTCCTTCCAAGTTTCTTGCAGTGAGAGCAGAGTCCTGAGAAACTTTATATATAAAGTTATTTTGCTTTAGTAAGACTTATTGGGAATGAATGTTCCTAAACCAGCAAAAGTGTATTCATTTGTAGTTATCACAAGAACTAAAAATATATATTAAAAAAAGAATAGACATGTGGTAGCTTTAATATATTTGTATGCATAATTCTTGCTAATGAAGTACGGACTTCAAATGCACTCAGTTTTAGAAAATAGAAAATAAAGCTGAAACATCAACACTGAATGTTATTGGTGGTTCTGTTTGCTTTAATTCTGTTGCTCTTTATCTGGTTCTCTTGCTGAGGTTAATATAACCTTACATTCAGTGGCCAATTGTACGTTTTGAAGTTTCACACATGGTTTGAGTTTCTAGAGGTCTCCTTTAATTTTATCCATGCATAAATTCAGTGTCTAGTCTAAGCTAGTTATCTAAGCTTCCTGCATTAAAGTCTACAGTGAGAGGCATCTTGTCCAAACCTGTCCCAAGACTGGTATCTAAAGTGTGGGCAAATGTACTCCCATGAAGCTTTTATCTGTCCTGGTTGAAGGGGAAATTGTTTCCTTAGACTAGATACCTGACTTCTTGCCTAAGGTGGTAGATGAGGTAAGTACCACTTCATGTGATAAAAACATAGTTTTAAGGCTTCCTCAGTGCAAGGAAGATAGGCTAGTGATTTTGCACTTAAGTAGCCCTGGTAAGCCTTCTCATTCTTTTAAAGCTAAACAGGAATAAATCCATGCAAGGTAGACCCAAAACAGTAAGTGAACTTTTGTTTACTAGAGAGTAATTTTGGAGCACTTTACTGTGTACTCATTCAGTTCTTAAAATATCATATCAGACTGCTGGGAGAAGCAAATATAAGTGTGGTGTATTCCTTGGTATTACTCCATGGGTTTCTTAAAACCGATGGGCGGAATGAGCAGCTTAGTGATCCTCAGTTTTAATTTTAGCTCAGACTCCAAAAGCTCAGCTTTAAGCACATTTTATTACTGCTTTACAGTTTAGCCTCCTGTCAGTCATTTGGCCTGCAGATCAAACAAGCATGTCTTCCTAGGACTGACTACAAAGGAAGTTACCATGGTTCAGTTGATGCCTGTTAACTAGTTGAATTGGGATAACTGAGTTCTATGTCTGTGCCCTTTTAATTCTCTAGGAAAGTCATATAGTGTCTCTGGTTCTGCCTTGCTTAGAGCCAAAAGAAATAGAGGTAGAGACTGAAGCAGACTAGGAATCATAATCTTGGCAGTGCACAGAAATTCATCTAAATACAAGCATACTATGTCACAGTTGCTTCCAACATAATTTGAGGCAGATGCCCTCAGTCTGTTCTTCTCCAAACTCAGTTTACAATTCCTATCACTATTTCCAGCTGTAGGAGAGGCAAGAAACAGTCTGAAAACTTCAGTATTCCCTTTTCTATAGAAATGTAGGTGAAAACCTCATTTGCCTCTGGGAAACTGTATTTAACCTATGTTTGCTATGTATTAACTGCAGCTTGTGAGAAACTATTATTTTCCTTTTAATATTGGATTTCTAATTCATATTGTTCTGAATCCAAATCTGCCTGTCTCTATAATCCTTATGGGAGGATGGGAAAATGTTTACATCTCAGATAAATTAGCTCAGTAGGAAATATTCCTCCCTTATCCTCCAACAATATGCAACTGTTTAGTACCAGCACATTCTCAAAGCTTAGATCATAGTCCACAGTATTGGGCAGAGAGAGCTGGGCATCTCAAATGATATGAAGCTTGAATGATATTGGAAAACATTTTACTATTTTAGCCTGAGCTTGTAGGAATTGGGCAGCTGTTTTTTTCTTTGATCACTGCAGTAGAATAAAATGGAGAGGAAAAACAGGTACAAAAGGATCAGACCCAGAGAGAGAGAGAGTAAAAGCAGACATTTTTAACAGTGAATTGAAAATAGGCTGACCTTATCTGCTTCAATTTGGTGCCGTAGTTTTGCATAATATTACTAGGACTCAGAATTCCAGTGTGACTGCAAGGTCACTACTTAACTAGCAACTGGGGTGGATGTACAGAATACTTTCAGGTCTCATTAAAAATAATTGGAACTGAGAGTTCTCAACATCTGGCATCATTGGGTCCATCCTTAATGCCTTTGTGAAAGACCATTATAAATAACATTTTTCGGTAGATTTATATGAAGTTATATGAGAGGGTATAACATTGAGGATATGTATCTAGTGACTAAAAAATGAATTAATTATTAGGCTTCTTCACATCCTCAGTTACTTCATATATATGTTTACTTTTTCACTTATCCCTTATTAATATGCTTGGGCAATTACTGTGTTAGCAGACAAGTATTTTTTGCTAAGACTAAATCTAAAGAAAATATGACTTTATACTGAACCCCAGGAATCATTCCTCATGTGAGAGAAGAAGGTGTTATAAGACTGAATTTTAAGCAAGCTGGAAAGTGTGACATGTTGGCTGCATGTCCCTTAACTAAATGAATAAGCTGGCAGTTGAGAAAAGGATGTGCTTTTTAACTGAGAAACAACTGGACAGAAAAGATGACTGCTATGCCAAGCTGAATGAAAAGCCTCTAGAGAAAATGCTCTGTGGCAGTTTCTTTTGAAGTGAGTTTCTAGATCTTTGGAAGGAACTTCTCAGGGCTAGACTGGAAGTTCTCTTTAGTTATTTGACTGCCAGAAGTTGAACTACAGCACACATTTACCTCAGGAGAAGACAGATTCAGGAATCGACTCAGCATAAAGTAGGCATGTGCTGCTTATGGTTATTTTGTATGGCACTGTTACCACAAAATGCTGTTTTTCTCCTGCTTGCTTTGAGACTCAGCTTCTAGCAAATCATGCCATTAGGCTCACAGTGTTCTCATGCACTGAGATTGACAGCTCTGCATGTTTGCAACATGAAATTAGGAGGTGAGAGAAAAAGAGTATCTCCTCCTTAGCCTAACAGAAGGATGCCCAGAACACCTACCTGCTGCCTTCAATTTAAGAATGACAGTAGTTAAAAATTAGGTGTTCAAGTATTTCAAGAGCACAGAGTTGTGAGAGTTAAGCAACTGGAGCAGTCAATGAAGAAAATTAAGTGTATCTGAAGGGAGAGCTGGTACAAAACAGCACCATTTTTTGGGGCGAGGAGGATTCCTCCTCCTCTTTTCTATTGAGATGCATGTTTTACAGTTGCACAGTGAGTACTTCATCCAATATTTCATCCAGTTGGGATCCAAACTGTGAATGTCTCTCCTGAGAGCAGGATACAGCTGTGTTCTTTGTTGTGTAATTCTTACTGACAAGCACAAAAAGTAGACATGGTTTGAATTCTCTGCAGCCTGAAGAGGACCCAAAGGAATGGCCTGAAGTTGTGTCAGAGGAGGTTTAGGTTGGATATCAGAAAAAGGTTCTTCACCCAGAGGGTGGTTGAGTGCTGGAACAGGTTCCCCAGGGAAGTGGTCACAGCACCAAGTCTGACAGAGTTCAAAAAGCATCCAGATGGTATTCTCAGGCAAATGATGTGACTCATGGGGATGGTCCTGTGTAGGACTTGATGATCCGTATGAGTCCCTTCCAACTCTGTAATTCTGTGAAACGTAAATGAACAAATGGGAGAGGGGGAGCCAAATAATTTCTCTCTTTATTAAATGATTGTTTAATGGAAAATTCCAAAGTGAGCTAAAGTGTTAAGAAAAAGAAAAAGAAAAAAAGAAAAAGAAGATGAAAAAACAAAAAAATAACAAGCAGAAATAAAATTCCAGATCCTACAGTCTTAAAAGGGATGTAGTAGTGGGCCAGTATATCCTTATGAAATGACCAAAGGAAAACTACAGTGGCTGGATATTTATTAGTGAGAACATGGGAAATAGTTCCACATGAATAAGGCAGCTACACTTTGACCATTTCCTGCTTCAACTGAGTGTTTAGGCTGTGGTGCTTGCTGCAAAAAGGATTAGATCTGTTTTTAAAAACAGATTCTCACTGTGGAAAATCGGCTACTGGCAGCAGTGTTTAGCTCTATAGTAGAGTCCAAAGGCGATTGTCCTGATGGCTTCTAACTTCCTCCAGGGTCTGTAACGTGATTACATTGCTGTGGGGCTGGCTAGACTGCTTTTCCTCTGGGAGCAGTTTAACCTTTAATTTGGAGGAATTTGCACTGTTACATATCTGGGTACAAAGGTACTATCATGTGGTTTATGCTTTGGATGTTCGTTGTCTATTTCCACATACACTTTAGATTGAATCTATGTTATATGAAATCAACATATTCTCTTCCAAGACCACCTACCATCAGGATCCTGACATCATGTTTTTCTTGAGAATCAGTGAGGTAAATTGTACAGACCATGCTTTCCAGCCTTCACTTATAGCAAGCAGTTTGTTCATAAGACAAAGCAATAGTAGTTGAAACACTGTTCTTTTTAATATAAAAATGTTCATGTTTTATGTATGTTTTATCTGTTAATTTATTTAATACGTACAGTTGGGACTTTTATAATGTTCCCAATCCTCATTGGCCTTATTGATGTTGCAATGATTGAAAGATTTTGAGGCTTTTATTCCTCCTAGTGCTTTCCCTCTCCATTCTTAACATTTCTGCATTTCAGTTTTACTGGCATAAGGAAAACCTAATAAGCAGTAGCTATTTTTAATAGATCTTTCATTTATTTCCATTGCAACTATCCTCAGAAGTATGAAGATACTTTTTACGTTAAATACTATGTACTTTGCTCTTCTACTGCTGTTGGTATTAGCAGTCACAATTCTCTAAGTATTAACACCTGTCATGAAAATAGAATTCTTTATCAGTTGTTTTACTAATTATTTAGCAATGATGTAATTGTAATCATAATAGAATACAGAATGTTAATGTCCTTTTATTTGCTGTTTCTTTCTGGATTTGTATTGCTTGTATGTATCAAAACTTTTTTGAAAACTTACTCCATGCAATTGTCAGATCATTTATAGTTTTTAAAGCTTTATTTTTGCTAAAAGAGTCAGATTTGTTTTGTATACCCAAGTAATTTCTACAGTTGAATTAAGCTTTTTAAATTAAAACTTTATCCTCATTCAAGTGTATAATTTAAATTGTTTAATGAGGTGGAATGAATTTCCATCTGAACAGTATCTGTTTCATAGTCATGGTAGATCTCTTTTTATAAGACAAATGAAATCTAAACAGAGATGTAACTGAAAAAATTGACATTTTACTTGATGTACATATTCATAGGAAATTCTGAGATATTTTGCTTTGTTTAATGTACATATTCATGTGGAGCTTTTTGTCTTGTAGACTCTGTTCATTGTTAATATTGTTGCCACTACAATTAGCACTTACATGGCTGTATTATTCTAGTATTAAGGAGGTCATCTGGTCCAGCTTAGAAGGAGGTCAAAGTTAGATGAGACTGCTCAGGCCATGTCCAGTTGAGTTGCCACATCTCAGAGGGTTGAAATTTCACAGCACTTCTGGGCAACCTATTACAGTGTTTGACAACCAGTGAGGAAAATATTCTTAGCATTGGCACCTGTATTTGGCTCAAATCAAAAGTATTGGGGTTAGTTTATACTTCAAAAGTGTAGAAAATGTTTTAAATCATCCAAATAGCTTATTGGCAGAAGAATGAACAATTAAGAAAATAATCTTCTGTACCAAATTTTAGGCTGTTGTCTTCTCTCCTGGAGCATCTACCCTCTTAACTGTTAGAACTTCAGTTCAGCAGCACTCCTCTTGTCCTTATGTTGCACATATGAGCTATTTCCAGGACTCGATATTACTGGGTAGATATGAGGTATTAAACAGCACTATAAAATTTTCTTATTGATAGCACACAATTTATGGACCACAGCTGATTAAAGCTCAGGTGTACCTGCTCCAGAGACTTATTTATACAGGGAATTGCAATGATGTCATAGAGTGTTTTATGAGATGAAACTTTTTTATATGTCATTGTTCATATCCTCTAGGAAGTTCTGTGTATCTTATCCTGTTCTGTGCCATCTGCATTATTATTGGTGGTGATGTGAAGTTTCCTGTTATTGACAAGCCCTAATAAAGCTAGATATTAAGAATGTCTTCCTCTCGTAATATAAAGGATTACGTGGGGTTGTATTTTTGCTATGATTACAGCAGTTTTTCCCTGAAAGTTGTTGTATTGTAATACTATAGTAGGTCTGGGGGTGTTTTTGAGTTTGAATTAAAATCTCTGCAGCTAGACTATTTCTTTGCACATGTTCTTAACCATGTAGCAGTCAAATCTTTTTAGTCAATGGCATTCTAATGTTAAACTTTATCAGGAAAAGTGCTGGATTTTGGTGTTGTATCACTTGTACAGGTAGAAGTTCAAAATTCAGTTAAAAATTGCCTCTATTTATTTTGTAAATAGATGGAGATTGTTCATGGTTTAATTTAGGGAAATACTTTGTAGAGACATAAAAAAAATGAAAAGAAGAATCATTGCACTGTCAAATTTGGAGGTTTAGGGCTATTTTCCTTATTTTTCCTTCCTTTTTACTTTTTTGTTTTTTTTTTTCCTTTCAGTGGCAACTGTTTGAAGCTACTCAGGAGTTTGGAATGTTAGAGTAACTCTCAGGCAGCTGGATTAGTGGACAGGTGATGTAGTCATGGGTATCACATACCTCTCCAATTTTTCACATGGATATTACCTTCATGTATATGGGGTGTGAGTGTGTGCTATGTATATATATCTTCCAGAAACTCCAGACAGCTGTATTTTTGTTGATAATGTATATGAAACAATGTACCAGTCAGGTGGTGGGAAGAACAGTACATTTCTTCAATTTATTAAATACTGCATAAGTATCCATTTACATTCTAGCTATGAAAACATAAGCCTGAAATTCCTTTTTTTTCTTTTTTTTTTTTTTTTATTTGTTTCGTTTTGGTTTTTAGTTATCTTTTCTCCTAACAATGGACATTTTAATTTTAAAAAGTAGACAACAGGATATGTTCATAACATGATGACAAAAAAGTATTACAGTCTGCAAGTTAATAAAGGGCAGCCATGTGATGAACACAATTTAGTTCTACTTTTGTCCCAGATGTCTTGGATCTAGAAATTAAAGATAAGTTTCCTACACACTAGTACAGGCTGTCACTGCTAAGTGTTTCCAGACTCACTGCATGTGTGCGCTTTAAACCTATACACACATAGTATGTCTTATCCATAGGGGATAATACAATTGTAATTCTAGAATCATCCTCTGCAACATTAATTCTTACAGCCTGACTGATAAGTTTTAATAGGGGTATTCTGTCTAATTTTGTTTTCATTAAATGTTCAATATTTGGTGCTTTTTATTTCTTCCTATTTAAAATGGTTAAATACTCCCATAATTCTGAAGCAGTCTTTACTGATAAAGTAACTTGGAACTTGAAAGAAGTACCAAGTTGGTTTTGATGATCTGTCTGTGACCTTGGAAGGAGGAGAGGGTGAATATGCTTGAACCGCCTGATGTTCTTCAGACCAAGACAAAGTTCCTGCAGAAAGGCTGAGGTTTCCCTGCCAGAGAGAACACTGCTGTTCTCTTGCACATGAGCATAGTGTCTCCCCAGGCAGGTAATGGCATGAAGGTGAGAGCATGAGTTGGGTCTTCCGCCCTTCTGCATACCATTTGGAGAAGCAGCAAGTGTTTAGCTGCCATGTCCAGTCCCTTTATTCTTACACTGGTAAGTGTTATAAAAAGACTTAGCCTTCTGTTTATGGACCACATAAAATGAAAGGGAATTCTTCAGTCATCTTTGTCATGCATTGCAGGAAGCCTTATGTGAAAGCTGTGGCATTTCTGCAATACAGGACATAAGTTTTCTGTGGATGTCTTTCTGCTGTAATCTGCCCCACAGAAAAGAGACTTATATGAGAAAATCAACCAGCATGAGGCTACTGAAGGAGTACTGTGTTTTTATAGCTATGACCATGTTGGAAGGATCACTCTAAGAAGGTTCAGTTATAAAAAAAGATTATTTTGGACATGGGAAGAACTTTCTAGGCTTCAAATGGAGCTTTACGTGGTCATGATCCAAATTATGCAATTCAAGTACCCATGAAAAAGGGACATAGATTTTGAGTTCTTAAGCTGGCATAGGAGAAAAGGTTTAGGTTTCTATGGGTGGTTGGTCAGCACCATTCTGAAAATATAGCTATTTTCTTATATATGCTCAAATATATATTTTATATATATATATATATATATATACATACGTGGGAGAGCTGTCGCATATATATATGCTCATATATGTATTCATATATATTTTCAAATATAGCTATTTGCTATATTTGAAAATATATATATATGCTAGGTTATGACACTAGGAGTTGTGGTGTTCAAAGTTACAAGTCAGTTTGGAAAAGATAATCAGTAAAATTAATTCCAGTCAGAAAGTATTGCATGGTATAAAGTTGGTCTAAAGATTAATACAATGCTGTTGCTGCCTTTAAGAGCAGGAAGGAAGCTCTTGAAGCATTCTGAAACAAAGTATCATGCATTAAAAACTTTCATAGCTTTTTTGAAAAAAATATCTGTAAGAAGTATTTTTATTCAGAGAAATAACAAAATTAGAGCAGTCTACATATAGAGCAGTCTATGTATAGTAGCCAGTCAAGACTGGAATGGTATACATGTATGTAGTGTAATTTCTCCTGTACTTTAATTAAAAAAAAAAAAAAATCATCAATCACTCCATGGTTCTTTATGGCAGTAAGTTAATTGTATGTGTCATTTAAGTATATAATTCACCTGCAGCATTGATACTCTTGATTTCAAGGTTCTTTCTAAAGAAAACTTCTAGATATAGAAGATGTGAGGATTTTGGAGGTCTTGTAAAATTCCTTTTCACTTGAGTTTTGTCATAAGTATGGTGCATTTAAAAGACTAAAAATTCACTTGGATTGTTTCACCTTTACAAACTTATTTATGCAAAGCCCATTTATAAGGAATGGGTTTGTAACTTCGTTCTGAAATTACCATCTACCTACTGCAGAATTGGTGGGAAGCATAGAAATGGCTTTATGACCTGAAGTGGTAGAATATAGTAACAAAAACTGACTTAGGGGCAATTCAAAAGTACTGTAAAAATGTTTGGTTGCTGCTTAAACCTAAACAGAGACATATAAAAACAATAATAAATATGTATGCAGCCCTCTAATATGCTTGGTTGTACAATTTTTGACTGGAAAAGCATAAGTGAGTAATTAGATAATTGCTGCCCTGATTGAGCTTAATAGGAAACATTTCAATTAGGCTAAAACTACACAGAGAGGAAGTAGGCTTTTACAAAGGGAAACATTCCTTGTCATGCAACTGTCAGCATTTGCCCACACGAAGAGATGGGATTAAGTGGATCTATGCAAAGGAAACAAAAAGGAGGAAAGAAAAAGAAAGAAAGAAAAAAAGACTGGTGTAATTATACTTGTACATAAACAGTGTCTTCTGATACAATTTCTCGATGATTCCAGTTTTGATAACATTGCTCTTATAAACTTCTTGGCTGCACCAAATGATAACATTAAATCTATAGAAAAGATCAAGTTTCTGCTTTAAAAAAAGAAACAGAGAGAACGTCAGAAAACTTTTCTCATTCTGCATAATTTAATGGGTTTTTTTCAGATTATCCTCACCAACAGTGTAAAAAGTAGTGTGAGATCTATGGGTTTTTCCTTCTGGAAAGTACCTGTGCACTATCCAGAATACAGGGATTTCTCTGCAGAATTACTTCTGTGTCAGGAGCCAATTCCCTCTTGATGGTGGATGGGTGAATACCTGACCTGGAACTGCAGGACAACAGGAGACAGTTTTCTGTGGGTACTTCCAAAGACTCCAGCCATACCTGCTGCTGTGTGTGGCAGTGTAGCTCATGGGCATTTTGTCCATGTTAATGCCATCCTTGCATTCATGCCAACAATTAGGAAAAATGTTTTTTCCGTGACTGGCTGGTGTGTTAAAATAAAACTGAACAGATGCTCTGTTGCCGTCTAATATTACCATCCTCCTGGCCCCTCAAGGCTGCGCAGCCACCGCTGATGAAATCACACACAACAGTTACATACCTTGTAAGTCCATTACAGCCCTTATGGGCCCAGAAATGCAGCTAGGGTCGAGGAGTAGCAGGAGGACTGAGAGACATGAGTTGAGCAGTATGCAGGAGGGTGAAAAGTGTGTGTGTGGCACACAAGTACTGCTTTTTCCTTGTGGAAAAAGCCTTTCCTTGGTTTGCCTGTGGGGACATGTGACTCTTCAACAGTAATTTACCACCTAAGAAGGAATAACTATTTTCATCTGGCTAGAAATTGTTAGGTTACAAATACCAACTCTTTGTTAGTAAGTTGTAAGCCACTGAGTCTCTATGTGACATTACCATCGTTTCAAAAGTTTATATTCAACTGCTAAGAAAGTTTTCTAAGCCAAGAAGGACTGTGCTGGTTTTAATGCTCTGATCGAGGACACATCTCTGATGAGAACAAAGATGCTGTTGAGCATGAATAGTCAGTCAGGAATGTGTGGCTTTTCTTGTGGGAGTTGTGGATACCACTGGGAGAGGTTAAATTATCTGTTAAATGTTGCGTTAGGGCACAACAGATACTGAGATACTGATGATTTGTCTTTTGGAAGCAATGCCTAATAATAACACCAAATATTGGTATTATTAAGGATACCACAGAATCCTATGGCTGTGCAGGGTATTCCCCATTGTGGTATTTTATGATAAGGGTTGGAGCATTTCAGTGATGAATGAAGGAATTTCACTTGTCTGAGGAGGGACTATATTTCATCAGTCAGTGTTTTGCAACGTAGTGTCTGACTTTGGGTCTGAAAACGGGAAGTGTATTACTCTTGCGTTGGTAGAATTATGTACGGCCATTTTCAAAACAGTAAACTTTTGGATACATCTAAAGAAAAAAGGGATTATTTCTAGTGAGTTTATACCTGCAATCTTGTATTTGGGCACTAGGAAAGGAAAAAGGGGGTATTGAATTCCATTCCTAATGGACTGCTGATTTCAGAGGAACATTTGCTTTATATGCCAAAAATGAGAATGAAGCTAGTGTGAATGTGAGGTCATCAATGAAAATAAGATGATGGTAGTTTCCATTTACATACACCAAAACTTAATGTGTAGCATGAATGATTCATGTAAAGACTATAGCTTTGGTTTTTAATGTGTTTTTCTGCATGCAAAGTTTATTAAAGTTCCTTTTTCATATACTAAATATTAGATAGAATTTTAATATTTTCACATGGTACAGCCAGTAATTCCCCAGAGTTTCTTGTGGGATTGTTGCAATTGCTGCTGAAGCCCAGAGTCAAGTTTGTTTAGCCTAGAAATAGTTGGCCTGAGGTAAAGGACTATTGGAGGTTTTCACATTTGCAGTTTAATTTAGTAATTTATGTTTGCATGAAGTATGACAAATTGACTAATGACTGCCCTAAAGAGGGATGCCATCCTGGCATTTCATATGCAGAAATCTTACGGCAATATCAACTATCTACCCTAAAGGGCAGAAATAACTCTGCTGCTCCATTCTTAAATGTTATATTTTAGTTAGGTACAGTTCCTCATGTAGTCGTCTTTTCCAGGAGCTGCTTTTAGCTAGAGTTCTGCATTATGACAGAAGCTTGATATTCTGCCAGAAAAGCTGGAAATGAAGGCAACTTAAAATAAATACTGGTGATATTTCTCTTTCTCTCTCCTTTTCTCTTTCTCTCACTCTCTCTCTCTTTAAGGAAAGGCATATGTTCTTATCCTAACTTGTCCCAGTAGAGGGTCAATTACAACCAGTTGGCCGCAAGTCCAATCCAAGAAAAATACTGAGTACAGAAACTTCAGCAACAGGTACCAAGGGCCTCTAGTACAGTCACTCATTCCCAGTACATATGAAATGTGAACATAAAGCCTATGGGTAAGATATTTTTAGGCTCTAAGTTTCCCATGATGGTCCAAAATGAATCAATAAATTAAAGCAGACATTTTTGTGTAGTTAGGTATTCTCCTGGATAACTCTTTAAGTGTCCACAATAGTATGAGATCTTTTATATGAATCATGAGAATAGAACAATGTCTTATTTAGAAAAATATGCCTTGCCAAATGTTCACGTATAGGCTTATATTCTGCAACTTGCTCTTGTAGGGTCAAGTAAACATTAAACTATAGAGCTAAATGAAAAACCAAACATGTATAATAATAATCATGCAAAGGAAAAAAAAATACACGAGTGGTCCGTTTTGCTGATGTCAGTCCTAACATTCTCGCACACACTGCATCTTAGGACCAACTTCCAGTAGTGAATTCACCTCTGGTGAAACAAGTTTCTCCAAAATCAGCTCAGGTGTAAAAGCAACAGCATATTAATGCCTGAACTCTGCCAGATTGACATGGCAGCTTTGACTGCTGCACAGATGTAATGGTGTCAAGACCAAGGCCAGTGTTAGCATTTAGCAGTATCTTTGGGCAATTGTGTTTAAAGACCAGGCAAACTTTAGACATGTAATTTATTCCATAGACAAGCTGCAGAAAGAGAGGTAAATGTTACTCGGTTTTGATGGAAGCATTTAATTAAGCTGGCTTCTCTTCTGTGCCTCAGTATTTACAGAATAAAGAAGGAATATGTGGCTGCTAACATTATTACTTAAGCTGCATGTTAATTAGATTTGGAAATCTAATCTTTCTCTTTTAGAGAAAGCAGCAATGCAGGTTTGAAATGGCACTGCTCCCACTGCTCCACCTTAATCTCTATGCAGGAGACCTTTTGTGGCAGCCCTTGCATGCTTTTCCTTCCTGTGTTTTATCCTTGTGTGCTTTCCGTATGTAATCCAGTCATTCTTAGCCCTTGAGTTCTTGGATGCATGTGATGGAACAACACCCCAACCATTCTGTTGGTATTCAAGGAGTGGAAACAGAACTCCAAAACTCTTAAGCACCAATTGAAGAGTTAAGACCTCCCAGCCACAGAAACTAATTGTTCAAAGGCTCTCTAGATTCCATAACACATGCCAGCAGATGATATGAACTCATCTGTTTCCAGACTGGTTAAAATATTTTTAATGGAACATATTTCTCTATAAAAGATAAAAATGCGGTTTTAGTGCAATAAAAAACCTTTGTGGGAGCACCTTATTTTGATAACTTCTCAATAATAAGAATAGAAATGAAGCCAACAATTTTCTGAATTCATTTCAAAAATATATGGTTTTGAGATGATAAAATGTTTTATTTCAATGATTATGTCTGGACTTGTGTGTATGTGTTTTCGATATTTACGTATAACATTTATTTCAGCTTGTAACATTATGTTTTATATCATAATATGTTTTAAGTTTTTAAAAATATTATAATTGGCATGCTAAGAAATTTATTTTTTTCCTCTTGGAAAACTGAGTATACTCAATAGTGCCAAAGGGAAAATTTTACATTATAGAAAGCCAGACTATCTTAGTAGTCCTGATACTTTTCCTTTTGAATTTTTAATGTGTGGAAATTATTAAAATGTTCCTCCCCTTTTTGTGATTTTTCCCCTCTCACAACTATCAAGTTTGCAATATAATGAAAATTCTAGTTATACTGTCCCTACTGTCAAAGACCACAGGAAATTTGCTCAATCTTTAAACTTGCTATCAGTTGTTTCTGGTGATACTATTTCTGTTAGAGTCCGTGGCTCTCACAGTAACTAGTTTTCCCTTTTTCCTATGGTGTATTAGACCAGATTTTCATGTAGAAGTTGTCGATTTGCATGCTCTTGTCATACAGACAGGTGTAATTTACTTTTAAAAAGAAATTTAGGTGAATCAACAAGTACTGAAACTTATTGTCAGTCATACTGACACTTTGTAGTTTCGTGGTTAAACCCCTAAGACAGAGATTTAGGAAATCTGTCTTCAGCTCCTAATACTTTCAAAACCCTCCTATCTAACCTTGTGCAAAACATTTTTCATAAACAAAAGGAATAATTTTTCATTTTCTCAAGATTTTTTCCTAATAATCCCTTCATTTATTGTTTATAAGTCATTCTGATGAAGTCCCACTGGTTGAAAAGCTGTCAGTATCTGAGGACATATCCTTTTCCTTGTTGGTTAAATGTTGGTTAAAGGGCTTCTTCAAAAAGATTAATGCTCATGATCTTCTTTTTTGATTGGTTTTGTGTTCTGTTTTGTGTTTTTTTTTGGTTTTGTGGGTTTCTTTGTCATTTGGTGGGGGGTTTTTTTAAGACTAGAAGAATGATCAAGACATGACTTTTTCTTTAAATAAAATGCAGACCGACCTGAAAACTGAATGGCTGATATCTAAGGAAATTATTAGAAGACAAAAATTGAAATACTGAAAATTATTACATTAGTACCTTAGTAGACTTTATTAAAATTAAATATATGTAGATATTCCAGTAAACAGAATACTGCTTTTGAGGGTTGTTTTTGTTTAGGCATTGTTTGGGAAGATACTCCTTAGGGAAAAGTAGAAGCCTCTGGTATACAAAGCAGAGATAAGTGGTATATCTACTGACAAAAGGGTGATGTTGCAATTAGTTTGATTTAATATATTTTTATGTTTGTCCAAGCTATTTTGTGAAGCAATTTTGAATATCAAATTGTTTGAAAGAAATAAAAGCAACCTGTGAATGATTTGCAAATCATAAATAATTAATAATAACATAGACAGCTCAATAAGCTCAATAACATCAATCGACTCAATAACTCAATTGGCTAAATAACTCAATATTGACATCTCAATAAACATTGAACCTGGGACTCAGTGTGGCTCACATTTTATGTCTGAACTGTACAGATCTGATAGGAAAATCTGCAAACAGACAACTGTAAAATCACATCGTTATGTTTAAGTTAGGCTGTGAAAAACTAGCATTCCTCAAGGGAGTCACACTGTTATTCAACCTAATTTTGCAGAACAGAAAGCTGCTGATTTCCAAAGTGTTAAAGATATCAGACAGAGAGAGCCATCACTTCTTTTTTTTGTTCTTTTTTAAGAATACTAGCTTGGGCGTACTGCAGAGCAGTAACATTGCCATTCAGTATTCCAAGGAAGGTTAAAATTGCAGTGAGAGTCTGTCCTTGGATGACAAAAGCTAGGATATGGTAGATGTGAATTTGGTAGGTTCAAACCACCTGTCTTGGCTGCATTCATTTCATAAGCTTCAGTGTTTTGCAAAGAGCCACAAGATCATGGAATCATAGAATGGCTTGGGCTGGAAAAGACCTTAAAGATCATCTGTTCCAAACACCCTGCCATGGACAAGATCAGTGTAAGACCTGTAATACACAGTGTGACACACAACTGTGTCACAGTGGTGACTGAGGAGGCTGTTCATGAGCCAAACAAATGAGATGGAGAAAAATGCCAAAAGGGCAAAGTAGGTATGTTGGAAGGACATACAGGATGCATTATGACAGATGATGTCCATGTAGTACTCCCTGTGAATGCAGGGAGCGAACAGTTGGAGAATTCTCAATAGCTTTCAATTAGACTGTGCTGATCCAATATACCTCAAAAAGTACCTAAAAGTCTAGTATAAGCATACACAGAGGTTTCATCCTCACCAGCTACTTCATTATTTATTTGCTTATTTGACTGCTCTTATTATCAAAGGTTCATCATAGTTTGTAAATCTTGCTTCACAGTTCTTCCTCAATACTTGCTTTTATGCACTTTTGCAGAACTGTACAATGACAAGAGAGAAAATCAACTCTGCAAAAGCTCAGTAAGGAAGACAAAAGCGTTATACGGAGTTGACTTATTCACAACAATCTGGAGTTTGATGGCTCTGGCTGCAGACACTGAATGTGTTCAGCAGGCACATTGTCACTCATGTGGAAAGACTCTCCAAGTAAATTCCCTACATAACATCTATGTTGAAAATATACATCTGTAACATTTTTTTCAAAGCAAAACTTTGAACATTGTGTATTTTATCCCCAGTTATGACTACTAGAAAAGACTAGAATGGAAAGCTAAACTGATAGCATTCCAAATATTTTGTTGATAGCATTTTTGGGTGCATGGAAATAAAGCTAATGCTGAGATTTTTGGGCAAGTGAATACCTTTTTTTCCTGCTCTGAAAAATTATTAGTTACTTCATTTCAGTAGGAATTTTCTATGCAGATGTTATTGCTCCAAACTTTGGCATAAAAACTGCACATCAGGCAGAAGTTGTTGTCACCTTTTCTGAGAGCTGGAAGGGAAATGGTGTATTTTTTTAAAATCCTTTTCAAAATTTCTTTTTTTCTTTTTTTCTCCATCTCTTTTGACTGACAGTTTAAGCTAAGACCAAAACTTATAAAACAGGTATAAAGAGAATAAAAGGAAGAATACAGAAGAAAATTCAGCTATTGTTCCATGGCAAGATTACTTTTCCTGTTACAAGGTCATTAGAAGACTATCTTTTCCTGTCTTCTAAACGCAAGGCAACCTTCAGTGTCTTCTGATGCTACTTCATATATCATGGTAAAAGTACATGTGTGGGTGGGTAACATATTTCAGAAAAAGCAAAAGCTGCTTTGTGGAAACAGCGTAGTACCTCTTAGATCTGAGTACTCAATCCCTAAAATAACAACATTTCTCATTTTCTTGTCAAATTAGGAAATAATGCATATTTGAATTTGCAGCTGATCGACTTGCAGACAATCATTTGGTGATAATTGGTTTTGCTACATCACTAAACAGTTATTTTCAAACTGTTCTGTCTTTAAATTCTTAACTTCTATATCAATATTACTCAGTGGCATCTGATGCATTCTTTTAAGTCCTCATTTCTATCTTTGTTTTGCTAATCTTCTTAGTACCAGCAGCAACTGCAGAAACAGGACAGCAAGAGGAAAATAAAGAAGAGCTAATAACATCTTAGTTATTTCCGGGACACTTTTTGTCATGGAAAAGTGTCAAGAGAAGGTAATATCTTACTTACCAAACGTTAGCATACTTATCATTAAATCTCTGACTCAGCTCCTGAGCCAGCAATTTTTGTATGAAGCATGTTTTCAAAAGGTTTGTGCATCAAGCCTTTTTTTTTTTTTTCCAATCAAAGTTTTTAAGAATATATGTTATTCAGTTACCAAACTTGGAGAGGCAAGGAGTTCTAATACCAGATGTGACTCTTTACAAAGCTAGACACATTCATCAACTGCTCACAGTGTGTTGGCTTCTTATTCTGCTTTCTTGTCTATTGCTGGCCTATAGGCCTGAGAAGCATGCTGTTTCATAAACATAAATATTCATGAATTTAAGGGTTTGGGTATGGTCCAGTATTCTGTACCTCCTTTGGCAGCCTCCAAAGATAAAGAACAAAATAGACAATATGTGGCCAACTGAATTGGAGCTGAATTTATGATACTGCATTTCAGTGCCCAGCGTATGAGGAATTTCCTAGTAAAATACTGCTTAGAAACATGTGGCTTGGGTCGAAGATCATAAAAACAGTCAACAGCCTCACATATCTTCTTATTGTAGATTGGGCTGCTATAAAGATGCAAACTAGTGCTTTAGAACTACTGTTTATTTTTATTTGATTTGTAAGTTAGCAAAGATAAAAAAAATGCAGAAATAAAAATCCTCAAAAACAATTTGAGAATATTTTTTCATTTGTTATGGATTTTCTTTTCTGTATTTTTGAAGAAGTTAATAAAATAAAAATCCCTTTTCTGATTGAGATAGTGGAGTATTATGAGAAAGAAAACAATTACATTCATGTTTTTTAATAATTTCTACGGTTTGGTGCGTTTTCATTTGAAAAAGCCTTTAAGCTGAAAGTATAGAATATTTACAAATAAAGCTGTTTCTAAATCTAATAGCTGTTTGAATCACATTAGGGGACTCTAAACCTGCATTTCTGATGTTGTGCTAGATCTGACGAGTGTTGTTGCACAGTAGCAGGGATAAGCAAGCAACAGCTCTAGCATTCATTCTGGCTGCTTGTGTTTCCTTCTGGAGCATTGACAGCTGCTTCACAGTTTGAGATTCCCAGCTGAGGCCTCTAGGTTTAATGACTTAGGGGAAGAGCTGAGCCTATATAACAGTATTTGTTACAGACTGTAGGTAGTAGAATATTTTATAAAAACTCTGCATATCAACAAAATTTGTCTGAATCTGAATCAACTTGTGTTCCATTTGCAGTGATTCTTCCAGCTTCTAAAACATGTAAGTTTTCATTATGCCTTAATAGGTCTTCAGGTGACTGGAAGGAAAAGATGGTCCAATAGTGTGTATATAGCAAGACTTAGAGAAAGAGCGTTCTGAAATACATACATGTAACTGATTACAAATTGAGTATTTAGACTGATATTAAAGTGAATAACTATTGGACTGGGCCAGAATATGCTTTGAAAGTGAAGCTAGCAACAATAAATTTCATAGAACTTCTCATCAGCAATAATATATTAGTAGATGTTTGTCTGTTCCTATTGAATATAATTCTGCTGTGAATAAGAAATCCTACATTTTTAACATAAACAGAAATAGCTACTTTAGAAGCCACAGGAAAAAAAAAAAAAAAAAAAAAGGAAAAAGAAGGTCATTCCTGGATCTACTTGAAGTTTTGAAGCAAAAGCGGAGAGTATAAAGTAGAAGTGATAAAACCTTTAGGTGCATGCCAAGTGATCCTTTGTAATATGATTATCCCACTTTATGAATCAGTAATACTGAACTTTACCCTGTAACGTTGATTTATTGCTTTCTTTCTCTGCATTTTGAAACAACAACATTTCTGCTTGCACTGAGACTGTCACACAGAGAACAAACATTTTGAAATCAGTTATTCTGCTCCTACTGATAATACATACATGTCCACTTCTGGAATCCTTTGCAGAGAGAGGTGGGTTTCAACCCTACAGGATAAAGGCAATCACTGATAGGATAATGACCTGCATATCATTTTCTGCAGCTCTAATCCCATGAAAAGAAGTTTTGGTTTTTTGAAATATTTTGTCAAGTAAGAATGTCTTCTGGAACATAGCATCAATTTTTTATCTCTTATACCCACCTGAAGCAAATATAACATACACTACAGGTAAAAGTTCAAACTTGCAAGTGGAAGTAATATATAAATCTAGAAGAGTCATGATATGTTAAATTACAGCAAAAGACATAGCTATGTCAAAATGTCAGAACAACCTGTTGTGGTCTTAATATAGTTTTGTTGATAGATCATATAATGCACAGGTATAGGTAACCAATTGGTAATACAAGACAAAATACACTTCAGCTGTGGTTGTTCACAGAAATAATGCTGTACTTCTTAATTGTCTGAAAGTCTAAATAAATTACAGAAAACAAAAAATTCTTATGTGCATTTGTTATGTTCTGTATTACCCATAACTTCCTAGTAAAATAGAACATTGAAGCATTATACTTGCAGTGAATTTGAAAATCTGTTCATGCCCATGAATGATTTCTCATTCCAGAAAAAAAACAGATTGGCAAAAGTGGGCAGAATACTTTTTAATCACTGAAATGCATTCATTTAGATGGCAGATACAGTATTTTTGTGTGTGCTATTTTGCTCTGCCTTCTATTGTAATTTGAAGAACTGGCTCACATATATGTCTGGTCTTTTACAAACTCACAGATAGTAGCTATCTGAAACATAGCTGCACCAAATTAATTTTTATACTTCTCAATCCCTTTTGTATTATCTCTACCTTAAAAATGAGTATATTTTCTTCTGCAAAGCTCAAATCCATATTCAAGTGGAAGAAAAATGGGGGGGTGGGGGCGGGGG
>JAWWEE010000158.1:38444999-38495105 GCA_035221455.1 Xenops minutus | reverse complement strand
CCCCCCCCCCCCCCCCCCCCCCCCCCCCCCCCCCCCCCCCCCCCCCCCCCCCCCCCCCCCCCCCCCCCCCCCCGAGAGACAACCAACACAATCCTCTTTGTAGCATTTCTTCACATTCAGGGTTTTGCTTTGCCCCAGGGATGCAATGGAGTACTCTTGCAATCTTAAAGACCATGCCATGAAACAGGCTGGTAGGTCTGCAGTCTAAGATGACCAGAGCTTCCCAACCCTGTTCAAGTGGAAGAATAGCTAAATGACTGACTATCTTGATGGTGAAATCAAGCAATCCTGTTGGCTGCCATTTCAAATTAAGAAATGAAGGAAGTTTGAGTTTTTAACAAGTATATATCTGCACTGTCATTGTAATAACTTAAAGGATCTGTCAGTGTTGCATGGTAAGAACTGTACTAGCAGGAAGACTTCTTATCTCTGAAAATCTTCAGTAAACTTCATCTGGAAGTGTCTCTGTGCAAACTGCATTTCCACCCAAACCCTAACATTTATCTACTCCAAAATCTGAAATCTACCAGTTCATCAGTCTTAGAAAGACTGAACATGTTCTTTAATTATTCCTGGTTAGTCAGGAACAAGTTTTTATGTTGTACAGATCATGACTCAGTTGTCTGCTAAGAACAAAGATTAACAACTTGTTATCCCTTCCCTAAAGTTATAGTGAACAGGTGGTAGGGCAAAAAATGTTAGTGCCGACCCTGGTCCTCCACAGATCCAGGAAAGAAATAGCTGTATTCATATATACATTGGCAAGCATGTTATGAGAACAAGACAGTTTGAAGAACATGGCTGTTTTCAAAAAAACTCATTTCCAGGCTGTTGTCTACAAAGAAATTATACAGCACAATTTCCAGGGCAACTTGAAATGTCGAGTTATATGCCTGTATAGAGGCATATAACTATGTAATGTAGTGCTGTTTGGGTTAACTTTTTTCATAAGCTTCTAAAATATGAGATCATAAGGTCAAGAGAAATTAATAATTCCCTTGTTGTCTCCACTAGAATGAAAAATTCACTTCTTTATGTAGTTTGTTTCTTCAGACTTTGTGCAATAATGCTTGTAATCACCTCTCTTGCTTTTTGTAGAACTTCATGATAGTGTATAATTTCTTCACTAAAATTTCATGCTGTGCAAATCTATCAGTCCTTTGAAAATGGTCTTCCATGAACATTGCTTAAAATTCAGGCAAGCTAAGTGACCAATTTCTCAACTATCTAGAATGTCTTTGATATTATGATGTCTTTGATATTATAATGTCTTGATATCATAAATATTTTTTTAAAGTTCGTCTTATTGTTGGTAATATATTTTGCAATCATCTCTAAAAGTGCTGTAGGACTGGCCCTGTTTAAGACTCCCAGGATACACAGAAGACATTCAGTGCACCTTATATCTTCTCTCTGTCTCCTGTATGATTTGGATTGTATGTAGCATCTTGGTGACTGTGACTGTACTGTACTTGCTGAAAGATTTGTCAGAATACATGGAAGGTGCCATATAAATTGATGAAGATTGCACAGTTTTGAAATATAAGCATTGTTAGAACTGCGGAAAGCACATAATTTCGCTACCTGTAATGATAAGTGCACTACTGTGGGGTTTTTTTTTTTTTTTTTTGTTTTTTTTTTTTTTTTTTTTGTTGTTGTTGTTTTTTTTTTTTTTGCTAAGTGGCATATAAACCTGATGAAAGGGAGAGGAAGGAGTAAGTCCTTCTTGTGCCTTGCCATGCAGATTCTTTAGCATATTCATTGTGGTATTTGGCTTAACTACACACACAGTGCCTTGCCTGACATAGGTACAATGGGTGAGAAATCTGACTTCCTCCTGCTGAGTAATGAAAGGAAAAGACAACCAGTGAGTGGTTATACATATGTATACATATGGAGGTTATGCCACACAACGGGGTGCCTGTCTCTGACCTAGTTTTAGACGTGCTTGAATTGCTCCAGCCCTTTCTCTCCTCCTCTCTTTGCTTTCCTGTGCTTCACTACTGGTGGTCTTCTGTATTCTATGCAGATGTTTTCCCCACGTTATTTCATGGCTATTTTTCAAGTGGTTTCTTAGTAGAGGGGATGGAGGGTCCACCCATGAGAACATCTGCTCTAACAATTTTTCAAAGCAAACAGCAGATGGCATTGCTGCTTCCTTTTGATCTTGCAAGAAAAATCCTATGCCAGTTGTGTTGCTTTAAGTTTCAGGCTGAATGGTAATGGTGCACATGAGCATTTGCTTCTCCCTTTTCTCTCAACAGTAGTACTACTTGCAGATGTTCACTCTTCAACTATTTTAGTTTTTATTATTTTTGTGACCCTAACTCCTACTAGTTGTCATGTTTATTGGTTTTTTTCCCTCCTCCCCTTGTGGACGCTTATTAGTGTCATCATTATCAGATCTCTTTATTCATTTGCAGACTGTAAGGAGATAGAAGGCTTACCCTATTCTTCAATTTTGATTTTCTGTGGTTCAACCTCTGCATATAGTGAGTTGGGGACTTCATATGCATCTTCTTTGCTATTTTTTTAATAAGAAAGCTTTATTTCTCAAGGTAATTTCTTCGTTTCTAATTAAGATTCTTCCTTTTAAGGTAAATCTTAACATTCAGACAATTCTTGCACTAAGTATGTATGAAATTTGAAATTTTTAAGGAAAATTTTAGACCCTTTTTGTAATTTTATTAATTTTTATCTGAACCCCCTTTCCGACACATATGTTCATGTTTTATCACCCTGATATGAAGAAAAGAAGCTTGCATTATCTATGTGAAAATACTCCAGAAGAACTCCTCAGAAATATGCTAGTTTAGCTAAATGTATTTTTATTTGAAACCATCAAAAATAGGTCCATACTAGCAAAACTGATGGATTCTATCCATTAAAAACCTAATTTCAAATCTGTTTACAGCCTTCACTATGCAGTTTTACATCTTAGGATTTTTCCTTTTTATTGGGCGAAGAGATCTTGCAACCTGTTCTCGAATATGTAGCTCCTTTCTGACAGTACCGAAATGGCCTTTGCAGAGAGCTATTCCATGGTGTTTTCCTATCCGTACCATAGGAAAAAAAGTTGTGGTTACTGTATCCACCAAAGGGCATGGCCTAAAGACTGATGCGAGAAGAGGAATTGTCAGTGCACTTAAGTTGGGGGTTTATTTGTTTACTTTTAAACAGTGATCTAGCATCTAAAGAAATTATTCTGCTCACAGCTTTGCATTTCTTCCTTGTTGGCATTGTCATACCTGGAACAAGGACAATTTCTGTGGATGCACTCCAGACTTGAATCAGAGGAGGCAATTAAGACTACTCTGGCTCTAAACCCAGAAGGACTGAAGTAGTGCATGGAGCTTAAGATATCACACTGGCTCGGAGATTTATAATAACATAGTTTATTATTTATATTATCGTAGTTTTCAGAGCTGCTGTGACAAAATAGTGTTAGCCAAAAATTGTAGGCTCTTTTGTTATTCTTTGATCCTCACCAAAAGGGAATTAACTTATTTCTGCCAGCTACAAGCAGGATCTGATTCTTGGACCAGCCCTCAAAATGCCATTTGCAGCTCGATGAGAAGCAATTGTAATTCCTGAGGTTCCCATATTACACTAAATTTCAGTAATACTGGAGTCTTTGGATTTGGTTTCTCTCTGGAATCTCCATATGTCAGATTCACCTCATTTCACTCTGGACTTTAGACATGTTTCAAAAGATAAAGAAAAAAAAATAACAGAGAGGATTTCAACAAAAGATGGGATTATATTTTCAACTTCAACATTGGAATCAAAGCTACAAAACAGGCAATAATATCAAATGCATTTTTACTTGCCAGTGTCTGGCTAGTTTCCACTTATGATTTCTCTGAAGTGTTTTAACCAAAGGAGCCAAAGATTTTATTGAGTGGTAGTCAGTCTCCTAGTATTGTCATTTAAAACTTGGGTTTTTTACTCAAATCACACTTGCCAAGAACTGCTTGAGCTACTCAATAGCACTTCACCTCTCGAATGAGATTACAAATTTGATTTCTAAAACTGATCTTTCTTTTCCAAATTAGTATTGTTTCATTATGGAAAGTCATCTAATCTGAGTTCATACATTCTCAAGACTGTTTTTCTTCAATTATTTCCCTTAAGAATTCTCTTTCAGATTCTTTGTTAGAAAGAAAATTTAAAGACCCATAGCTCAAAGTTTGACTGTGATGATATGCATTCTCCTCCTCATGGCTCTATGAAGTTGTGGATCTGCTTCCTACCCTTTTATTGTAAATTCAGCTTTTGACTTTGGTGTCAGTGGCCATTGAAAGCATATTAAATATTCAAGGATTATTTGATCAAAGTAACAAGCCTGTTACAATAATTTTCAAGTTACATGCCTTTGGAAGCATTACTTCAGCTCAAAAGTCTTTTCATAAATCAACCAAATAAGGACTGCAAAGTACTTTTTTTTTCAATCAGATTAATTCCTACCACCATAACTTGTGCAAGTGAACATCTTCTGATAGCTTCAGGGTTTATATACCACAACCTTAATATGGGTAGTCTCACAAAAAGATGAAGTAATGAATTATTATTTCACATCACAATTTTTTATTTTTTGGTCAGGTTTGTGTCTACTCTGTACAGGTAGCAATTTAATCTAACTTTATATTAGTTTTCTAACCACCCAGGCCCATTTCCAAGAAAAGCAAATATTCTTCTGCTACTCCCACCTGTGATCTGGGGACAGGTGATCTTGGAATGAATATTCTTTCTGCCATTATGTGACCTCTACCATGTTTTATTCATGTGAGGAACCAAGAGGACATTTACATTCCATTTAATATGTGCAAGTGTAAAGGACAAGTGCTGATCTTGCCGTAGTGTTTCATGTTTCTATTTCTGGTGTTTAACACAACCTAACCTTGAACATTAACAGAGTAGTTGTAGCTCCAACACTAACATAAGCATGCCAAGCATTTATATCAGTCTAGATTACTCACCGCTGTTGAAACTAAATGAAACTTTTATTCTCAAACTAGTCCATTTGGAAAACTAATAAGAAATCAGAGGTGCAGGAAAATGGGAAAAGTTACTAATCCACTGGTCTGCAAAAATTATAGAAAAGAAGTGGACCTTCTTAAAAATCCTTAACCTTTTCTTTTTTTTTTTTTTTTCCTTATGGTTTATTCATTCTAGAAGGATTGACTGTGGCACTGAGAAAGGTATGTGCTTATATATAGTAGTATTATGGCATGCATGGAACCCATAGCAGATTGCTATTGGGAGTGAAAGAGGAAGGGAACATCAGATCAGCATTGGGAAAAGTAAGAGCGGGAGGGCAATCCAAAGAAAACAGATAAGGGGAGGCAAGAAGAAAGGTAACATCTAGTGTCAGCAAGGACAGGAGGAGACAATGATAGCATTTGTTTGAAGGAGAGTGCTATAACATCTTCAGTTTCACAAACTCTGGTGAGAGGGAATAGTTTAAGAAGATGATAAAGCAGAATAAGTAATTTGCTGGCACTGAGTTTGCAGGCATTGGAACAAAACATGCAGGAGTGCATTTGAGTAGCAGGGAATGAGTAAATAAGTATTATAAGGCTTAATGCCTGTAGGATGCTGCTAGAGTGTTGTACCCTACCCTTCTTTATAATTGCATGTTAATATTTATTTTCACCACTTTGGTGCAAACAGCAGGTTCACAGTTACATGTGGAAGGTTTATTGAGTAAGATACAGTGTTTGTTACCATGACAGAGTGCTAATTACTGTGCCAGGAATCGAACATTTTGTTCATTTTGCATCCTGTGATAGTGCACATGTGTGTTGTGTGATGCCATACTCTAAAATAGTTCCTGTTTTAGAGCAGGAAAAGTTTCTCTGTTAGTAAATGTACTGGCATCAGGTCTCTCTGCTGGTGCTATATGGAAAAGACAGCATCCCTGAAAGCTTTACATTCTCGCATTGTTGGAGCTTCTAAGTTTTGTCAGGTGCTGGTGACTTGGACCTAACACTGAGTTGTAACTCAGGAGACAAAACAGTTGGAAAACTTGGAGAAAGGCTCTAAGGGTCAGCGAAATTTACTGTGGGCAGCTGCTGCTTCAAAGCAACTTGCTATGCAGAAGCCTATTAAGTAGTAGTAGGTTGCTTTCCTGCCGTTTCCCCAGCATGATGGATGACGTTCTGAAAAGTGAAAGGACTTCCTGTGCCATAGAGATTTTCCCCATGACTTCTTACACAGACCCAGTTGCGTTCAAGACACTGACTATACTTTTATCTAAATGCTGTTATGGATCTCTAAATTAAGTGTTTTCTGCACATGATGCTAGAAGGCATTTGTTGTCATCTGTGATAGGTGCTTGAATGCAATTATTTACAGATGGTCCTATTTATCTTCTAACTCTCTATTTACAATTGAAAACAACTACATTTTTATTAGAAATATGTTCAAGCTGCAGAGCTCAGAATTGAAATGAAATCAATTTTTCCAAAGTTTTGGTGTGATTAAATTTTGAAACTTCATAATATAATGAGTCAGTGGTTTTGTTTGTCATAGTATTCATATATAAAAGAATGTGTTTGCATATATCCTAATATCCAATTTTGGCATTTTAAATCACCAGCATGCACTTCAATGTAGGGTAGGATCAATTCCTTGCTTTTTAACAATAGTGATTTTTAGTAAGATAAATATTTTTTAAAAATATGTGAAACTAGCAAGAATCTACATGATATCAGCTAAGATAACACTTCTTATGAGCCAAACGGCTTAATGACCTTAGTTACGATACTTATCTTCTCTTCCATACCTGTAATAGGGCAATGTAAATATTGATGTATGGTTGAAGACATTGTAATTTGTGTGGGTTTGGAATCTTTAATTTTCACTATATCACAGGAAACAGGACGTATTGCTAAAAGAGAAAAGTGCTTTCAATAGGATTTTTATAATTAAATCCAAATACGTTTGAAGACAATGAAAAATGCCCTTTTACATTCTAAATGGTTCAAGATAAAAACTGTGGCCAAGTCTTTAGCAAAAGGTTTTGCTGGAGTGGTTTAGGAATGTGAAGAAAGGAGGCTGATGTATTCCTGCTGTGTGTGTTTCTTTTGTTGCCCTTTGTTCACTCCCCTTCATAACTTTTTCACTCTTTTGCCAGTCTTAACCAGATCTTGAAGAAGGTTGGAAGCCTCAAAACTGTTCAGCATCAATGAATTATATGACAATAGGATAAGATAGGAACGCATATGCTTGCTCAGACCAAATGTCCAGTGAGCTCCCTTTGAGGACCACCATGAGTGAATGGCTGGGAATGTTGCTTCCAGTGTCTTTTCCCTGCTACTGGTTACATGGGCTTCCTGAACCTTCATTATGGATTTCCTGTACCCCATTTCTATCAATCATTTTAGTCTTATTTACTTGTTGATTAGCATTATTTGATGTAGTAGCCTTGTGAGATATAAGTTCTGTCTATTAAAGCCACATTGACTCTTCCTTTTATAGAATTAGTGGCATATGGAAAAACATTATATTCTTTACTATTCATTTCTAGGGTTGTTCCAGGTACATAATAGGAACACCTTGTGGTTTTGTTGTTTGTTTCTTTTTTTTTTCTCCTGGTTCTGCATATCGTCCCTCCAGTATGGCATCTTGTTTGCTGTTTATCGGTGTCGTTTCTTCAGCTTCTCCATGCATTTTTCCAATACATAATTGGCAGGAAGAAAAATTGCCTTTTGTGTTCCCCTTTTCTCCTCACCTCGCTTTGGGCAGCTGCACCAGTGAAAGCAGAAACTGCTAAATCTGAAACCCCAGGATCACAAAACATCCTTTTGTGTTCAACACTACTTTGTTGCTTTCTTCATGAGTTTTTTTTGGACTCTTGCAGTTTCTTTAGTTGGTGGGCAAATGCACACAACCAAACATCTCTGCCTATGTTTATGTGTACTGGTGTATAGGGTGAAGACTGATTTTATTTCACCTGCTGACTTACTTAAAAGGACTTAATGACTCTGCTTACACTTACTGTGAATAATAGTGGCTGTTATAAAAATCCAACTCAGTGGCATCCATCTCAACCCATAAAAGTAGTTTTGCAAATAGAACTGATGTTTAGACCAAAATGTGTTTTGTATTCAGTTATTCTTCATTGAGATACTTTTACTGTTTCCTTGAGGTTCTCCATTGCACAGACTTGCTACATGGCAGTGCACCTGTGTATCCCCCAATGCTCTTTGCTGAAAATTAGCCAAGTTACTTAAACAATTGAAATAAAATTATGCCTCATCTGATAAACAGGTAACTGTTGCGGGAAAGGGAGGTATTATTCCTTTTGCTTCCTTAGATATTTTATTTGTTCTCTCGCTGTAGAGGTCATAGGACTGAGAGTGAGGGGACCTGCAGGGTTCCATGGTGATCTATTCAGGGAGCAAAATCAGAACAATACTATTCTGTTAGTTTGTAAGATTAGTTTTTTTCCTGACACTCTTTAAAAATTATTTCAGGAAATATCCAGGGAACTACTGATGAAGGAATTTGGCATCTGTCCTATACATACTAGTGGGAACTACAATCAAGTCTAGAACTAGAAAGAAGATGGGCAGAATCAAAATGGCCATTGCGAAGAGAAGTCAAATTATAGGAGTTCAGAGGGAGCCAAAATAAATGGGTACAAATAATGTAGTCTAGTTGGATTTTTAATAGACTTTCAGTAAGAGTCCTCATCAAAGGTTGTTTAGGAAACCACTAGAAAAAAAGGGAAAAAATATATGTAGTGGATGAATAACTGAACAAAAGGGAACATAAATTAAGAGTAAATGGTCAATTTTCACAGTAAGTGGAGATCACCAGTGAGTCTTCGCAAAAAAAGAGAGGAATAATGGGATGACTGTCTGCAATACTGTTACAGAAAGAAATTAAAACAAAGGCCAACTATAGAGAACTGCAAATGGCGTTTACAAAGTAATTTCATGGCTTTGTGATACAATGACAGATAAAATCAGTGTAGGTTACTGTAAATTATTAGGCAGGACAGGTGGGGAAATCCTAGCTTTACATATGAAAAGACAGAGCTTGAGCTATCTCTTATCACTCAGTAGGTAGATCTTTAGCTTATAATACTTACTTCTAATTAGAAGTAGAAATATTTATATTATATTCCTTCAGCAAAAGAAACAAATAGAAATAACAGTCCTGCAAAAACTTTAGCTTAGTATCCGTCAAAAGAAAACCAATCCAGTGCTAGTAATTATTTGAAAGTGAGCAAAGAACAAAACACAGAATAAAATTTGTTTCTTTGTACTGCTGTTGTGTTACTGTATTTGGAAGACCATGTGCAGTTACAGTCTCCCTTTGTCTCTATAAAGATGTTAGAGCTTTGCAAGATTCTGGGCATGGTGGCAAGAGTCACCAGGAAGCACTATTCATACAGGGGACATATAAACAAGTCAGACTTTTAGGTTTATATAGAAGTCCTGAGGAATATGAAATACAGAAGGAACTACCTCTAGTTTGGAGGTAAATTACCAAAGTCTCTTTGCGGGGAAGAGTAGCATTCTGCTCTCTCTGTTCTTAAGCTGTCAGTAATTTGCTGTTGGGTACTGGGCCTAGATGGAGTTTTAATCTGACTCAGTACATCTGTTTTTATGCTTGTATGTTTTAACAACCTGAATTAGCCTACACTGCAGTCAGGTTATGCCAGTGGAGGAATGACAAACACTGTCCTCAACCTTCTTTCATGCACAGAACCTCAAAAAGTTCAATGCCTTTTTGCTGGTGTGTGCAGATTGAGACTAAGCCTGTATATAACTGCATGTAAAGAACAGAGTCTAACAGTGGTTTGAAGTTTTTGCAGTCATTCCTTAAAACACACATTGAAACTCGAGAAGCTCAAATGATGCTTAAATTGAAAGGAAATTCAGATAATTTATGACATGGAAAGCTCAATTAGGGGGCTCAAACAATGCTCCTTTTTCTGCTGGCATGATAATGCAGATGCCTTCATGTTATTACGACAAAATCAGAGATTCATTTCCTATATAAAAGTGCTCTTAAGAGATATATTCTCTCTTTTTCACCCACTACCTTTATTTCTTTTCCTGCTATCATATGAGATAGCAACTCTGCATGGTTTTTGTGTTCATCTTTCATGCTCAGGAGATAAGAAAAGCGGAATTTTGGCCAGATTTATAGACGTGTAGCACCAGTATATGTAATTATTTTAAAGAATTCTGGTTGTGTGGCCACATGTGCTGAATCATTTTTAGATCTAACACCTAAACTCCATCCTAATGCTGGCTTCATGCCAGCCTTCATGCTCCATGGAAGCATCCACAGGACTAAATCTGCATTCCCAGATGTGGTTTGTGTGCTTTCCTATTCATAGAGGCTTGCTGCCTTCCAAATTAGTAGAAAATCTGCAACACATACACATCCAGAAACTCTCAAAATATGATGATTTAATACAACATTCCTTTGTTATTAGGAAAGCTAATTCCAATGAACTATCTTCTTTAAGATTTTTATCAGACATTCAAACTACTGATTCTGCTTTTAAATGAAGCTTTTCTTGGCTGTATATTAGCTCTTTTTGACATCTCATACAAGGAGATTAGTTTTCAGCTTGTAGAACCCTGGTTTAAAAGCATTCCCCCTTTTATATTGAGCAGAGAGAACAGCTCATAAATTAGCACTTACTTTTTACTGTTATCAATGTTCTCAGTGCCTCGAAGGGTTTGAACTTCCTTGATACACATTAACCATATTAAATGTCAGTTAGGCATGTAGACATAAAGGACATGCAATGATCAGTATTTTATACAGTGTGAGTACACAAAAGCTATTACACTAAACAAAACTTTGAAGTAATGGAGAAGAATAGAAACAAAAGACAGAAGGAATAATTCAACAAACTTTACTTTGACAATGCAGGTGGTGATTTTTTTTCAGTGGTGATCTCAAGATTCTGAACCTTCAGCAGTAAAATTTTTCTCCTTGTCCTCTTTCCATTTGAAGATATCCACCCTTCCCCCTTAAGCTTTTCTATCACAGAATCACAGAATATGCTGAGTTGGAAGAGACCCACAAGGATCATTGAGTCCAACTCCTGGCCCTGCATATGACCGTCTCCAAGAGTCACATCATACGCCCATCCAAACACTTCTTGAACTCTGTCAGGCTTGGTGCTGTGATCACTTCCCTTGGGAGGCTGTCCCAGTGTCCAACCACCATCTGGGTGAAAAACCTTTTTCTAATATGCAACCTAAACCTCCTCTGACACAACGTCAGGCCATTTCTTAAGGTTCTGTCACTGGTCACCACAGAGAAGATGCCTGCCCCTCTTCTTCCCCTCGCAAGGAAGTTGTAGACTGCAATGGGGTCTTCCCTTCAGTCTCCTCTAGGCTGAACAGACCAAGTGACCTCAGCCACTCCTCATATGGCTTCCCTTCAAGGCCCTTCACCATCTTCATTGCCCTCCTTTGGACAGAGAAGCTAATCTCCAACAGCATAAAACATAGACCTTGCTTTCTCTTGACTCACAGCAACAGTATTTCACAGACAAAATTCATTCTTTGTTTTTATTACCATGTTCTACAAAATATTCAGAGTAAAATTAATTTTAAAAAGTGGGCTCCCAGAGATCCCATTATAGTAATTTGGTCTGAAGGTTACTGGTTGAATGAGCTGCTGAAGTGGAAAGCTTTCACTACCAAAAAGAAAATGAGTTCTAAAAATGTAATAGGAGTTGCATCCCTTGAATTAAAACCTTTGATAGAGTAAGAAGATCTTCAGTTTGGGAATCCTTATTTCTTCTTCCCTAATGAAGAAGGCAGAGCATCTTTCCACAGTAATTTTGGGGGTTTAGTAGTTAGTACTTTCTTCAACTTTCCTGTTCATTGCTGTTCACAACTTTCTTCCCAGCCTCATCAAGATTTTCACAGGCAGAAGATTTCTCAGAAATCTTCGCATTCACCTGCTTCTGCAATATCATGCCTAATCAACAAACATATAGGCATTCCAGTCACACCAGGGAGAGGATTTAAGATGATTCACCCTTGGATTAACACCAGTCCCTTCAATGCAACATGATGAGTTTCAATCACTTACATTAATTCCTCATCCATTTTTTAAAAAATGCTAGGAGCTAACACAGCATGTGAGTAATATGATATAGAACTCTACTAATATAAATGATAGCTTAGCTGTAGAGTTGGTGAACAAGTGATTTGCTAGTGTAACCTAATACCTCCAGTCTAATTTGATGCTATTAAAGACTGAAAGGAGGAACAAATGCAAGATATAAATTCTGTAAATTTTTAATGCAGTGTTCAATAGCCACAGATGGCTACACTTGCAGCTAAGCCAAGTAAAAAGAAATAACTTTATGGACTGGAGATATCTGACAAGGTTTTTTCTGCTTGAATAAAGAGAAATCAGGATGCAGGTCAGAGCAAAGAATTGAAGTGGGAAGCATGTAAGAGATGCACAAATTATTTGTATCAAATACAAAATTTGGCTTAATTCAGATCTGATGATTTAAAGAATCTTATTCTGTGTTTATGTGATCATTTACATGGAGACTGAACTGTAACATTCTTTTTCTAGCCAACCATTTCCACTCATCCTGAAATGCTGTTATGATTATTTTTTTCTTTAAAGACTAGCTCTGTGAATCTACAGGACTTCACTTTAGTTAATTCCCAGCTTCTTCAGAACATAATTCAGAGTCTTGCTTCTTGAGTGGAGTTATCCAAGTTACCAGCTGTTGATTTTCCTGTTACTGGCCTTTTTTGTATGGCTTGATTTAGAATCTGTTTAGCATTTGCCACCTTACTTTCCAGACTAGGATGCTCTTACTAGTCTTCTAGAATAGTAAAATGAGAGCAGGAAAACTTTCCTATTTCTCCTGCTTATAGTCAGATCCTTAGGGGACTCGAGCACTGTGGAGCTCTGTGAATTACATCCTTGTACACATACAGAAGGAGTCCTTGGGCTGCCTCACCTTCATTCATTAGTGATTAAAGGGATTAATGTTTTAACATAAATGTGCTAACAATTTAAGAGATGACCAAATGCTGGAATCTGTAAGTTTACAAAGAAATATTGGGTCTTTTCCAAACCTTCTGAATCAAACTGCAGGGGTTCATTTTGTGAACGGAACCCTGCAGGATTCACACAGCTCTAGAGAGAAATCCAACACCTAGTCCAAGTGAAACAATTCCAGGATCCAGCAAAGAATTCCTAAACCACACAAGACATAAAACTTGCTTTGGGAAAGTCTTTTCTTTTTTAATATTTATGTAATGTATCCATTTATTGTCTGTGTCCTTGCAACCAGTAAGTGACTATTCTTTAATTCAGAAAAAATCATAAAACCTATAGTTGAAAAAAAAGCTATGGTGAGGTTTTCTTCAGACAAACTTGTTGAAGTCTATAGAAGGTGTAGTTTTGCTCAAGTGAAATCTGAACGAGGGTCTCATATTTTGACCTTTAATGACTTTTATAGACTTTTTAATAAAACATTTAAATAAAATTAGTAGAACTCTGACCTGAGTGACCATTTGTTTGTTCAGGATTCTGCTTTCCCCATAATGCAAGCCTTTTAGGTTGCAAAGTGAGGACTAAAGAAATTGTAGATGACTAAAGTGTGCCAGAATAGATTATTGAATTAGTGATGTAGGGGAAAATATAAATAGAAAATCTAGCTAGATTACAGGAAATCAGACATACTTAATTGGTGCACTTGGAGAATGCATTTTTTTAATGTTGTATATGTGAAGAGGAAGATGAGAGGTACAGTTTTTGTTTCTGAAAGACAGATGACTATACTAAAATGTATAGTTTTTCAAGATTATAAAATCTTTAGTGATTAAGTCCTGCACTTCCCTTTATTTATGTAGTAGACAGACTGAAGTCAAGAGGATAGCTCTTAAAATCATTCATGTGCATATATATGCTTTTTGAAGTTGAGGCATAAATGGAAAACAGCCTTTTTTCCTTAAAACACTATTGCCAGTTCCACCTTGAAATTTGTTAGCCTTCGTACCCATTAGTAATTAAGGAAGTGATAGCATGTTGCTATTGTATTATGTCATAGCTCACTCTCGAACACAGAGTTCATAAGCAGTAAACTGAATATAAATTAAGGGATTACAAATTAGGGAAGCACTATTTTGTGGTAGAGTTCTCTGAAGAAACAACTACTGCACGTCTTCCCTTGCTTAACTGTTTCTTTTTCTAAAAGGTGTATCCAAGTGACAGGGAATCCACAAGCACTTAGGAAATTGTTCTAAAGGCTAACAAACATTGTTAAGAAGTATTTTATTTCTAGTCTTAATTTGACTGGGCTTGGTTTCCACCTTTTTGATCTTCTTGCCCCTTTATCCGCTATGAAGAAGAGTCCTGTATTGTGAAACACACCATCATATAAGTACATGTGAAACACAACAAAGTTCCAACAGCACATTAGAAAGGTTGTGTAGTGCAATAGGCATTTTACTTCACTTTGTCACACTATTAATAAAAACCTTTCCTTACTTTGTTTTAATGTAGAGCATCTTATAGGTAGACGTGGTTGCTAACAATTTTTCAACGAATTTTGTGCAACTAAATTTCTGTATTTGTCACAAAGTTTTAATAAAATAAATGTGATACATACTGTGCAGTTTTGCCAGACCTGGAACAGACGTGGAAAAGATATAAATGTGTCAGTATTGCAGGAGGGAAAATACATAAATGCACATGGTGACTCTCTTAAGTCTTGGGCTCAGTGTGATACTAATTCATTTTGGTGACATTTGGAAAACTTCTCCCAACATTAATAGTAAGTTTATAGTGGGGGGTAATTCTGACAGACACAGTGTTGAAATAAAAACTTGAAAGAATGTCCATCAGATTTTACAGGTGCATAGAACATGCATTTGCAGTTTGATTGATGATCTTTTTGTTAAAGGTTGACATAATGCTGAATGGAATGTTTTGTTTATATATGGTGGTCTGGTTTATTGACCAGCACCAAAATGTATGACCAATCTGGGACTTCATACAGTGTCTCTTTTTTCTTCTTCTTCCTTTTTTTTTCTTTACTGGAAAACTTTTCTGTATTTATCTTCTCTTATGATCATCAACACATGGATGCTCTTTGATTATTTTATAAATATGATTTTCTTGAACTAATTTGTCCTTTAAAAATGTTCATTTGAACTGAAAATTTTAGATGAACGTACCAGAATTTTAAGCAATATTTAGAAAAGGGATTCTGCGATCAACCTTCTGAGCAAATGTTATAAGAATTAGTATTTTACTGAAACTGAAAATAACATATCATTTGAATAGATCTGTATTCTATTTGGAAGACGATGTCTTTTGAATTTCACATAAAGAAAAAATTCAGGGGGAAAAAAAAAAGACATCTGAAGATGTCTACCTCCAATGGCTGGAAATGGAAGAACTGGAAAGATGGTGCCATTATTTAATAAGCAATTCGGTTTGTTTCTTCCATGATATCAGATCAGTGGAATAAGGGTTGTCTTTGGTCTCACTTCCCATTCAGAATCTTACACTCTCAACTGCAACAGCTAGTTATCTAAATACTGAATTGATTTTGAAATGATGAAGGGTGTACACTCAAAGCCATTATTTAAATTCATGTACAACTTAAGCTCTCACGATCCTTCTCAGTTCTTAATTTTATTAGCTAAAGTTGGAGTCTCTGGATCTTTTTCAATGAAAACTGATGTTGACTCCAAAAGTTGGGGTGTTTTAAAAGTTGAAACAAAATTAATTGAAGGATCCTAATACCAACTTTGTCCTTAAAGGTCAAGCTTTGATTTTATCTTCCGACTGCACATTTCTATCTGTATCAGTGTATAAACTCAGAGTACTGTCCTGACAGAGAATTGATTAGGACAAAAAGGGATCCCCCTTAAAAACATTCCCCTTCGTTAGTTTTGCTAGCAAAATATAGAATGCAAAAATTGTTCTGCCTGTCCTGAATCGTTGAAGCATATGAATTGAGATACAGTCACAGAAATTACCTGGTTGTTATCCAACCAATTCTGGAGAATATCTAACAAATAATGTTAAAAAATAAGTAACTAAAAGACCTGTGTGTATCTAGGTTTCAGATACAGCTGTGTATCAGTTAATCCAAAACTGCAACAATGCTTCTCAGGTACATGGTGTGTCTCAGGCACATGGTAGGATTCTTGGGGCTGTCCTGTGCAGGGCCAGGAGCTGGACGTGAGGATCCCTGTGGGTCCCTTCCAACTCAGGATATTCTGTGATAGGCTTAATTTATTTTATTCTTCATATAGGCAGAATATTTTATATGTTGTTTGGTGTTCACCACACCTTAAGAAAAACAATGTTAGGGAAGCTTAATAGCATCCAAGTGGATCAGGTAATCTTGGCTCTTTAAAGATACAAGGGAAGCGTGGTCTTCATCTGAGTCTTTTCACCCTCAGACTGAGTTTGTCTTGTGAAAAATCTTGGAAAATACTGAGGCTGTCCAAGCATATAATTTCATTACATCTTGATTCTTTGGGAAATTAATTTCCTTTGTCTGGGTTGTACCCATTACTCTGGGTAATGATTTCTTTCGGATGTTCATTGTATAGACTCCTATATTTAAAATGTCTAATATTATAATTATTAGATTTTCCACAGATAGAGGACTTAATCTTTCCAAGAGTTGTTCTCACTAACTGGGACCTACATGAAGGCATTTAGCTGAATTGTAATTGCTCTATTTACCTGATTTTACTTCTGAATGAAACGGATTCAGAATCTTTTCAAGTTATGTTCTGCTGATAGCCCTATTTCGAGAGTGACACCACAGAGTCTTTTCCACTAAGACTAAAGACATCCTCTTTCTTGTAAGAAGGAATGTAAAGAATTGGAAGAATCACAGATACATGAATTGACATTGTAAAAATGGAGGACTAAGTGAAGGAAATTAAGTTTTATAAAGGAGAGTAGAAAGCATTTTCTGTACCCTCAATTTTAAATAAGAGACAGGGCAAATAAACTTCAGTACACCTGTAAGAATATTTGAATGCAGATTTTTTGAAAGCATTTTTAGATTAAAGCTCAGATAGTGATGAGTGATATTACTAATTTTAAAAAACCAACTTGTCAGCAATTATGAATGCTCAGTGTATGCGTCCTTTTGCATACTGGGTGTTTCTAGAATGCCTTAGAAAGTAATAAACATTTTGCTTAACTCTGCATAGAGTTTACTGGCCTTGATTTATTAGGAGCTGAATGAAAAGGCATTTTGTTGTTCTTTCTTTAGTCTTTTTAATTAATTCAGATTTGCTGTGTGTGCTGGAGTCAGTGTAGTCATCAGGCTAATCAACTAAACCACATTATTTAAAAAGTGAGACAATCCTACATATTTAAACTGAATTTCAGAGGAAGCACAGTTAGTGGAGAAGCACTTTAAATTATTTTCTCTTTTGTGTACTCATGGGTTTATCTATTTTAACACAGTCGCACAGTTGCATAGTACTTTTATCCTTTCCTTTACAGATCAAAGACTGCTTATCAGTGTTGGTTTGACTTTTTCTAATTGATAATTTTAAATATTTCATTAATGATAATATTTTAATACTGCTTTTAGTATTTTCTGTTTTGCCCCTGTGATAACATTTAAAATTTCTCAAACTGCAGCCTCTTTAAAAGTAAAAGAAGGTATGGGCTTCCCGTGCAGTGGTAAAATTAGTTTTTATCTGCAAAAACAAGTAAACTGTAAAGAACAGTGTGACTATCAATTTGACAACTGTTAAGTGGTGCCAGGGAATTTTCTTGGGTTTGTGATATTCCTCCAGTGGATACTTTGATTTTAATTAGGACTTTGTGACTTTTGAAATGCTTAGTTTGGCATATAACTTCCAAGTTCAGGAATAATTGGCTGGTGTTTCTGCTATTTATCATGAAGCAGTGCAGATAACTGCTTCAATAGTTGCACTGATTTGAGTGTTAAAAAAAAGTCATCAATGTCTTCTAATTTTCTGTTATTCTACAAATGTAAATCAGATCTTGTCTAAACTTTGTATAGCATGGAACTTGAAAATGTAGAAGCTGTTATTTTAGAACCAAAACAAACTCCTGTGCTATACTGAAGTCAGAATGCCAGTACGGAAATGAGTGTTTATCTGACATGAAATTACTGATTGAAAATATTTCTGTGCTGTATCATTTTTTCAACTAATATGCTACCTAAGAATGTATTTTGTGTATAATAACTTTAAGGAAAAGTACATGTTGGTAGCTATTCAGGCTCTTCTGTGCTAGAAAATTTAAACATGCATCAGGTGTCAGAGCCTGTTGGAAAACTCTATGTCATGCAATTCAGAGCAGACCTGGTAAATCTATTCATCATGAGCTGCAGACCACCAGTGTGTTTGCACTGCAGAAAGCTAGCCTTTCTTTTCTGGATAATAAATGATCACAGAACTGGAAATGAGTCAGACCTTTCAGACCGGCCAAAGACAAACTATCTTTGATTCCAGTCCTCTTGATTCACCTGTACATATTCCATGTATTACTCAGGTGCTAAGCAGAAGTGCTTTTTGTCTTCGAGGCTGAATGGACCTTTAGTTTAAATTAGGGACGTTCACTGGTCTTCCCTGAGAAAGTAAAATAAATTTGCTAGTGGTTGCTAGTTGTAAAAAGCTGTTAAAATACACAAGTTCTGCCTCATTTCCAGTGAAATGCTGTGACTTAAGAACACTCATTTATTGTTACACAGTATGCTGCCAGACAGTCCAGGTAGATGAAACCTGATTCTCTCTCTTATTGCTTTAAGCATTTCATTATCACTTGTGGGTTGTTTCGAAAGACAAGGAAAATATAAAACTCCTTGGAGTGAAGGAATAACTTGCAGCTGAGATTTTTGCTGGGTTGTTGGGATTTTTTGCAATAGACTGACGGCATTTGACCTTTTACTCAGGAGGACCTCATGGTTTTCTATTACCAAAAAAATGTTTCCATAATGACAGTGCTATCAGAGGTGAGATGCATAAAAGAAACTGTTATATAATGAAACATGAAGAGACACACATGAAATACTAAAAGCTTGACTGGGCAAGTCAGCCTGTGTCAGCAGTAATGCTATGAACATCTATCATTGCAGAGTCTGTGCCCGGTCCGTGATACCCTTCTGCAAGCTAGGTATGTAGTCAGATTGCTGGAGCAAAGCCCTTTTTCTCTGACCTGTTACAATGATGTGAAGTGTTAAATGTATTTATAGATAAGTGGTCTTGTTTGCTATATCTAGACAGCAAACTGTTATTGATTCCTGCCTTTGCTTTCCCCAAGTATCACTAGTTATTTTTTATGAATACTTGTATTAACTGTATACCTTTGAATTGTGCTCTTTTGCTGTTCTAATCATGATATTAAAATTTAAACACTAACAGTGGTGTGACTTTTCAGAAATTGCAACTGTTTCTTCATAATTATAGTTAAAAGATTTTTCATGATCTTTTAATTCATAGGCTATGTCCATACTGAAACAAATCATAGAAAAGTCCACTTCATTTTAGATTGTGTTTGCTTGGTATTTGTACCTGACATCTCCCAAATTGATGATGCTTCCATTTCCCAAGTTGCAACCACATTTAGGAAAGGTGATAAAGCCTTGCAGCCATCTGCCATTTACTAGATTGCTGATTCTGATTTAGCTCTTTACACTAGTCTACTAGTCTTTGATTATGTTGTGTGTGAGAAAAACAACTTAAAAAAGACAAGAGTATTTGAATAAGTATCACTTCTCATTGTTAAAATTAGTACAGGTTAGTTCTGGAATTAACGTAGCTGAGAAAAGTAAAATGCATTTACAACTTGCCTGGTCTCTGTGTCAGTGGTTTGTATAATTAACAGCTTGTTAACAGGTTGTTGGGGTTTTCTTTCCTTTTTCTCTCTCTTCTTTTTTTTTTTTTTTCTTTTATAATAGGAGAATCTTGAAATCACTTGTATTATAAATCCTTCCATTTTCAACATTTTATTTTCTATTTTAAATTATATTAAACTCGGCGACACTTATTCCCAATTTTTGGAGTCTTCTTGAATTTTTTTCACCATGCTAACACAAAAGCAAATATTCATTTTATCTTCACAGGGTGCTTCTGAGACAGAGAAATACTGTCTTAATTACACAACCAAGAAACTAACAGCAGATAAATTGAGTGGTATATATAGGTCAGAAAGGAAGCTTGTGATTGGGCTGAGGATTGGAACAAGATCTCGTCTCAGACTAGTCGCATCTTTTGTTTACAGCGATATACGAAACCGTTTGTTATTTTAATTTTCATTTTCATGATTATGATAACTTGAGATTCTTATAAAGTAAATAAAACTTTAAAAAAAAGCCTTAGAGTAATCTCTAATCATTGAAAACTAAATCCACACCAAAGATGATTTTCTCTTGGAATTTTTTCTAAAATTGTCCTAAGAAGTTTTTAATTTTTTTAGTTTGGGGCTTTTTTGGTGGGGTTTTTTTGTTTGTTTGTTTGTTTGTTTGGGGTTTTTTTGGTTCTTTGTTTGTGTGTTTTGGGGTTTTTTTGCTTTTGTGTCTATGAACTTCCCAGTTTAGCAGATACAAGAGGTGAAAGAAGAAACCTTACAGAACTCAGGAAACAGGAAATCTCACAGAAAATTGTTACCTCACGGTATATTCAACTGTGAGTCTTTTTAGTCACATATGAGAGAAAGAGATGCACAATATGTGAGGCTATGATCCCATGAAGCCTGGGGGACAGGTGTGTCCATTTTGAGCTCAAAGAAGCTTGAGAGGGTTTGGATGTCAGTAACGTCCTACCACAACCACCCTGTCTTAATGAGAAAGTGAGGGAAGCAGATGGCCAGCAGTGCACAAGCCTCCTAACCAAATTTCTCTGCCCCACACAGACGATTATTATGCAACCATCTCCTGCCACTCCTGCAACTTCAGCCACTTTATGAAGTAGTTCCACAGTTTTTGCACTGTCCTCAGCCTTAACATGGATGATTTAGGGCACATGTGTTTTGAACATGGTTGAACTGCCATCACATGTTCAGGAAAAAAAAAAGCCTGGTATGTCCTCAGTGTGTGTATCTCAGCGGGCTTTTAAGGTCTGTGTGAAGTACAGGTTGCAGATAATTCCATTTTTACAAATATAGCACAAAAGGCAGTTTTCATTTGTTCTGTTAATATTCACTCTGTAGCTGAGTCTGTCTCATTTGCTTTGACACCAAATAGATCTATTTCTGCTGTCAGTGGGAAATATTTTTTCTTTTTTTCTGCCTATTACCAGGTATTATACTTTTTCTACTCTTTAAAAATGCCTAATGCATCTGTGTTTTCTAAAGTATTTCACAAAATACAGTGAGGATAAAGAGTAAGTCTGTGCTGACTCTTCATTTGCCAGATTTAGGAAACAATTAGTTAGAGTAACTTCTGAAATGTCTTGTTCTGGTTTTAATAATTAATGTCTTGTAAAAAGGATGCAGAGAATTAAAATGGATTCCCCACACCCATGGTTGTGAAACTGTTAACTGTCTTGTTTGTCTAGATGAAAAAATTATTAGACCCAAAGTATCTCCTTAATTGAAATAATTTGTTATTTGTCTATTATTGGAAATACCCCCTCGTGTTATAATTTAAAATTTTGTATAGTCCATTTAAAGTATCAGTCAATATTACGAATATTTTAATATTGTTTAAGTTCATATTCTGTAAAATACGGGTTGCATGGTGTTGCATTCTAGGAAGGAATTTGTAAATGTTTTTCTAAACCTTTTTCAAAATTACTTTGATTGATCATGCCTTCTGATGTTTGCTTTCCAGCTCTGAATACTCTAGCAAACATGTTTGCCTATAAGAACACTGTCTGAAAGTACAAGCTGTAAGCACATGCTGCTGACGGCTTGCAGAATGTGAATTATGAATGTTTGTTGCAAGCAGTTCTACTGATCATCTGCGAATCAGTTTAGCATAAAAGGGAAGAGGCTGAGGAAAAGGTCTCCCACACCAAGGACAAAGTAGTACATCATATTATTTGCCACTTACCTTTTAAATTGCACAGTCACATGGAACTTGTGGTTCACCTCTACCTGTGCTCAGTAAGAATTTCTTTAGGGCAAGAAGTTGACTGAGTTCTGTTTCAAGCTGAGTATTTGCAATTTGTAACTAGGAAGCCAATGATATAAGAGTTGTGCAAGAAAAAGTTATATACTTTTCACTAGAAAAATATGTATACTGCAGCTCAGGTGACTATGATGTCTACAAATGTTTATTAATTTCCTCTGTAAGTATAACATGCACTGTTTTAGTAAACATGTGAAGGTGCATATGGGAAGAAACCTTTTAGTTAAAATACTTCATGTCAAAACAGAGAACAAAAAATGACAGAATTTCTGTAAATATGGTTGAATGGAAATCCTGAACAATATTTTGCGGTTTTATAGTAACTCCTGATTTCCCCAGCATTTCAATTTGCAGGGTTTTTTTCGGCTAGCTATTTTGTTTTTTCAAACATTTCAAGGTTGATTGTATGTTCACTACCTAGTAAGAATATGTTACTGGTGGTCCTGTTACTGTTGTGGTCCTGGAAAGCCATAGACTTTGTATTTTAAGTCTTCTGAAAAGTGCAATATAAGGTAGGATATTATCTGCCTTCCCCCACCTCCCTCCGGCCCCTAAATATGAACCTTAGTTGAATTAATCAGTCTTCAGACTGCAACATTAAGAACAAGTAAATTTATTTGCTTCACTGAAGGCAAACAAGGATGAAATGACTTAATGTCAGGTAATACAACACCATGAAGGCATCTCATAGAAGTTCCTGTGCGTATGCCTTCATTCTCATAATAATGCTTCATGGTGACATGCTTTAATGCATGTTCCCACAGAATTTTCTAATTGTTGCAAAACTAATGTGGGTTACTCTGTGTTGCAAAAAAAGACTTCATAAAAATGGCTGTCCAAGGAAAATCTATACTTACTACATTTTTCTATAATTCCTCAATCCATGGGTAAGGATGAGGTGGTTATACAGAGTTTCAGCCAGTGCTTCAGATGCTGGAATAGAATAGAAAATTTTCTTGAGAGTATGGCTATTGAATGAATGCAAGTAGATGATAATACCTTTAATTTTTTCAGTGAAAGGTATTACTTCTTTAAAAATCTAATTTAGTAGTCAAATGACTACTAAACCAAATGACTATTAACAAAATCTTCTTCCTCCCTTGTCAGACTATGTGGAAGGGAGTTCCATCATATGCCTAGAACTAGAACAACTCTTCAAGAAGGGTTGGAGAAAGTGGCAGCATTGCATTGGTTTGAGCTTTGACACCAACACCCTGAAGCAAAACTTTTCTTTTGGTCCTAAATCACAGGAACTAATATAGTGAAGAGTTTTGGTGAAAAATAAGTTAAACATTTACCTGCTCCAATATTAAGAACTTATCTGAAAATATATAGTTATAGTTGGAAACTGTATAAGTGAGGGATCTAATCTAATTAAGATTGAATTATTATCTCAGTGACTTAAACTTTATGGTGAAGATGCATTTTAGTGTCTCAGGAGCAGTGTTACTTTGTCAGACTTGCTTTAAAGACATCCTGGAGTACAAAAACAATGCAGTGTGTTCATAGCTTTGACAAAAGAGTGGTTGGTTTCACAGCAGTTCTCTGTGTTGTCGCCACTACCAGTCAGCATCTCAATCTGAGGCTTATCTCCTGCATCCCAAGCTCTTAAAAATGTAAAGTTTACATTCAGATTTAAAATGTAGTACCCAACATTACAACAAAACAATTAAAAGATATGTTCAGAGTCAAAGGCTCTCTAGGTCTGTCTTTAAAGTATTCAAAGGACCTATATCAATTCTTGATGTTTACTTTTCATTTCAAGGAAATCAATATAATATCTGAAGTATATTTTAATTTTGTTAAAACCGTAAGTAGCTTAAAAAACAATCCTAGGTATACTCTTCTACTACCTTTATCCACTAGGTGACAGTACAGCTCTTTTGCCTTTTTATTATTATCTGTAGGTGCTTTTTAAAACAGTAGCTCGGTACAAACTTCTAAGAATGTGTTCATTTCAAGTGAAAAGTGTGTGCTCTGCATGCTTCTTTTAATGAATTAATTTTTATATGGTAAGGGCCTTTTTCTTAGTATATTTACTTTAGTTAATGCAAATAAAATTCCTTATCATTGAACAAAGATTTTTAGCTGTGAAAGATAATACAGAGTGGATTAATTATGCTTTGATAAATAGCTATGGAAAAGCAAATCTTGGAAATAACTGGAAAACAAAAGCAGTTTTCAACCCACAGGTAGGATATGCAGAACAATTATACTTGTAATTGTAGTACTTTTTTTTTTTAAGGGATAAATTAATAAAGCTTTATTTTTAGTAAATAATAGATTTTGCAGTGCAGTTATCCCTTTTTTATATGACTTGTTACAGTGACTTAATTAAAGGTACATTACTTTCAGCACTGTGTTTTCTAACGCAGTAATCTTTTACTTTAGCAGCTAGTTAATTCCAATTTTCTGTAAAGACTTGAGAAGCCCAGGCACTGGAAATAAAACAGAAGATAAAGTTTATAGAACTGTATTTCCATGCAAAATTGCATGCAATTTGAAAACTGATCCTGGCTACCATTCATTTCACTGCTGCTCTGTGCTTAAGTAAAGCTATGTCTCCAAGTGTATGTAGGCAAGTTGCATAAGCCAATGGCCCTGTTCAAGATTAAATTTACTGTAAAAACTTTCTTTCCTACATATATATGTACAAACATATATATATCACATATAATTGTATAATTAAAATAATAATTTGTCAGGTTTAGAGACTTTACATTTTTCTGAAAGCCAAGTGAAAGTATTACAAAGGCTGAGTACCACATTTAGTGTTTATAATAAACTTTTAATACATTTGATGATCATGTGTGATTTGGATGACATAATTTTATGTTACACTGTCACTTTGCTTCTTGTTCACAGGTGGAATAATTGCATGTTCATACTAATTTGTCTTGATTTTTAATAAAGAAAAGGACTTTGTTATGTAGTAGAACTGTTTGCTTCTATCATCCTGCTCTATTCTGTGAATAAATCTTTAAAATGAATACCTAAATTTATACAGCAGGCAAATTAAATAAACAAAATGAATATTGCACAATAATAAAACATGCTAGTAAAGCAAAATGAAAGTAAAATTAAATAACTTTGATTTGATAGGTTGTCTTGCCAAGCATCTTCAATATAAACCTTACAGAAAGCTCGATTTAAAATATTTAGGAAAAGCAGACTTGTAATAAATTATAAAATGTCATTCCCGTAAGTAAACTTCAGTATGCTTTACAGTGCTGATTGCCAACTGAAATTTTGACAAGATTTATGCTCTGGTTACTAGCCTTCTTCCCCAAAATGGTGCAAGTTTCAATAGAATTTGGCCCATTTGTATTTAATGGCTGAGGACCATGTAAGGCTTGTATGTTTAAAATTTATGATAGTGCATTACAAAGGATTGCTTTGTACATTGACTTGGGATCTCTAGTGACATTAAAGGCTGGTTTATTTCAGCGCTTCTAGTAAGATGCAATTCACTTTTCAGATATCATTTTATATTCATATATATAACTTTTATTTGTTTTCTTATTACAACATGGAGTATGAATGAGTATTTCATATAAAAGAAAGAGTTTTTCCCTAAGATCTGTCATTTTCCTGTTTCTTCTCCAAGAGTAAAAATCAAATATATTTTGCTACATAGTCAAATGTATTCCCATTATAGTAACTTTCTTTTAGGTATACAACAAAAAATAATGCATCCTCTGGCTGCACTGCATACAAAACACTTCTGCACCTTTAGGTTTAACTGTAGGAGAGTTAAATGAGAAAGCTTGCATACCTGATTTTAAGCAATTGTGTGGATAATAGACACTAAAGAGAGAAGTTACCGAGTTCTTAACTGAGAGATAAGAGATTGCCAACAAAATGTACTTACAAAAATGTTGCCTTTTCCTACAATTAATTTAAGAATCAAAGTGGCAACTCCATTCATAACTTTATAGTTAAGAATGTGTATCTTCCATAATAAACTTGTATTTTAGGGTGTTTATGACTGAACTCAGACATGTAAAAATAAGCTAGAGAAGCTGTGAGGTCTTTTTTTGGCAGTGGCTTTTTAACTTTGTAGTTGAAAAAAATAGTTCTGCTTTTTGGGATGTACATACCTAGAAATCCGTGGTTTCCAGACACATTTATGTAAACTTGTAAACCAAATAATGTTTTATTTCACCAGATGCCATTTTAGAAACCTGTAATCTTAATCAAAATTTTAATTTTGTCCTTAAAATTAACAAAATAGAAACTTCATTTTTGAAAATAGCTGCTCTTCGTGAATGCTTTTCCCAAAGCAAACTTGCCTGAGTTATATCATGTCATTAATTTCTAAGCAGAAGAAAAGTTAACTAAAAATTTCTTTTAAGGAAGGCTGGTACAATGCAGCTTCATGTGCCAACACCCTGGGCCTGTTTCTTACCTTCCTCATGTTACACTAATGACTTCAGCTAAGTTGCTTTTGATTTATAGCAGTCCAAGAGAAACATCAGGTCAGTCATGCTTTTAGAAGCTCCTTCTACAAAGTAGGATTTGAAACAATGCCTTTGCTACTAAAGTCTAGTCATTTCTGTTCGGTGTTTTACAGGAAAAATTGATGGCTGGATTCTCAACTTGCTGAATTCTGTAAAAGCAAGGCCTTTCTGTCAACTTCAGCAGGTGTCAAGTCAAGCCCTTTGTTCTGATCCTGCAAGGATTTATGTGCACATGGCTGTATATCCTTTCATTTTACATAAGCAAAGTCATTGCTGATTTGAGGTGCCTGACTTGTAAAAATATTTGTATTTTTACTTACAAAAGTTATGGTTCCATTCTAATTTGTAGTTGTATCATTCACAATCAAGGCTTAAAAGCTGTTTTTCATTCTCTGCAAGTTTTAGTAGCTATTTTGTCTTTGCAAAAATGATAGGTGAATTTAGAAACATAAAAAAGCAAAATTTCTTAGCATAAGAAAAGGTATGGATAGATGGAAGCTGAGGAGTAAAAAGTATCATTGTTCATAGGGTGTAAAAAATGTAGTAGCTGGGAAATGTAGATGACTGCAGTTTTTTCAGCAACAGCACTTACCTCTCCTGCTAGAATGGCTGACAACCTCACAATTTTGGATGTGTTTGTCCTTCTGACTCACTGTAAGGACAAGCCCCATTTTGTAGCAGAATGCTGGGGCACAGACTCTACAAGCAAAGTTATCTCCATTATTTCAGAGATGTCCAAGACTGCATGAGCCTTTGCTCTATATGTAAGCCATTGCACTTTCTGCCATCCTTTAACTGAACAGCATCTTGGTTTCTTGCTACTGGCATGTAATGTTATGATTCTGCCATCTGTTTTGCAGCACAAGCAAGAATGCAAGGGTTTTTCTCCCATTTTAAGTAGCAAAAATGAACATACAAGTGATTTTTTTTTTATTAGTCTCATTCAAAGTAATTTTTAAAAGTGCATTAGTTAGATAAACAATGAATTCTTCAGTTGCTTCTTTATATCTGAGGTGCTCTGTGCATCCTGAGTTCCTTCCAAATACCATCCTGTAATATTGCTAGCTTTCCCCATGTGCTCTTAAAATTGGGCAAAGGCAGCATGAGCTGAGGCTAGTCTGGTGTATTGACTTTATAGACAGACTATAACACTTGCAACTAGCTATGTCATTGTTGAGAAATAATTTCTAATTGTGCTTCACTTTTAATAAAAGCTGATAAGACTATTAGATTAAAAAAGTGTATAGCTTGACTTCCCAGCAGCTGATTCATTAAAAAACAAACAAACAAACAAAAAGACAAAAAAAAAAACCAAAACCAAACTAACAAAAACTGGCAAAACAGAAAAATCATGTGTATTTGAGATAGCTATCCCTTCAGTAAATGTAATTGAAAATGGTCACTGAATTCAAGGTACTCGGAATAGCTGAGGTTGGAAAGTGTCACTGGAGACTGTCTAGTCCAACCTCCTGCTTAAAGCAGGGTTAGCTAGAATAGAGTGCTCAGAGCCATGGCTGGTTAGGTTTTGAGTATCTCTGAGGATGGTGTCTCCATAACCTCTCTGGGCACCTGTTCATTCTCACCATTGCAGGATACTCCTCTGTGAAACAAAAGTTCCTGTATTTCAGTTTTTCCCCCTTGCCTCATCCTGTGAGCCAAGCATCACTGAAAAAGAACAACCTTCTGTGCCATGAGGTATTTACAAACATTGTAAGATCCCTCAGAGTCTGCTTTTCACAAGTTGAGTAGTGCCAGCTCTCTCAGCCTCTTCAGGTATATACGTGAGAAGCTCCAGTCCCTTAATAACCTTCAGTGCTCTTTGTTGTGCTCACTCCAGTTTGTCTCTCTCTTCTGTACTCTTCAGGTGCAAGACTGCACATGTTTTCTGTAACTGTTCTTAGAGTTCACTACTGTTGAATGTATGTAAGTTTTACTTAGTAAGCAGTAGCAGTAATTACTGTTTTTGTACATCAACCTGAAAATTATTAGGCAATGTGACTTACAAGTACATTTGATTTTATTTTTCCCTGTTCATAAAATATTAAGAAGTGCAGAAGCTAAGGAAGGAATGCTAGTCAGAATCAGAATATTTTTACAGATTATGTAAAAACCCAGCATCTTTTCTGTCACCAATAACACTATTTATTGTTCCAGATATGTGAATTTGGATAAAGGAATATGCTGTGTTGAAGAGTAATCTTGGTATCCAATCTTCTGATTATACCTGAAGTTTTAATGAGGTTTATTTCGGCTACTGACTTTCTTTCCACAATGGAATGCCATGACTATGTGACATTTCAAATTTTCTGAATGCATAATTTCACTGCATTGTGAGTGCAGAAATAGAAAAATATAGGTAATACATTTGACTGTGTGAAATATAGTTATAACTTCGAATACATATTATATATCTATGAAACTATAAATATAGAACTGATTTGTAAAAATGTTAAAATCCTCCCCTTTTTATTCCCTTGGGCTCTCAGACATAAATGCTTTTCAAAGATGCCACTCTATTCCTTAGCTGTGCGCTGTGCCATTTTAAGATAATGTTCTGCAGCGTGGATGTAACATTCTTTTTATCTATCTGAATAGTTTAGGTTGGAAGGACAAATGTAATGAGCACAAATTGTTCCCATTTTTAGATTTTTATGTTTCATACATTCCAGTAAGAGTTACATGCACTTGCACTTTATGAAATTTGATTTTTTTGCATCAGTGTTTGTATTCCTCCTTTCATTTACCTGTTTCTTGGTTAAAGAAACATGGTGCATTCAAATACAAAAGGGAGAAGTAGGAGAAAAGTGTAGAGAACAGACTTAGCAAAGTTAGGCAGACTTGAGGGAAAGAGAACAGTTTTAACCTACCACGAAAATTGTCTCTGAGGATTTCTACAGTTGTGGAGATTTTTAATTTTGAAATTTTACAGGGGTCATCACCAGCCAGTAATAAATCAGCCTCTGAATCTACAACTGCTGTCTAGCTATCATTTATTTCAATAAGTGTTGCAATTTGTTTGTGGAATAACATTTTTGCCAGTGACAGTAATCATAATGAAATATATCCTAAATGGCATTTCATTATAAATTCCTCCCTGAAATAGACATTATAAAAGAAAAAAAAATCATATTCTGTAAGATACTTGTGTGTCAGGGTTCTTTCTGGCCATAATATGCTTTGATAAGCAAATAATGATAGAAGAATTCTTTTCAGTCAGAAATGTTTTTGTGGAGCCTGAAGTTACTGACCTAAACTGAAAAGTTTAATTCTGAACTCTAATTAATATTTAGCTAATTTAATTGAAGAATAGACAAATACTAATTATTTATTCAATAACTGATTCTTTAATTTAAAAGTGGAAATAGGAAAGGAATTATTCTTAAACAATCTACATATATGTATAGGTACATATTCATTGTTCTTGTAGTATCAAATTACTTCTTCATCTAGCAAAATTACAGCCTTTCCTGAAAACCTTTTATTCCTTTGCTTTCTGAATACGCACATAAACTTAAATGTCCATTTAGGAAAACTGACACTGTGGAGTTTGGTCAGATTATCAGATCAGCGCCTGTGAATATGCACAAGTGATGGTTGCTGATACTGATGAAGCTCATGCCGATAAATACTCATTAGCAAAAAGCTTTGGGGATTTTTTTCAAACTAAAATTACAGGTGATTCCTTACCTGAATAAAAATTGTCACATGGTAATGTTGAAGTGCTTTTGCTAATTTTTTGAATCAAATCATAGACAGCCTAAGAATTTATTCAGGCAATATATATTGAAATTAATAGTTTTTACATAAATGTGTGCAAATTACATAAAGATAGTATATTTTGCTGGTTTTACAGATATATGATACTGTTCCCCCTTCAATATTTCCCAGGGTTGCAACAGAGTCAGATGCATTCATGTGTTGGAGGACACTGTTGTGGTTCTGTCTGCACTACAGATCTCTTTTACTGCGTTACTTCTCAATTTCTTCTTGATTGAGAGAGAGAGAAGTGCTACCCAGCATTTGTCAGAGCTATGATTTTTGTCCAGTGATATACACATGGTTCGATTCTTCATTCTTTTATTTCTTACGTTTCTAGATTAGTTTAATGGATCTGTTCCATTAAAAATATGGCTACAGAACATCTACACTTAGGGAGATTTCATATGGCTCTTGTTGCACCTGAAAAAATAGTTTCAGTTTCAGTACTAAATAGAAAGAGAACTGCATCAATGTTCATGGTTTTACAGTTTAATGTACCAGGTGAGAGCTACTCTTCAGAATGGTTGTCATGCTAGTTTCAAAAACTGCAAAAACATGTGGGCTTTCTAGAGTTGAACAGTCAGTGCTGGCTTAGTGCCAGTATAAGTAAAATGTGTAGAAATGTAATGGCCCAGAGCAAACTAATGAATGACGGTGTCGCACAAGATCTTGAGGGAACAACAAGAATATGCAGGTCTTAAATATTTATTTGTGCTTTTGGAGAACATGCAATATATTTTCTAATGTGTTTGAGAAAAAATGAAAGTGCCTTCAACTGGAAACAAATATGATTTAAGTGAAAAGAAAGCAGTAAGGCGTAAATGTAAAACTGGAAAATACTGTTTATTCAGAAGTAACAGCACTAGTAAATCAAGGCTTCTATGAGTTATTATGGTTCCACTGCTAAGCTGTACATATAGTCTGCTTCATTGTTCACCAAATAATGGCAGGATACAACAGGTGGATGACAAGGATAAATTTAAATGTAGAGAAAGGGAAAAAAATAGACAGTTATAATGAGGTGGTGTTGCAATGTGTGAAAAGTTTGAGTACACCTGTAGCCATCTAAATTGTACAGTCGTCCTGAGTTAAATTGTCATTACCCGTTTTGTTACCATTGTATAATATAGACATTACCAGATTCCTTGGACATCTGTTGGTGTGCAGTCCCAGATATGAGCGCAGACTGAGACAAGAAATCATTGAGAGCAGCCCTGCTGAGAAGGACTTGGGGATTCTCATGGATGGAAAGCTGAACATGAACCAACAGTGTGCACTTGCAGACCAGAGGGACAACTACAGCCTTGGCTGCATCAAAAGAAATGTGGCCAGTAGATTGAAGGAGGTGATTCTGCCCCTCGGCTGTGCTGTTGTGAGACCCCACCTGGAGTACTGTGTCCAGGTCTGGAGTCTTCAGCATTGGAAGTACGTTAGGGCAAGCCTACAGGAGGACCACAAAGATGATCTGAGGGAAGGAGCACCTGTCTCATGAAGACAGGCTGAGAGAGTGGGAGTCGTTCAGCATGGGGAAGAGATGGCTCCACATAGACCTCATTGTGGTCTTCCAGTATGTTAAGGGGGCTTATGGAAAGGAAGGAAGAGAGGAGGAAGAGAGACTTTTTATACAAACAGATGGTGACAGGACAAGGGGCAATGGCTTTAAACTGAAAGAAGTTAGGTTTTCATTAGACGTTAGGAAAAAATTCTTTCCTCAGGGAGTGGTGAAGTACTGGTTCATGTTGCCCAGAGAGGTTGTGGATAGATACCCCATCCCTGAAAGTGTTCAAGGCCAGGTTGGATGGGGCCCTGAGCAGCTGATCTAATGAGTGGCATCCCTGTACATGGCAGGGGGGTTGGAATTAGATGATCTTTAAGGTCCCTCCCAACCTGAACCATTCTCTGATTGTATGATCCACTCGGGAATATTGTTTTAATATTTATGTTCTCTGCACACACCTGCCATGTAGCACAGATTCAGCATTGCTCTACAGAGGTGCAAACCATAACATCTGAATGTTGATTTCTGAAACATGATGATGATGTCCATGGCAGATCACTAATCAAAGACAATTTATTTAAAAACTGTCTTGATGGTTTAGTTCTCAAGAGATGAAGAAATATTCTTTGTAGTTATGATGGCACTTGATATTGTTGCACTTTGGAAAACACACTGTACTTAAGTTAGAAGAAATATTGCTGTTTGCTATATTTTAAGCTTCTTCAAAATTCATACTATTTTTAGAGTGACATGAGAGGCTTGGTTGTTTTTCTTAAAAGGAGTGCTTTGGTATCGAATTAAGTGGATGAATGCTATTATTTAAACCAAATTGTAATAGTTCAGACCAGTTTTCCATTATTTTTTTTTTTAAAAAAAAGGCAACCTACTTTTTTCCCTACATTCGCAGTCTGACATGAGTGGCTTTCCAGTACAGGCTTCTATAATAATTATATGTAGTCAGGTGCAGAAGCACCAGCCATTATTTTGGAGGAAACAGGCTAATATTTTACTGATAGGCTATCCAGGATGGGAACATCTAACTTACAAATTATTATCATAGAATTACAAATAATTACTACTTTAATATCATAGAATGGCTTGGACGATCAATTAGTTGTCCCTGCCATGGGCAGACACACGAAGCTTCCACTAGACAGGGTTTCTTGCTTACAGTATCTGCAGTGTTAAGCTCCAAGTGTGGACTATAAGGAATATCAAAACAGTTAGGTATTAGAAACCAAGTGTTCTCTGTGCCTGCTAATGTCAAAGTTTTCAACTGCAATTTCTCATTTTTTCAAATATCACAGAATTTTTATGCTTTGTAACTTGATGTTTATCAGGATCTGTTCTGCTGCATACAGACAAAATTGAAGGCTGAAAAATGCTGGATATATATTGCATGCAATGAAAAGAGGGATTTGGGATCTAAAACCAAACAGGACTCATAGCTCTAAATGTTGTGTTTCTTAAATAAAATGTAAGATTTTCTCTGTTATAGTGAGGCTGTTAACATTTTTTTCTGTGGTTTATGACATTAAGGTAGATAAAAGTCAAAGAGACTATGTATCCCACAATTACATTAATTGCATACACTAAACGACTCAGTTTATTTTAATGAATGCTTTAAATAATATCTAACTTTAGAACCAATATCACAATTAAATAAGAATAGTAGCAAACATATTAAAGGCGTGGGTTTTTTTAAGCCACTGGAACGTTATTCCCACTAGTAACAGAATTATGTCTGTTCTCCAAGTAATTCACAGAACACTTGTCCAAGTCTTTGCTCTCAAAATTTTTACGTTAGTAAATCATACATTAATTAGATGCCTTGCTCAGTATACAAGGGGAGGACAGTGGTGGGACAGCTAGTCTCCTGTAGAGTCACAATGTTGGTGAGTGATGAGCTGGATCAGTGGTCATTAAGGTAGGTGGAAAATTGACTGGACCACTGGGCTTTAGGAGATGTTATCAGTGGTGCAAAGTCCAGCTGGCAGCCAGCAACTAGTGATGTTGCTCAAGGATCAATACTGGGAACAGTAGTGTTCCAGCTGGATGTTGGGATGGAGGCCATTCTCAGCAAGCTTATGCATAGCACCAAACTGAATAGAACAGAGCGAGATTTTCTAATGTCAGACTACATGACCTCTGGAGGTCTCTCCCAAACTAAATTATGCCATGATTTCATGCAAAACAAAAATAACTGGTGTAGTGGTGCACAAAAGCACGTTTAAGAGAAGAGCATAACGCCTTAAAATTGATATCACTAATAGTTGTCATCAGTAGCTGCAGTAAGAATGCTCTGTGTTACAGCCTAAATATTCACTGTTGCAGTTTCACATCTCTGCTGAAGGACAGTCAATGAACAAATGTCTATTTAAAGTGATTTCTGAGGTGATGCCCTGATACTGTCTTCATCAGTGGAAAGCTTCCAGTTTCCACATAGCTGAATGTGGACAGTTGGAGTCTCTTTTCAACTGGGAGTTTCTCTTCAGCCTCAGGGTTGGTGTTTGCCCCAGTTCACTATGTTCAGTTTTACGTGTGGCTTTTGACCAAATCTTCACTGTTGCTTTCTGTGTAAGACCTTCTGTGAGATTCATATGTAAACACTACTTGACATTACTGAATTCCATTTTCTTTCTTCAAGTCCCAGAGTTTTCCCATGCCTTCCTCCTATTACTTCTTACTGTAATAAATTAGTTTTTCCTTCCCCCATTCCATGTAAAGGGTGGCTAGTCCTGGGACTTCTAAATCTGCATGCTGCCAACACCATATGTGATTTAGTGCCAGAAGGTGCAGAGAAATGTGAAAAAAGGGAACTCTGCAACATATTTCAGAAATAGATGACAACAGTGGCTTCCTGGCAAGGCAAAACTCCACAACATTATGGAAATATGCTCTAATCAGACATTAGTCTCACATAAAAGCTCATGCTGAATCTGTGGTCCTGTCCTACTGCCAGTGATGTGGTGCAACAGTACATGAGCTGCACAGTACCTCAAAATCTATATTTTGTCTTCTTTTTCTTTGATATGACATCAAAACTGATCAAAGAATTAGTTGTAAAGCAGAGTAGGCCATGTTGTCTCACAGTAAGGGTAAATGAACAAGCAAACCTAATTTTGTTTCACAAAAACCCCTTTTTTCACCTTTTCAGTGAACCAAAGCTGTCTGCTCCACTGTCACTTCACCAAGCATTCTCCAAACTCAAAAAAGGAGCCCCAACTAAAGACAAAATCTGGTTTTAAGTAAGAGTGCATGTAATATAGGGGTTTTGTGGCCTTAGCACTAATTCCTTGATCTGGTCACTCTTTTCTGTTGCATTAAATTAATTCCAAATATAGACACAACAAGGTAGCAAAAAGGAATTAAATTGATTAGTTGAGTCTTTTAGTCATAGTCCTCTACTAATGTAAAATACAAATGCTTTGTCTTTAGGAACTTAGCAGGAAATTTTTGCTTCTTTGCTGTCATAGTGTTGAAGAAACATATATCAGCATTTACCTTTTGCAAACACTGAAGCTGATTCTCATCCTCACAGGGTGGATTTTGCAGGTCTACTTGTTCTTAACAGTTTGTGAAGAATAGAATGATTGAAATGCCAGTATACTGGCACTCTAATTTTCCTGTCAGGTCTTTTTTTTCCCAGTTACTGTTAGAGGAGAATTAATTGTACTGTTTAGCTCAAGATGATGTAGAGAGGAGAGATTTGAAAAATGAAGGATTGACTTTGCAATGTGCATTTCAGGGTATCCACTGTTCAGAAGCCAGAAACTTAGATCTGTAGAATGCTTTTCAGATGCTGATTGCAACTTTGCTCTCATATACATATTTTTGCAGGGGAAGTATGGACATAAGTAAGGGATATAGGGCTCCTCTATTAGCATCAACAACCTACACCATCAACTACACCATGGCAAAGGCATTCTTTACATGTGAAAAACACACTCGAAAAATACTGTAGCTACAGTGAGACAGTTATCCTCTTTCACTTGACATGTAGCTGACCACCTGTCAGTGATTCGAGCTTGTATTAAAGAAATAAACAAGGGGATTATAGAATCCTCACTTGTTTTGTGGGTTCATTTTGTTCTGGGAAAAAAAATCATTTTAAAACACTTAATGGAGAAAATGTGTCTTCTGTGTGAAAGGATCCTTAAGAATTCAGTGACATACGTCATTAATGACCAATAGTCAGATATTTTCCCAAAGAAAGAAGTTGAAAAATTCTGTCGTTACGGTTGGTGATGGTAAGTCCTCATACTTCTGATGGAAAATTAATCCTTCTTCAGTGGTGGTATTTATATTTTTAAGACATCTGTCTCTTGGCAAGTTCATTGTTACCAACCTTCATACTTCTGTTTGAGGATTATTGTTCTATCTTTGTGTTAAATACAGCTACACCTTTTCCCCTTCTTCTTTGTGTTTTTTTTTTTTTTCCTTTCCTTTGTTTTTTGTTTCTGGCAAGCTGCTGATGTAATTAATTTTTGGAGAGAGGGTGTGGGTGCCTGAAAATGTTAAAGACAGGTTAATTCTAGGCATGGCTTTGCATGTTGACATTTCCCAGTTAACAAACAGCTTCATAGTGGATTTCTCTTGAATCTTTGCCATGATATACTGCCAGCAAATGGGAGTGGTGAAAAATACTGGGAAGACCAGTGACTGCTAAAATAACACAAAATAGTGGTGCTGTCATCACCTGTTGCCACAACATAGAACTCAACAAAAAATGCGTGCAGTAGAGGACCTTAGAATATTTGACAGCATTGTGTATACAGGTCACATTCAAGAAAATATTTCACGTTTTTTTATTCTCTTCACAGATACTTGATAATCGGTCATTTTGTTTTAGCCAACTTGGCGCCAAGAATCTAGTTCCTTCTACTATATAAAGCAGACTTCTCTGAAATGTTAAGAAACTGCTTCCATTTTAATAAACATAGTATTCAGTCCTGAATATATTTTTTTACAAAGTAGTTTTTTTAAGCCTCAGCTTGTATTTGGGGTGAATTTTGGCACTATAATCCTATTGTAGGGGTTGTTAATATTGATGGGACATTGGAGAAGAAAGATGCATATAGTTATTAAAGTCTGCAGAATTATGCTTACTGCAATACTACTTTGCTTTGGTACAAGAAGAATATATTCTTCTTGAGATACCTTTTGGAATTTCATCCTGTCTCCATTAGAGGGAAAAAGAAAAGGTTACAACTTCAGGGGAAATTTTGGACAGCAACAAATCAGAGGGTTTTTTCTTCTGTACTGCAAAAATATTCAATTTCTGTTTAGCTGTGCAAAGTACAATGAAATTGCTGAACACTGTCTGCAAATAAGTACGATATTTTTATAGAAAACACAAATCTTAAAATGGCACTAGATCAACCTAATTTTGACAGTAATGTGTTCTTCTCTCAATGTGTAACATTATAACTACTGGAACAGGCAAAAAAAACAACAAAAATATATTTGAAAATCTCCAGAATATTCAAACACTGGATGAAAATCTAAACTCCTGCAGTTTTAATGTTTGCTTTTTTAAAAAAAAGTTAAGTTAAATATTTACTATGAGGAGCCACATTTGTGAAATAATTGCTTTTAGATCTGTAAAAGACTAAGGATCTCTGTTGTGAAAATGGTTTTGATATAGTTATACTTGATATTTTTGTCACCGTTTTTCCCAATAAAGTGGGAAAATTCAATTACGTTTAATTTTTAATATTAAACATTAAAAACAATGAAGAAAATGTAATTTGAGTCTAAATTATAGCAGTTGAAATGGGAAAAAACATCCTCCTAAATTTGGTTTTAAGTAGTATTCATTGTTAAACAGTAGAAAGAGCCTATTTTAAGGAAATTTTTCAGTAGCCATCTGGAATGTACCCTAGAACATTTGTAAAACATTAGTTTACCTACACTTTTGTATTGCATTATATATATATGTTTTCAATATGTAGGAAACTAAAGATAGTTTAAGTTTCCATTAAAATTTAAAAAAGTCTTATCAGCCATGGAGTTGTTTCACAGACAGTGGAAAGTCAGGGATTGTTTACATTGCAGCAATTAGTGGAAAGGTTGGGAAAATCTTTCAGCTATCTTGATGAGAACCAAAACTTTTTCAGAAAAGTCATTCAAATACAGATTAGCAAAGATAGTTGTAGAAAGCCACTTTCCAAAACTAAAATGAACACAGTTTGATATGTTAAGGTACAGCAATTGTTCAAACCTACATGTCATTATAAACTACTCCTGATAATTTTGGGGGGTTTGTGCTCAGTTTTCTCATGCTCCAGGCAGTGGCCACCCAATACTGAGCTTTACCCGATGGCAAGTTAGCCCTTATTTTTGCAAAGTTTCATGCATTTCCATATAATATATGTGGGGTAAAATAACTGATTTGAAACATATGTTTGTAGTCATAAGTAGCATTTTACAGCATATACACTTTATTTTTGGTTATATTTTGTCTAAAATGTTATTCATAGATCTTGAACAAAAGGAAATTTGCAAACAGGAATCACTCTTCTTTGGTAGTTCTGAAATGTTTCTGCACATACAAGCAGGAAACTGATATTTAGTAAGGAAAACTACTCAGACCATACCCTAGAACAGCTGGTCACGTGACTGCATGGTTCCCCTCAGAGTAAGAGACTTCACAACACATTTTGGCACTTCTGCTTGTTCATAGCATTGTTCAGTTCAGCAGCTTTCCCAAAGCAGGCTGCTCTAAGGGTCTAAAACAGTAGTTGTTCTGTGTCTTGCATGTATATTTTTGACAATTTTTTTATGGGGTGGGTTTTTTTAGATATTTAGGTATTTCTACCAAGAAGAATTATTTATGTTCATTAATTCAGAAGAAAAATAAGGTTTTATAATACATTTTATAAGTATTTTATAATGGTAACATTTTAGGAACATTCCTATTCCTGCAGCTAGGTTTGTCTTTGGCCAAGGGGTTTTTTTGACAATTTTTGGATCACTGGAGTGTCACAGTCAAAAATTATGTGTTTTCAGTGTAACATGCTATAATGCAAAGAAAATTACCGTTATCTGTATTGCAAGTTCAGCATCACTGTGTGTATTTCTATTTTTTCACCTGAGCTGAAAGTGTTGCTGTCATTTCATTATTCATATATCTAGATACTTCAATGTGTTTATATTGATGGTACAAAAGATGGGAAAAATCCACTTGTCATTAATAACTATTCAATTATTCTTAACTTTAGGAATTTATGTCACAGAAGTAAGCCTGTTTAATTGGTTTCTAAGTCCCCTTAATTTTATTTATACATGTTTCTTTTTTAGTTATATATGGAAGTATATTTGACTCCTGTTTTAAATCAAATCTCTTAAATGAAAGATGAAAGATGCATACCTTTTTAATAAATGACAAATAAGTCTAATTGTCAGCTATACAGTGGGTCAAGCAATCTGTACAATACTAGAAGAAAACTTAGTGAGAATAAAGTTGAGGTGTAACAGTAATCCCTCAAGGTTCACAGTCTGAGAGAAAGTTACTTGTGCATGCTGCTCTTAATAGAGACTTTTCTTGAAAAATAAGCTCTGGCTTCTAGCCACACCTGCTTGCTAGCTACTGTACATTTATTAACGCAAGCTATTTGGGTTTTTTATGTACCTCATCAAAACTACCTTTGAAGACATGTTAGCTTGTTTGGAGATGTGATTAATTAGAATGAACTTAGGGAAGACTAAAAAATTGGAATTTTGGAAAAAAATATGAAGGTTATAAATTTGTTTTCTGTACAGAGGAAGGCATCAGGGATAGCTTAGACTAGAGAATCAGCTTTTGAAACCTTTTTACTTTTTATATATATTTTATGTATTTATAGATTTACATGTTTTATATATTTTTCTGTTAGATAATGTGAAAGGTCCTAACCTCAAATTCAGGTAATTTGAAGAGATGCTCTCTGCCCATCTCAGTGGGTTAATATAATGCTGTGTGTGATCAAGTACTCAATAACTTGAGTCATTTAGTACACAGTCTAGCTGCTGTGTCAAACAGGTTTTCTTATTCCATAAGAGCCTTAGTTTGATGATACAAGCATTTTGTGCACCCTGACTATGAGGTTGTAATGTACAAGAACTGCTTATTGATACTGGAGCAATGACAGAACTTTCGCCTTAGTCAAAATCCTATTGGGTATTGTGTGCATTCTGTGCTAAGCAGACAGGTCTCATAGCTAATGGGATCTTTGTGAAAAAGGGTAGGGGGAGGGCAGGTATGTGACTTTCTTTACTAGGAGTGCCGCAGCTCCTGGAAGAGTGGCATACTGTCATAGCCAAAAAGGTACTTGCTGCCTTTCAGCTTTATTTAGGATTCTTTCTTGTGTGATATTTACTCATTGCAATGTTGAGTAGTACACAGAGAACCATAAATAACTAAACCTAAGTTCAGGAACCATTTCATTTTGACACTCCAAGTACCGAGCAATTTGTAGCTTTGGCAGGTAAATCCAAAATACTAATGCTTCAGGTAATACTTCCATAGTGAGACCAAATATTTTTCCAAAGTTCTGTATCTGAAATTTTTAATTTGCATTTTGTTGCAACTCTTGTAAGAGTACAGTCCTTAAGGACAGGTCAGAAGGCTTACAGACTGTTGAATGTGTGACAAAGAGGCCGTAAAGAATCTGGTCAGATGTAGCTAATTAAAGGTAAATGAAGGACAGCTGCTTTTTATGTTGCCAGCACATCTTTGATCTGCTCTATCCCTCAGACCTCTGTGGACAAGGTAGTTAAATACAAACTAGGAGGCCCATTTTAAAGACATTAAAGCCCTCCAGGGCAATCGAGTGACAGTCCAAGCAGCCATAAGCTGTTTGCTTTATTCATTAGAGAACTTTAAATGTGTCAAGAAATAGAATAATGTCCCTGCTCTTAGATCAGCATTAGCAATGAAGATTACAACAGCTCTGGGACATATGAGTAGGCAAAGTTCTTATGAAAACAGGTTTATTGAGAAGCATTTTACTATAACAGCAATGAAAATATCAGTTTCACATTTTTGTTGCAGGAATATTGATTCAATATGCATTGAAATATATGAAGCTGTAGTGTCACAAATATCATCTGGCCCAGTGCTGACCTCAGTGGTCCCTTCAGTCATGGTTTAAAAAACCTCCATTTCAGACACACATGAAGGAAAGAATATGTCATATGTGAGTGACATAATAGCCTGTAATACTTGCTGAAAAATTTACAGAGAATTTAAACAATATTTACTTGTGTCTAGAGACTCAGATACTGAAGTTTGTAATTTCCAAGTGTTTATTTTATAATTCAAAGTTTTAATGCCAGTACAGCATCAGAAAGACTAACTAAAGAAAAAAATCGGTAGCTATATAAACAACTCTTTATTGCTAGTCAATCTGATAAAAGTGACATTGCCCAGAAGTATTGTGAGTTCAACTCAGTGTATTTTTTGAGAATTGTTTGATTTCTTAATATTTTTATTGCTATTGTTTTAAATAGGAATTGAAGTGGAAATTGAACCGAAGCAAATTCCTGTAACATTCTAAATGGTGAATTCTGGAGATGTGTGACATATTGCCTCAATAATATTTAAGAACTTGGAGAAAATATTTGCTTTTTTTAAAAGTTGTGTACTGTGTTTTAGTCCATTATATTTTGTGTCAGTAGCTAAATTTTACAGTGTTTGACTGCATGATCATACTCTCGGTGGTATTCAACCTTACTGGAACAGCTTTGGTATTTTAAGATCAGGTAAAGGTGTGAAAAGTCTAGAATTTTAAAACTGTCTTTTAGACTATGCCATAAATGCAAATTTCATAGGTCTTACCATACAAAGAATATTTCTACATAGCATTTTAACTCATAAAGGCTTTATGTGAGTGGTGCAGTTTGGAATTGCATGCCTGTGAAAGTAGTGTATGCAGCTGAAGTATGGAAGAACCTTTATTCAAAAAAGATGTAGCTCTAGAAGATCCTTTGTGACTAGGCACTGATTTTTGCTGGGTGATTTGACATTTCCTTCTAGTCTTACTATAGATGTATTTATCTAAACATAATTTAAAACTAACTTGATTTTCCAAATTGTCATAGATTGTTTCATGGCATATATTTAAGTATTTCTGCAGTCAAACCATGAGGTTAATCAAGTTGGTAGGTCTGTGAAACAAGGACTTAATGTTTTAATTTTAAAGTAAGCAGCAAATAAATAAATTACATTACATCAATGAGCATTGAAAAGTTCAAGTGAAGCATGTTAAAAGATTTGTAGAGCTGTATTTTAGGCAACAGTAAGTATAAAGATGGGGTTATTGCTGGTAGCATAAGTGTAATGTCCTGATTTGAATGATTGTGCCTTAAACACGGTGGAAAAAACCGCCAGTGAATAAATCTGTGCTAAGTTTAGAGTAGTTTGCATACATACTTTAAACATTAAAGCTAGATAGTTTTTACCCAGAGGCAAGAAATACCTTGATAAATTATTACAGAATTCTGCTAAATGTAAGTTAGGTACACACTGTGGGTCAGGGACCCATGGTTTTGATGAGCATTTGTTCTGCCCACATTGAGTCAACATGTATCACTTGGCTGTGTGTTTGATTGAGTTGCTTTTATGGTGAGAGCTCCAAGAACACTAACCACTTTCAGCACAAATGCTGTAGACCAAATGTTGGAAATTTCCTCCTGCTGCTGAAGTCCTGGGTGGAGGTTTTTTGAAAGCCAGGTAATCCCTGTTCCCAACCCTGTTTTTCCCCCATTTCCAGATAGCAATGTTACACTGACAGGTTGCATCTGTTAGGGAACCTAACAAAATTTTGAGCATGACACAGCTCCTCCTGTAGACATGCAAAAGACTTCTAAAATTCGACAGTAAACCAATAGCTCCTCCTGGGATCCTCCTGTGATCAGCTAACACATTTTTAAACACAGACATCCTTGTCCACACCAAGGGAAAAGTCATATTCAACAACTTGTTTAATTAACATGTTTTCTAGTATGTTTTTTCTGTGTAGACAAGGTCTCTAAGGAAGAATGACTCATGAATGCAGCATTTCTATTATGGAGTATTTCTTGTAGTAACTTTCCATTTCTCCACATTTTTTAAGGAAAGCATTGATTTGGCTCATTACCTAAAAGGTTAATTAATGTTTGTGAGAAGCTCCAGGGTACCATTAGTTAATCCCACACCACATCACTAAGTAGAATCCTGGGCAAGAGTTAAAATAAGTGTCAACTTTTTTAAGTGAAGGCTAACAGGTAGATCTTTTCCAACACAGTCTATACATACTGCTGAATAGTTCTCCTTGGAGCCTGTTGACATGTGCTACAATTGAGAAGGGCACAATATGTGACTGCCTCCCTAGGGAAGGAGAGGGCCTTGGCTGCCACACATATAATGGTGAACCTAACATTTTGTGGACTTTTCTGAGGCAGACGTACCCTTACAGAACAGGTAAAAGCTGTATGTGTCTGTGAAGATGGAGTCAGACAGCCAGTTAATAGAAATTAGCCTCCGTAGAATTGACTGCAGGGATGGTTTTTTCCAGGCATTGATGGTTTTTTCAAATAGTGCTATTAGAGTCAGGAAGAGATTCCATGCTTCATTTTGTCAAATGGAGTGTTTTAGCCAACAGAAAACGTATATAAGAGGAATTTGTCATTGTTTTTATTAGGATGCAAAGATCAACACAAGATTCTTTCTGTCAGACATATATTCTCAGAAGGAAATGCATAGTGCACATAAAATATTTATGATCATTTCTTACACTGTAACTATATCTATATAAAAGCCAAAGTAAATATAAACTGTTCCAGCTATACAATATACAGTTCCTGATGTGTTTATTGCCACATTTTCTATGACCAGTCTCCTGTCTGTTGTGTTTCTCCAGTGACTGTGTTATTCCAGGGAAATGAGTCACGCAAGGGGAGGAGGGTGCATAATGGCTTCTGCGCTGTAGGGGGTTGTCTGAACCAACACATGGATCACGCTCTACACCTCTTGAATCTGTGTTGGATCTGTGTTCATGGTCTATTATGCAGAAAACATGTAGAGAGTGAACTTTGTTCAGTTTTGTTCGGGTTTCTTTGAAAGACAAATCAATGTGTAGCACAGGCACTTCACACTTTTCAGTTCATGGCTTTGGGGATCGATGAAATGCTGAAGACAAGAATTTGTCTCCTAAGGAGGACCAAAGCCATAATGGTTCTATTTTTATCTGTGCTATTTTCCAAGAACTGTTTTCATTCTTTTTCTCCCTTTTCAATGAACAGATGAAGATGAAGTACAGAAACACTTGTGGAAATGAGGAGAGCTATAATCCTGTGCTGCTGAAATCTCAAACTTTCACGTTTTGCCAGATGGAAAGTTGCAGCACATTCTAAACAGAGTCATAGTATTCTCAAGCCATATATGATTATTGATACAAGATTTGTGTGTGTGGTTGAATAGAGCAACAAAGAACAAAGGAACTCAAAATACCCACAAGTCACCAAAATATTTGCGTTAAAGAGATGTATGTGAAGATTGCCAGTTTGAAATTGTAACTGTGAATCTTGTAGTGGAAATGTAATGGAATCCATAATGGGAAAAAATTTAAAGAGAGAAGATATTATTTGGGAAGGGGAAAATGCTTTACTGAGAAGGGTCAGTTTGGGGGTCAGTATTTTCTGTCATTTTATTCCCTCCATGGACTCAGTTACTGAGCAGAATGTTTTACATAATAGAATTCTTGACTCCCTTCTTGGTTGTTGATATTCCACTTGTGTACGCTCAGAGTATGTCAATGATGACAGCTGGTTATTTCTTCAACACACAGTTTTTGATTATGTCTTGTTTTATGGTTAGTATCCAGTTTTCATAGGGAATGTTTTCCCACCCAGAAGACAACAAATGTTGGACTGACCCAGTAGTTGTTCTTTCCTATATTTCCTTTGGGCTCTTTTTCAGCTAGTTGGATCTGAGTTGTTTTAAACATAATTAGACCATCATAAATCACTCTGAGTTAGTTCGTATGTGACATCACCAGGGAGACCCAATGGAATGATTAGAGTATTTTTTGGACGACGTGTCTGTAGCTGTGTTAACTACTTTATCATGAAAATAAAGTTTGTAAACAGTAGTCTTTGCAGAGCAACAAGTTAAAATATATTGCACCCTGATAGAGCTGTTTAGTCAATTAGATTTTCATAGTGCTAATTTAATTTGTCACAAAGCTGATTAACATTAACGAAAGAAAGAGCAATATATTTTATTTTATTGAGCACATCTCACAGTGCTTGTAATTTAGTAGGGCCACCACACTTTCTGGGCAGGCTATCAAGTAGGATGTTGTAATGATTTTCATGACTACTATACTAGATGGAAAAATGAAGCTTGTGTTTGTAGCTGTTCCATTAGTGTCTTGCACAGTGTGGACTCCTTTGGTGCTCTTCAGAGAGCTGTGTCATAATCCCAGCATCTTTTGAAGAATTCTGTCTGGTGAAACCAAGTTACTATACATCGTTTAAAACCTAGTGCGTAATTGTATTATTAGACAAAGGAAAGACTGAGAAAGCCAGATAACCAATAGAATCCTGAAGTTATCAAAACAGAGTTCTTGCCAAGGACCTTGGAATTCATCTGATTCAGTTGCTGGAAAAATGCCCAAATTAAAAATTATCCTATCAGGACCAAGAAAATGGAGCCAAATTCTGGCACTGTACAGTTTTCTCCCAAAATGGTCATTAATGCTGCAAAAACAGAATAGGGTGAACAACCCTTGGCCCCCTACTGTAGTCTCTATCTGCCAAAACAAGATGGAATAGAAGATCAAAATTGGGAAGGGTGCAGGGAGGGAGGTGTAAGGTTGGAAAAGGAGAGTTTGGAAAAAGAAAGTGGTTGGAAAGGGAAAAACTTGCAGGCTATGCCCCCTGCCTGCACTGAAACACTCGACTTCAGCTCCACTCGCAAAGCACCTGTTGGCAGCTGTTGGAGTACTTTATAGGTTTTGGGACAGAATCAGGATAGGTATCTTATAGTCTGTGTTCCCTTATGTGACATGTGATATGGCCTTATTTTAGTAAAATAAAATCAATTCTTGAACAATAAGTGCAGCAATAAATATACCTGCACAGAAATAATGATGACAGCTTTTGCTTTCATTAAAAAAATTCCATTCTTTTAAATGGATCTCATTACTACTAATATTAATATCCTTTGGCTGATATCACTGAGGTTGTCTTCCTTTTATCCAGAATTGGAAAACAAAACCACATTGCACAGAGTGAAAAGAAAATGCAGTGAAACAATGATCATAAATATTAGCCTGATACTGTGCTTCAAACTCAGTGGCAGAAAACTAGGGATCAGGGGTTATCAGGCCAGTTTTATGTTTTTCAATCTTTATGCATTGGAGTGAAATGATAGGAAAGATCAAAAATTGTTTATGTTAAATTAGAACTGTCAGCAAGCATTTTATGTCAGGAACTCAGTTTAAACATTTTACCATCTTTACAAACTTTAAATATATTTAAATGAGACATTCAGCATTACAGTTTATGCCCTCCCTCTGTTACTGACTCCAAAAGTTATTTGTGTTCATGTACAAAAACTTTTGTGGTTCCTTGATGTTATTATAAATTGCTTATTCTTTCTTAGGATAAATATGTAACAATTATCAATAATGTGTATTTGCTATGTAAAGTATATCAAACAGAAAATAAATGGTTATTTTTAAATATAGGTATTTATTAGAGGCTGACGTAAAAACTGGTGCATTTATTGGCTACCTCTCCTTTGACTACAGTGAGAATCCTCCCTCTGCTAATGCTTTGGTTCAGCGTAAAAGACTTATTTGTTAAGTACTTGTGTTACTCAGAAGGTTTGGATAAAGTTGAAATAGAACATAGATAATGTTTTGAAATTTAATCCTCTCTGATATAAACTTTAAAAAAAACTCTACAGTTTTCCTGTTCTACCTGAAGCACCAAACTTATTAGTTCTAAAATAACTGAAATTTGAAACTTTAAGCCTCCCTGAGATTTATATTCAATAATGAAAAGAAAGCAAGTTTCTGATCCTGCAGTGTACACTACTCGGGCAAAGCCTGGTTCCTGTGTGACAGTCACCAAGAGCTTTTCTCCATCAAATCTGCCAAAGAATAGGGCCAAAATGCAAATTCCATTAGTTCAATAGTTTGTGCGTGGAACATTTCAAAATGAGATTTTTCACTTTGTGTTTAGAGTAATTTCTTTGCCTTGCTAGGAAAGAAAAAGTAGTTGAGTAGCCTAACATGTGAAAAATTGCCTTAGGTGTTAGAGACCATCAGCTTTAGTAATACCTGAGCTCAGTCATGTTCTGTGCCATAAAAGTAAGAGGACAGAATCTGGAACTTAAGAAAGTGACATCTGAAATAGGAAAGCATCTAGTGGAACAGACGCATGTGCTTCATTTCAGTAGGACTCTATGGTATACATGAAGATAGGGATTTGTAACTTGAATAAGAATGCTTTCCTGAATGAAGATTTTTAGAAACTTGGCTGTGAATCACCAAAAGGCACATTCTTTATTACAGAAGCTTTGTAGTTATTTTTACTATAATGTGCTTATGATGAGCAGTGGAGCAGGAAGAGGAAAAGCCAGGACTACACATCAGCATCAGCACAGGGCAGGACAGGAGGAAAAACAAGTGAGACTGCAGCTGAGATACCCAGTTCAGGAATCAGCTGTCATCTTAACATCAAGTTCATCTGAGCCCCAAGTGCTGTGCTGTGGTGTCCCTAGGAATTAGTCTTATATGACAAAGAAGCCAGTGCCAGCATGAACTCCCTTCCTTTGCTGCTCTCAGCAGGACAATGTATTTATTTATGATACCAGTCAAATGTTCCCACTGTTAAGTCAGAAAACTGAGCAAAACCTATGATTAAATTGATCACATAGCTTAAGTCCTAACTTCCCCCACAATAATGAACAACTAGCACCGTTTACCGTCAAAGATCCTAATGGTTCATATACACCACAGAAGAGTATATTTAATATACAAGGTGTTTTAGTACTGTATCATCAGTGATATGCTTTGGGTTTTAGTTTATTTTTTGAATTTCAGAAACTTTTGGAGTCAAAGAAAATTAAACTACCAATTATGTACAAATGTTTATTAGGCCTTTTTTATTATTCTTTTATAGGTCTTGTAGAAATTTGCCTGATGCATCCGCTTGATGTAGTGAAAACAAGGTAAGATTGTGCTTGAACAGGTTTTGTTTACCCTGGAAGATATTCAAATTGCAAGCTGTCAAAAAATAAAATCCTAGGACTTCTCCAAGTAAGATAACTTGTGTCTTTAATGACATTTCTATTTACTTATCTGTATCTACAACAGTCAACAGATGAAATTTGAGTAGCATGGCACATTTCTGATTAGAGGTCATCTGAAGGTATTAAATTTGTTTATGACAGGTATTTTTACTGTTGTAACACAATCCTATAACGTGGAGAGGACTATAGTTAAATTCGCTTACTATGTGTATCATTTGTTGTAATGCTTTTATACGCAATTGGGAAATACTATATTGCCTCCAAAGTAATGTTCACAGGTTTTTTTATAAAAATAATAAAAGAAGATGTTATATATTCTCTCTGTAAGCTAAATAACTTCATGATTTAATCTTTTTTTGAATCTTTTTATCTGTCCTGATTTTCTTTTCTGAATATTTGTTCTCACATGAATATAAATGATTAAATGACCTTGAAAGTTTGGTTGAGTTATGTTTTTTAATGTTGAATTACTGAGATGGAAAAAGAATAGTTGTGTTTCTAACTTCTGGAATATCCTTTTGTTTTCTGTGCTTTTTAGTTTTTATATAAATTCATAAGTAAATATAACTATATGTGTGCAGCAAATCAGAATGGAAAGCAAACAATAAAAAGGAGAAAACTATTCATGCCATGTGTGTTATGCAGGGCGAATAATTACTGTATACTGCTCCAGAAACTTTGTCTAGGTCCCAGCCATATGGGTAGAAAAGCTTCACTAAAAGACGATTCAGCCCCAAAGAAATGATGAGGACAGCTGTGGTCTCTGAATTATGCTTGGCGTTGTCAATTATCACTTGGTATTCTTGGTATATCACTAGCCACTGTGAGTTTTTCATTGATGTAATTTTGGCTTCTGTTTAAATCACATTCTTTGCTTTGCCTAAGACCTTGAGATGCCTTTTTCTGTAGGTTGCATTTTGCAGAAGGAAGCCATCTGTCTGTGACCACTGCCCAACACTAGAAGATAGTCATTAAGGCTCCATCTGCATTATCTGCTGCTGAAGTGCGGTCGGTCCTCCTCAGGGCTTGGAGTTTGCTCAGGCAGTTCTTCTGTATTCTTTCATAAAATGGAATGTGTTACAGAATCACAGAATGTGCTGAGTTGAAAGGGACCCGTGTGCTGATTTATATAGAGACAATGCACCTTGTAGTCTCAAAAGTCCTCTCTGCCCCTCAGTACCACTGAGACTATGCTATTAAAACAAGATTTACATAAGAAGATGGAAATTATTGCCTCAGGAACAACAGGGTACGAGCAAAACAAATACAAGACCAAATTTAAAAGAAAAAAATCTGTCTTACTCTGTTGTCATCTGGTCCTCAAAGGTTATACTTAAGTGACTTCATTTTGGCAAGTTTTGCTGTAACTTTTCTATAGCTCTCCAGCTTTTGGTTTTACCTCTTGCCATTCTCCTCTTTGTACTGAACTAGGAATCATGTTCCTTTGTAGTATAAATGTAGCTTTTGTAGTATAAATGCAGCAGCAGTGATTTACTTCTCATACCTTTGGTACCTTTGAGGTTGTCATCCTACACATCCTTGTGAATCCAGTCTTTCTTGAAAAACTTAATGTGTACCCTTAGAATCATTCATACTTTAGTATATTCCACATATCATAAGTCAGAAAAAGCATTAATTGAACATCTCTACTGATAAACTGGCACTCAACAGATGTACATTCAGCTTTCTGATAGAAACCATGCAGCAGTGGACCCTCAGAACAAAAGGAGCAAGGACAGATTTCCCCATTTCTGTTGCAGATTTTATTTTGTCACACTTTTAGTAGTGAAAAGTATTATCAGATATGAAATCCATAAATAGAAAACATTAAATAGTATATGGGGATGTTTGTCAATCTGTATTAATACTAAAAATATTATAAAACCAGTACAATTTAGGAAACTTTTTAATGTGAAATCTAAGTTCATAAACAATGGAATTTTTAGAAAAAGGGAAGGGAAGGGAAGGGAAGGGAAGGGAAGGGAAGGGAAGGGAAGGG
>JAWWEE010000158.1:38373887-38434960 GCA_035221455.1 Xenops minutus | reverse complement strand
TATTTCAAAGACTAACTCACAAGTTACCAGCCTTAGAATTTTTTTGTTGAAAATTTTAAAATCTTGTCTCTGTTCTTTCTATGTTTTGTTGTAAATATACTTTGCCTTATAAATAAATTTATAACTTATTTTATATCTTAGAAATAGAAGTGAATGAAGGCAAATTTAATTTTAAAATGTGGTCCCACAACATTTTATGCTCAACTCTGTTGCAATTCCTCTTGTTCCCTTGACATTTACACTGCCATATAGTGGCAGTTCAGGGAGCTGGGAGAGGAGAAAAATTATCAATTAATCATTTTCTCGCTGGGTTTCCCTTTGACCAGCTTGGTTTCCTGAATTAATTCCTCACACAATTATGTGTCAGGCAATACAAGGACAAAGCAGGGGGCAACCCCATCAGTGACGACCACCAAATTATGCTAAAGGTATGAAAGGCTTGTGTGTACGCACTGCGATTAGAGTGCTGCTACATTTAATCTAGCTAAAGGGTGGTGTGACACTAAAAAAGTTAGTCCTGCTCCTGGTTCCTTGCCACCCAATAGCCTTGTCTAATCTCTCTAGTTTGGTCCCGTGATTTTCCTTATGCCGGATGTAGAGGTTGCAAAACTGCAGGGAAAATTGATTTAGCTTGATGATAAATCAGAAAATTCTAGTGGCTGCATACTGTTAGATCAACTCTCTTGTAATTCAAAATTGTATCCTAATCAAAGATGTATACGTAGTTATTTACTATGTCTCAAAGTTATATATGAGCTTTTAGTTCTATGATTATAACTTTTTCTATCTCATCTGATAGAACATGCTTTATAGGATTGTATCTTCTCTTTGAAAATGAAGCCCAATTAGTATGGACAAATATGTTCCTTTGAAAGTGTAAGCGGAGTTCCATCACCCAGGGAATAAAAATAATGCAAGAATGTTATGTAAGTAAATACTTCTCTAATTTAATCATTAAAAGGTGAGTTTTTAAATGAATAGCAATATATCCTTTTCCTTTTTCTTGCCAAATTGTTGCATTATCTGAACAATTTGACAGATCGAAGAAGGGAAACAGTTTATAATTCCATTGTTACTCAGATAATGCATTGTAACAGTATATGGCATATGTCTCAGGCAATTTAGGAATATACTGAAATTGAGTTTTCTTTTCATGAGACAGGAAATTCCAACTTTGTTGTTCATTGTTGCTAAAAGGACAAGATGCTTATCTTCATCATGGCAACAGTGCTCCTTAGACAAGCTGTAGATCTTGTAGTTTCCCATGAGCCTACAGAACATATCATCCTAGGAGAAGACTAATTGGTACAGTTCCTGATGAATTTGTGAATTGAATCAGCTTGCTAGAAGGGTTCAGTGTGTGCATCAGAACTATCACTGAGAAAGCATCAGGACCACACAGTGAAAAAAAGATGAGGAATAGAAGAGAAGAAATAGAAGGGGGAACCTTTCTGTTGTATTTCAGGTGAACTCTTATGTCAGTTCAACTGATCATCAACAAACCATTTAAATCATGGGTATATTAATTCCTGTTCTTCAAAGTAGTCATTTATCAACTCTGCAATACTTAAATGTCTAAATACTTGGCCAAATTTGAATGAATAAAGGATTCCTCAAGTTCTTGGTTAATAAAATTGCACAATATTGCAAAACTTACTGCTTTTATTACCATGACAAATGACTACATTACAAAAGGCTGTTGTCTTCTCTGTGAAACATGTAATTAGGGTTGAAATTTCATATTACTGCTTCAGCAGAAATAGTAATACATGCCTACTAAAAAGAGTATTGTCCTCCCTAATGCCAGCCCTGTATTTAACAGATTCAGCCCTCTAATTTGGGCAAAAACTAATTTAACAAGAAAATTGGGCAGAAGAGGAGAAGGAGAAGGAGAAGGAAAAGGAAAAGGAAAAGGAAAAGGAAAAGGAAAAGGAAAAGGAAAAGGAAAAGGAAAAGGAAAAGGAAAAGGAACAAACTGCTCAACAAGTTGGAGAGGGAGGAATATGGGATGAAGTAAATAGAGACCTCTCTCCAGGCAGAGCTTTTCAGTCCGTTCTGGTGAACAGCATAAGAAAAGTGGAACATGAAGCTCTGCCCTAGCTAGGAAGTGAACCTATATATGCAAATAGGTATAGTTCCATACGTGAAACTTGTTCTGATAGATACTCTCACAGAGAAGAAAGAAAGGACATACAAAGGGAATTACTTGGGGAAAACAGAAATTTAATACTTGTTATCTTGCCATATTTGTCATCTTACCTGATGATCCTCTACTGACCATTGGCAAGGACTAGCTTTTAGGATGGATAACCTTCTGATCTTTTGTCTTCTGATACATAATATTAGGTACTGTGGAGGCAAAACTGACTATCCTCCTAACTCTCTTTATAGCAGTCACTTTCTTGGGTCAAGTGACCTATAAAGGCATATATGCCAGAGTTGCCTGTGATAGTAAGGGCTAAATTCACTGATTCAGCCAGCCCCTTTCAGTCCATTCTTCTGATGAATTATCAGAATATTAATAGAAGAATGATGATGAATGTATTATGCATTATGAGTAAAATGTAAAGCATCTCATCCATTAGAAACAACATGAAATCCCAAAGAACACACCTGTGGAACAAGATACCACATAGCTTCAGCTGACTCTGCTACAGAAGCTACTATACATGAAACCTTGATTAGTTACACCAAAGTTTGAGATCAATGAGATGCATTAATTATGTCATTTCCCTTACTCACTTTGCAGCCTTTGTAGAAATGTATACAGCAGAAGGATTTAGAGCAATTGAATAGAAAGGGCAAGGTCTTTTTCTTGTCTTTTTGTGCTATTCTAACAGCTCATAGGGCATGAAGGGAGATTTTTGGCACTGGGAAATTTTCTTAATGGATCAGAAATCCTTAGGTGGTATGCAGTATAGAGGTGGTTTAATGACTCTGCTTCACCTGTTCCTCACAAACTCTTATATGGGAATAGGTAATTCTGGAAAGAAGTTAATGGTCAGAATGTCTTTTACATTCCAGCTTTTTGTGGCTGCCAGTACAGACCCTTGTGACTAATAGGAATTCTGCACCAATTAGAACAGAGTTGTGTTATGAGTGCTGGGGCTACAACAGTTCCACTATTCTTGGCTCGCCTCAGTGCAATGGAACTACACATAGGAACTTTGAAAAGCTGGGCCCACAGTCCCTCATCCCATTTAATCACATTGCTTAAGAATAATGTAAACTTCAGTCTTGGGTGACAAATCATAAAACTGGTACAGCACAGGGCCAATACACAGGTGCTATTGAAAGACATAATTTATGCGGTTGCGCCAATTTCAATTGATGTGAACAAATACCAGAAGCCTATTGAAAAAGGTTATTTTGCTATCTGCAGATAAGTTAGCTTCTAAACAGATAGCTTTCTTGAAATACTGGTATGTGAATGCTTCCATGTTTGAAAAAATAAACCAGAGCATAATAAAACTCAGAATAAAGAGAAATTTGGTCAGCCAAAGTTTTGATGAGTCATATGTTAGAAGAAAATGTCTTTTGAAGATACATCAATACGAATTTTCAATAAACTTTTCAGATTTCAAAATGATGAAGCTACTGCTTTCGAAGCTAGTGTGAAACTGCAGAAGGGATACAGATGAAAATATCTTGACTTTTCATGTACTATAGCTTTCAGATTTGTATTTGACATTACTTCTATTAAAGCTAAAGGTGTGAGCAAAAATGTCTGAGGGACATTTCATCTTGTTCCTTCTGCTGCAAAGTGGTAACTTGGGACAATATGTCAGGACAGGTGGGTAAAAAGTAATATACCCTTGACTGCAGTGTTGTTAAATTCATTCCACAAAGTCCTGTAGCTCAGAACAATCAGTTAAATACACCCAATATTGGTGGATAATTTGACAAGGCAAAACGAGCCTTTTTGTAAGTTTAGAGTGATATACATGAGTGATATTAGATAGATGGCATTTATAAAAGACAGTCAGATTTTACCTTTCCCTGAGACACTGCTACAACACTGTACAGCACCCTTCATGCTTCACTGAACACTGAAATGGAGCTGTAGTATTTTAGGTGCTTTGCTCTGACCATCTGCATGGGCTTGAGTTCATGACGTGGTTTTGTTAGAAGTTCAGTTTTGATAAATTCAAACTTTTGTATTTGTTGGAATTTTTTTCTAAATTAACAGATGCCTTTCAAAATTAATTTTCCCCACAATAATCCACTTTTCCAAGCTGGAAGTTTAGATTAACTTTGTTTAAGAATGAAGGTGTTTTAATAGGGAAAGTGCTGTAAAATGTGCCTTCAGTGGATGGGTGATACCTATAAAAAGGATCTGTAGAAATTGTTTGAAGGTGTATTATCATGCTCTGTTTCTCAGGTATGATCCATAAGGTGGCTTAGTTCTCACTCAGAAACTTCTGACATGAGTTAGACACATATTTCTATGCTGGAGGGGTCAAAATCAAAGAATGTTTCATTGCAAGTTGTATTGTGAGAACAAAATCAAAGGCAAAATTTTGAATAAATAATTTCAGCATGGTTGTATTTGTTTTATCTGTGATATTCCCTTTATAATATAGGCCTATGCACCTAAAGTATATGCCAGACTATCTGTAGAAGAAATGTATTATGTGTTTAGTAAGAACATAAAATTGTGGGGGGAGAGTAATCTAACAACTGATTTTTTTTTTTCTGTCCGTATCTTTTGTTTTATATGTTTTGGAGTATTTAATTTATATTTTCAGTAGTTTTCCCTTCTACACCAGTGTATTTTAGTACTTTTCTTGTATGTTAAGCAAGTTAAATACAAGTACTTAGGAGCAGACAATTTAATCGCACTTTCTGTTGTTATAAATACTTCTGTAAAGGAAAAGAATTTCATTGACATTTTAATATGCTGTCACTTTAAGATACTACATGAAGTGTGAACAGAGCACAGGCACTTTTAACAGGTGTCTCTAATTGTTAGTTTGTTTCTTAGAAATAGGCATAATGTAAACTTTGGTGAAACACATAGATCCAAGGTGTTTGGATCCTGCAACATGCTAACCAGGCTTTCCTTTGGCTGAGGATGGAAACAAATTGGGGTGTGTAATTGATTTTTTTTGTAAGTAAAGCTTTTATGTTTACTTTGAGTTCAAACTCCATCTTTTTCTTGTTATTTTTTCCCCTTAGGAGGGTTTGCAACATGCACTTGGGGGTGGGGGGGGAAGGTGGGGAGAGAAGGAAAAAAAAAGTTCAGTGTATTCGTTTATTTGAGCAAATAGCACATTTCTATTACTTTCAGATTTTGCCAGTCTGTAACTGCAGAAATAATTGTGGAAAAGGGTGAAAGCCAGATCAATTGCATTTTTAAGAAGTGTATTTTCATTAGATTTTCCAAGTGCCTGTTATGTTCAAAGAGAGTTCAAGACCTGTCTTGTTCACTGAATATTTGAAAAGCCCCTTAAAACAGATCCATCCAGGAAAATCTCTACTGTTGGATGAAATGTCATTACTTTAAAAAATGAAAAAAGAAGAACATCAACATGCATACAGTCTTCTCAAATTTTCAGTTACATTACTACCAGTTTCAGAAGTTGATACAAAAATGTCTTTAAACAGACAAGCAAAGAAACAAAACCAGAAAACAAATATGGTAACAAAAGTTAATACTGAAAAAAGTACCAGTTTTGTTGCATAGGAAATTAATTATGAACTTGCATTTTCTACAGAGTTTACTTAGTTAATTTTTTTTTATTATAAACAGTTATTCTTTTCCAATTTGACAGAAAGATAAGCTACATAAGTTCACCAAAGTTATATACTTAGGATTTAGTGAGCATTTCAAGATCTAATGTTTCACTAATTCTTCAGATACATTTAGATTGATGGCAGAAAATTATGGAAGTCTATTTATTAGTTAAGCTGTAGTTAAAGGAATTTTGATCAATTTGCTAAGAATTGCCTCCAGCTGTGCTGGTTTCCGTCACATAGTTAAACAGAAGCTCAGGATAGTTTGATCTATTTGTCCTCATTTTCATGGTCACTGAAGTAAAGTATGATGCACTCAGCAGCAGTCACGTGTTCCTTTAGTATTCAGGTGCTAACCCAGAGACTCAATTAAAAACTTCAAAGCCATTGGGGAAATATTTCTCTGAAGCTGACATAATCTAATATGTGTATCCATTATATATTTAAATATATATGAACAAACCATGTAATAAATTCTTAATTTCAAGATAAAATTGACAGAGAGAGCTCTGATCTGGAATAGATAATAACCTCATCATAGCACATAGCTAAGAAGTGAGAGAACCAGTTCAAATTCCTCCTTCCTGAATCAGAAATCAGACTTAACCTTCCCAAAACATACACAGGTGCCTTGACCTCTGAGTCTCTATGGCATAATCTGTTATTCAAAGCTCAGAAACTGCTCTAGGCAAGACTAGGAATATGAGCTCTGAATAAGACAGTCCTCCAGCATGTTCACTTTTGTGCTTGGTTCAACTAAAGACTGCATTGTAAAAAAGCAAGAACTGAACTTGTCTCTGCCAGATGCTATTGAGAGCCCTGTAGCCACTAATACCCTACCTCTCATTTCTCCAACAACTACAACTCCCCTTATCAAAATAATGAGATGGAAGCACATTTTTGCTCTCCACAGGAAATTTAAAAAAAAAAAAATCTGTGTAAAATATATCAATTCTTGAAATCATTGCCCTATTTACGTCTATGCTGTAGGTACAGAATGTTATGTAGTTAAGATACAGAATATTTTTATTTTTTAGCACTGTCCATGTATTTCTCCACCTCCAGTTTGTGTGGCATGTGTATAATATGCCCAAGTGCCAAGAATGGAGCTGACACTTCAACTGTTGCCCTCAAAAGCGTAATTCCAGACTAGTGTTCTTGAGGGTTTTTTGCTGGATCTCATTGTAAGTGTACAAAATCCTTCCAGAATACTTTACTACGAGGAGATCAGGTTTTTTTCACTTTAGACAGCTTTCCTGCCTGGAAGGAGGCTTCTTTCTCAGAGATAATTTTAGATATTTTCTCCTGCTGCATTCCAGAGAAGCTCTGCCTGGTATGAGAAAAGGTAAATTCTTACGGACACATTTGAAGGCTAAGGGAGCAAGGATTATAAAAGCCCTGAGAAGAATGGGAGGTATGTTTTTTCCAAGGCCTAATGCAGTTTTGTGAGAATATGTTGTGTTTTCTACTTTTGAAAATAAATTCTTCTAAATCCTTCCACTGCCTGGTATTTTGGGGGTACCTGCATGCATTTGACCCTTGCATCATTTTAGTTGAACTGTAGGGGAAAAAAGTCTCAATTAATTTTACTCTTTCAAAAAATACCATTGTCTCTTGGTGGCCTGGTGACTGCAGACACTGACTATAATATTTGTGTGTTTCAGCATCACCTATACTCCCTCCTTTTTAGCCACCAGCGTGCTTGTAGCAAGCGTGGGTAGAGCCCTTGTAAATCTTCGTTCGCGAAGCCTAGCCATGATACTCCCTCCAAACAGTAGAGTACTTTTCTTCACACCATTTCATATCCCTCTTCATTTCTTGACAAGTGTCAATAGAAGAATCTCCTTCCATACTTCCTCTGTTCAAATATTCACTGTGCCATCCAAGGATCAAGAACTTTTGCATGAATCTATGAAGTACACAGTTACTGCACTAGAGTTCCTTTCACCTCTTGTGGTAGATTCTCAAGACAAAGTCTGTGATACTTTCATAGTGCTTGGGTTAGCAGATCCTTGTGGCTTTAACTTGGGGTACCTCATGATTATCAATGATGATCAGTGTTTATCCTAACAACAGCATTTTTCCTTTTCTTAGATCATGGTAGAAAACGAGAATTCCATCTGCCTTACCAGATCACTTGTTAAACTTGAATGTAGCATTCAATTCTTGCACTTTCCTCCCCTGGTGGTTTGGAGTTATTTCCAGAACCATAAAAACAGACAAGTATCTATCAGTAGTGAAAGTTTTGTAAATATTGTTATTTTCTTATGGTCTGTGTGTAGATCTGCATATTTTGTATTTTCCTTCCCACTACAAGAATGTGCTTCCAGTAGAGTTGCAGAAAATATTGTACTCAGAGCATATGTCCAATACATTTTAGATAAGGAGTATAAAATCAAAGTAATGACAGGACAAAATTATGGTATCAATTGACATTTTTGAAATACGTTAAACATAGCATTTTGGGAAAACTTGAAAGTGGGTAATTAATTTTATTCCTTTCTCCTGCAGTCTTTCTGCAAGTGCAGCTATGTATGCTATTGGTTACATTTTACAATAGCTTTAGACAGGTTAATGTTTTAAGAAACACCCAGTGGTTATAAAATCCAACTGCTTAATATATTTTTGTGGTATATTTTATAAAAAGGTCTGCTACTTCTGATCTTTATCCCTGACATTGTTGCTAGATGCATCTTTAGTATGCTTTCAGTTGTTACTAAGGTTTTCTTCTGTGATAAGTAACTAGATAAATATATTACAATAGGTTCATTATTTTCTTCTTTCACTAATTTTTGTGGAACGTTGCCAGTTAACTTTATGGAGGAAACATTGAAAGAGTTTAAACTTTCAAGGATTAAAACAACTTAAAGATCTAACATCAGGTGTGCTGAAAAGGCATGTGCATGGCAGTTCTGGGTAAATGCCCTTTCTGGAATGAATTTTTATTTTTGTCATTAAGATAAAAACATCTGTTTTCTGAATCACTCTGTCTTGTACAGCTATCTAAGCTTAATTAAAACCAGAAGAGTAAGCATCTTTAATCAAATTACGGTCAATACTCCCACAAGGTTCCTGAGCTAATTTTAGGAGTTTTTCTTTTCCAAGTCCATCCCTATTATTTTGTCAGAATCATATAGTGGGTGATGTAACCAGAAATATTGCCAAAGAATAAATTGTTCCACCCATATTAGAAGGATGTAACTGAAATAGAGATGGTATATCTGTGCAGTGTGCATGACATATCATATGATGTAGTGTAGTGCATGCTGTGGTTGTCACTGTTGCAGGAGCTTATGTGCTATAAATCTTACAAGCTTGACTAGTTTAGAAAAAGTTCTGTCTCCAGGGACCTACTGAATTCTGCTGTTTCTTTGATTTGAATACAAATCCAAGACTTCTTAAGGTCCCTGACAGCAGAGTTAATCTTCTAAAACAGTAGCTGTAAGTCTGAACATAGTTGTGCTTGCATGATTCAAGCTTGTGGGAGACAAGGTTTGAAAAGATGTCTGTAACAGCCAATTGTGCTGGCTTTGGCTGAGGTAGAGGTAATTTCCTTCATGGTGGCTAGTACAGGGCTGTGTTTTGGACTTGTGCTGAATGCAGAGTTGATAATAAAGAGATGTTTTTATTATTGCTGAGCAGGGCTTACACAGAGCCAAGGCCTTTTCTGCTTTTCGTACTGCCATACTTTCAAGGATACTGTGGGTACAGGGGAGGTTGGGAGGAGACGCAGTCAGGACAGGTGACTCCAACTGACCAAATTGATATTCCATACTATATGACATCATGCTCAATATATAAAGTGGGGAGAAAGAAGGAGGAAGTGGGGAGGATGTTTGAAGTGATGGTGTTTGTTTTCTCAAGTCACCATCATGGTGTTATGGGGCCCTGCTCTCCTGGAGGTGGCTGAACGCCTGCCTGCCCATGGGAAGCAGTGAATCAATTCCTTGTTTTGCTTTGCTTTTGTGTGCAGCTTTTGCTTTCCCTATTGTTTTCTCAACCCGTGAATTTTCAAGCTCTTACCTTTCTGATTCTCTCCTTGATCCTGCTGAGACAATGAGCAAATGGCGGTGTGGGTTTTGCTTGCTGTCTGGGATTAAACCACAATACCAATCTAATACACTCTTCTGCTCAAAGATACTTGACTCTTTATTTCACAGATAAAATAGTAATTAAAGTTGGAAACAGAAATAAGACATAATCTAGATAAAATCTATTGTCCAGTAATGTAAACACATCCTTTGCAATTTTTTTTAGCTCTTATATTAAATCTGAGGAGTTTCTAAAATCAAAATTACTTTAAGATATTGTTGATATATTTCTTTGTAAAACATAACAGTTTAAATCCTGACTCCTGTTTCACAGTCTTTTTGTCTGATCTGATGTGCCAGCAAATAAAGTCTTACTATTTGTGTAAAATCTGGTAACAGATTTGTCTTTTCCTTTTCAGCTGATGAATCCTATTGTCTTAAACTAAAATTAAAAAAAAAAAAAAGAAAAGAAAAAAACAAGGAATGAAATGAAGAGCTACTAAAGTATAAAAAATAAAATTCTTTTAAAAGAATCTTGGGTTACGTGTAGAACTAAATTTTCTGATGTTCAAGCCAAAAATTACAGCAAAGTTGACGTCTTTTTGGATCAAGCACAAAGTACATAATTATTGTAAATAAGTGGTATGTTGCACTTTCTCATGAAGTTACTTTGAAATATTTTTTCCTTGTATTTAAACAAGTCTCCAGTCATTGCATATGTAAGCTGCAGTACAGTGATACAATACCTCAGCATTTTAATCTGAACTTTTAACATAACATTATTGATATGTGTCATATTCTGTTGCATCTTGAGGTCTTTTAAAAGAATGACAGGGAAGGGACAAGTGGAATGGCATTGCAGAAATAGGCAGGCAATAAGTGAACTCATTTCAGTGTTTCACTGTATTGGTAAAAAGTTGTACCACATATTACTGTGAAATATTTGGGATGTGGGTTTCAACAGGTTTTGTGGGTGATAGATAAGATTTTTCTTTCTCCTCCTCTCTCTTTCCCCTACTTACTCTCTCTTCTTCCACACAAAGGCTATAATTTAACCCAGACTGGTTTCAGTCCATGGTGGAGGCCATGGGAAAGTGTGGTGTCAAGCATGCAGAGACCCTGTTGTCTTCCTGGGCACAGATTTCCTTCCACAGCACAACCCCTTCTTCCCTATTATCCTGGGACTCCTGCCTCTTCTTCTGCTGCTTAGATTCTCCCTTTATTTTAGCATAATATCACTGCAAATTCCTTTTTTAGGATCTGTAGACCTACCTGAACCAGTACAAGTTTGCTCCACCAGGAGCATGGAGCAGTAGGACTGTGCATGTGAAGTCAGCTCAGTTCTGACAATGGGGAAAGAGAGGGTGGGATGGTCAGAAGCAAAGCACTAAGGGGCCAAGCCATCTGCAGAATGGACCCACAAACATGAGAAAAAATATTTTCTTCTGGTGTCAGCTGGGTGCTTCTGATATTGGTTTTTAATCAAATTAGCAGCCTTGTTTGCAGTTTTTAATGAACTACATTTCAGTAAGTTCATGTTTCATAGATGCATTTTTCTGTATTAAGCAAAGTAGACATCTAATTCTGTTGCATTTTTTTCAGCAAGCATTTTGTTATTTAATCTCTCTTTTCTACAATCTTAGATTTTCTCCACAATGTGAGATTTTTTTTCCATGACCTTTTCTCCAATCATAGGTTGTGGACAAGTCCAGTGACTATATGACAGACCTTTGATTTTATTGTAACTGCCTGTTCATGTACATGCTTGTGGATGCTCAAGCCACTGAGGCACTGAATCTGCCATCTTTGAACCTTCTTCTATCCCTTGCCCCTATCCTAGACCTTCTTCTCCTTTCCTTATTATTCTGCAGAGTCTGGATTACATTACAAATCCAAATATCACAACCTACCCCAGGCATTGCAGTCTTGTGGGCAAAGAGACCAGACCGAAGGGGATTACCTATTCAAATTTCACCATTGCTGCTCCTGTGGTGACCTCCACAAAATAATGGGACACGTGCAGCTATACTGTGCCCTGTGAATATGGTTGTGGGAGTATGGGGATACTTGATAATAGTTTGCTGTCAAGTTTAAGTGATCTACTCTCTACTTCAAATAATTTGTTATATTTTCATGTGAAATATCTCTGCTACTGTTGAAAATGCAAAGAGCCAACTAAGAAAACATACCATTGACAAATGTGTACCTCTTCTTTAAGGCCACTAGCTAGAACCTTGACAGTGTATCAAAGGTAGACAGCTCCATCTATAGTCAAGGGAAAGAGAGGAACAATTATGCAGGACAAGTAACATTGGCCCTTGATACCCATTTTTGGATGGGATGAATTGGACTTTGGAGATGTATGTCTCTGCACTGATTCTGCAGGGAGCCTGGGTGACTGACTTAAATTCAACACTTGAATAAAAGATGGCTGAAGGTAAATAAGATGAATAATACTTAAGTACTTAAAATATATGTAAGGATTCTGCTTTAGCACATATCTAATTCTAACAGGCTGTACATGACTAGTAGAGTTTAGCATAGATCCTAACTCAGCCTAAAGGCAGAGTCTTTCAGTGTCACTGAGGTGTCTGTCTCAGCTAGACTTGCTAGGCATGACTTAATCCCTAAGTTCACAGTGGTAGAGATGTGAATGTTTGTGGTGCATATCTGCGGAGGAATTTGTGTGTCATGCAACCAGAATTTCATGCTGTGTGAAGTAGCATTAATTGAGGACTAGAACCCTCTTATATTCTTGATAAAACCATGTCTGCATCTATACTATAAACTACTTAGTTGATACTTTCTTTAAGCTTACTCTTAGCCAGTGGTTAGAGATTGTGCCAATGCCAAAGCAGTAAAAAACTTCACTGGCTGTTTTGATATTGCAAGCACCATGAAAAACCTCATTTGATTTGTGCTGAGTCTGTGACAGATCTGCTTTTTCATACTCATGTCATCTATGGGAAGGAGCTGATTAAGTACATTTCTAGCAGATGCAATAACAAGGCTTTTTGAGCTGGATGATTCAGGAACATACTTATGTCTCCCTTAAGCAGGTAACTGAAATCATGGAATTCTAGAAATGCCCTTTTTTAGTTGTTGTTGTGATTACCACCCTTTGTAAACTGAAGAGAACTCAGGAATCTAATTTCGTCCTTGTCATTTCCATTGAGCATCCATGTTTTTTTCATCCAAAGGATGCATAACACATGACTTACAGAACTGCTGACTGCTGTAGTTGCAATTAAAGCAGTACTGACTTCGTAGCTTGAACACTGAGTGCAAACAGGCTGATAGTTTAATCAATCCATTTTAAAACTTATTAACTAAACCAGCAGTTTACTGCTCTTGTCAAACTCTAAACAACTGTAAATCTTGTTTTCAAAAATCAACCAGAAAAAATGTATCACATTAAAAATGAGTTAGACATGGCACACCTCCCATAAGCTGTATAATAAACAGATCACAGACCTATAGTAATAGTTGTGATTTCTGGCATGTCACTGGAGAAGAACTCATGGGTTTTCCAAGTGACCTGTGTCATAAATCATTGCATTCCCATTTACACTGAGCACATGTATCTAATTTTTCAAGAGTGGCTTCTGAAATCCTGATGAATGGCTTTAGAATTGATTACTGGAATGTATGAAAAGTGGTGTCACAAATGCCTGATTGAGGAAAGGAAGAATGGGATAAAAATACAGTCCAGTGAAATCTGAACAGAAAATTCTAATACACTAAGTAACACATGAATAACTACACAGGAGATAAGCCTAAAACTTGACAAATATGAGATCTGCCACACTTTTCTTTAAGGCAGATAAATTATTATAAATTTTTAGTAGAGTTAAAACAATGTAAATGCACAAGCTAAGCATAAATCATACATTTTTTTGACTATGCAGGCATCAAATTCTTGCTTGTCTAGTTTAATGTGTTCTCTGTGTGTTAGGGTTCTCTGTGTGTTAGTATGTATATTTTTATAATATTGAATGCTCCATGTTAGGAAAAATTCAGGCATCCCAAACCAGGAAATGTATTCAAACTTCTTAATGAAACTCCAGAGACGCTCTAAGGTATTTTTATGTATATCCTATCCACTTCATTTATCTATGTCGTCTGTTGAGAGCACATTTATCTCCCTCCATCACATTAAAAATTTAATAAAATCTGTGCACTCACTAAACCCAAATTAACACTCCCTGGCTCTCCTTGCCTGTCTTTAGACACTAAAGATGTACTATCCAACACGGTCTCATCTTTCAAGTGACATGTAGAAATATAGTTGGTGAATCCAATTTTTATTTCCTTTTTGTAAAGGACTGCAAATTATGTTACATGCTGAAAGATAGTGTAGATTTTTATGTTTTGCCCACTTTTAAAGATTTATCTCTGTCAGCAGCTGGAGCACATGGACTGAGGTTGAATGTGTTACATGATTGTAGCATGTAGATTCTGATTTGGTGTTGAAAGAAACTCCTTGGCAGATAAGTAATGAAACAGCAAACATGCCATCACCTAATAAAAACATCACTTCATGAGAACCATTAACTACCTTTTCCCAAGACATCCCTTTTTAATTGATATATTTGAATTTGTCATGAGAAAACCAATTCATGTTATTCTAATAGTATATGCTAAGCAGTGCTTATAGAATAAGGAATTTTTTAAGGAAAATATTACCTTTTGTCAAGTATGTATTTGTGTGGTTCAAAATGACCAGCATTCATTAAACTTTATTACTGAGGTTCATGAAACTTTCTTTGGATTAGAAAAGTATAACCTTGTCTCCCGATTTAGAAAAAGAGTGTTTTAGCTTTTCATTAACCTGGAAACCTCCTATTTACATGGTTCACAGCCTGGTCTCAGCTCACTTGGAGGTAACAAAGGGTGTCGGGACAAGAGTGCAGCAGGGGGCTCATCCTCTAGGGCTGCCATCTGAATTTGATCAGGTCAACTGTTTTAACTCCTGCCTCATTAGGCAAAATAAAATGGAGATTATGGTGTGTGGAAGGATCACGTTACAGACAGCAAGCTCTGCCTCCTGACACTCTCTGTTGATTTTGCATTTTGACAAGACCTTTCTCTCTGTATTTTCCATTCTGTATTACAGCAGGCTTTAAATTATTTTGAAGACAAGATCATTTGTATCCCCTGGCATTTCAGAGCTTAGCTAAAGAGAAGTGAAGTAATAAGTGAAGACACATTAGTCTCAGAGGCAGTTTACCTACTGGAGAGATGTCACTGTGTAGCATGGACTTAATGCTGATAGACACATTAATTCAGCTTGTCAAGGAATGCCTAGATTTTCTCTTTTCAAAGTTTAAGTTAGCTGTGAATTTGAAAAATTCTGACACAAAAAGTTCATGAGGTAAATTATTATTATCATCTGGCATAAAGGATTGCATATTTCATTTTCATTACTTAAAGTAATATGTTAAGTCTATTCAGTTTCTCCTTAGTTTCTGGTTTTAGGGTTTATATAAAATTGTAAAATTGTTCAGAGTTAAGTTTGTCTCTCTTACATTATAGTTCCTGTTAGACTGGAGATGAGTATCAAACATTGAAGATTCATCTTCTAATGAGAGTCTTTGTAACCTGGTTGTTCACTAAAAAGCATCTTCCTGCTGACCTTGTGCCATATATTAACAGAAAGTCCTCAGTTTTTAAAAGGCAAAAATTGATTCAGGATGTCAGTTTGTCCAGCTGACAAATAGGGGCAGATCTCTTGTGAGGAAGATAGTTACAGTTCTTATCCATCACATCCAATTATACTTTTCTTGAGGAAGAACAGGGTGATAAAAGCAAGTGATGGTTAGTAATCAGGTGTATCTCTTCCTTCTCTTACTCCTTTTGTTGTTAGGATTTTCTTTGACTTCTTCCTCCATAGGCATAGTCAATGAAAATGAAATAGAAACATCAAAAATAGAAATAAATTTACATTATTTTTGTAATTATTCCTTTATAAATCAAGAGTTAGCCAGCAGTACAGACAATAAACTGCTGTCAAAACAAGAAACTCCCCTCAGGGAAGGGGAAAAAGAGGCAACGAGTAATATGTGACAGATGTGAAGGCAAATTGTTTAATGCAAAGTAGAATGTGTACTGTTCTATGGTTAGAAGTGTAGCATGAAATTGTTTTAAGCTGACCTAAGATTTTTTATTCAAGTAATGACCGACTGAGAAGCATACACTATTGCTACATCCTAAGTGAACTTAATATGTCTGAACTTACAGCTATTATCTTTCAGGACACTGTAAGTTGCACAATCCATAACATGTCTCTTCAGCAACATGGGCCACATGACTACATGTAACTTATTCTGCATATTAAACACCAGTTTCAACATCCTTATTCCTGATCCAGCCTGATTCATTTGCAGACTATCGTGTATCCTCTGGACTTAAGAAGGAGAGAATCTTAAAAAAAGCAACTTCTTGTTGCACATTTCTATGTATTTGCCTTAAGAGTTGTGTTTTTTTGGAATGTCTCAAGTTGAAAGTTCTCTCTAAGAAATTTCAGAGAATGAACCTGCCACTTCCAAAAACAAACTATCCAGAGAACACGATTTTCATGAAGCAATTACTCACTGAGAATGATGAAAGAATTTTTGTTAAAGAATATATAGACATGTCTATCATTGCAGATCATTGCAGATCTTTGTGGCCCATATAATTTCATTTATGTCTGTTTCCAGCTTGCTGTTTCTTCTTATTTTTAATTTTCTAGGTCCAAAAATCTTTTTTTTTTTCTGTCCACCTTACACTAGTAGCTGCCCTTTTCCACCAAATCTGTTCCCTCTGTGTCTCTTCTTTATCCTTTTTAACAACCCCTCCCAGATTCTTTCTCTCCAATTCATTGCCAGCAATTCTTTGCTTGCTCTATTTCCTTTTGAAGACATCACTTTCTGCTTTATGCTTAATACTTGCTGAGACAGAGAGGCATATACCATGTTCTGATAGGCCTCTCAGATTTATGCTGAATATGGTATTTATAAGATCCTATGGTAGGAAACAGAACAAACTGTATCAGGAAAATGAAATTATTTTGTTCACAGCAAAGCTGTGATTTTGGCTTGAATTGTGTGCATCCATCCAAGAGAAGTTTTGAATTCACCATGAAAAATAAAGCAATCTGGGTTAATAGCAGAAATTGGTCATGGAGGCTGGGGATAAGTTTTTTCTATACTACATAGCCTCATAGATATTTACATCAGCAAAACAAAGAGTCTGCAGTGATCTTCTTAAACTGGATGTGTCATCAGAGCAACCATTCACCAAATTACATTTCAAGTGGAAAACGTAAGATGTTAGCACTGTTTGACTATCTTCCCAATATTAAGCCCACCTGAATCCTATTAGTCTGGTTTGCAGTACCTCCAGTCCTAGAAAAGTATGGAGGACTCTGACCATAGGACTCATTATACTGTCCAAGTATTTCTCTAGTATAAGGCATGCTTAGCTGTAATTCTAATAGGTTTTGTCCTTTAATAGTAATTTTGACCAACTTCTGGTGTTACCATTGAATGTAGAGCTGGCTCAGCTGTATGGGTAAGAGAGCAGTTGCCTAGCCTGCTATCATGCCAAGGAGTCATAATGGTAAATTCTTAAACATGAAATGTTTTTTACCCATTATCAGCTTCATGTTTTTTACCCATTATCAGCTTCCTAACACAATTGTATTATTTCCCTCTCCAGTTAGAAAGTTAAGAGGGAAGTGCAGCAAATACTTGTATTGTATTACACTGTAAGCAGTAAGAAAATTATACTAATAGATTGCAAGAGCACAATGGTGAAATTCCTGTCTCCGTTTTGGTCATACAAGAACAATACCAGCCATGCAGTGGGTCCGAGTCATCTGGCATAGCTCAGCATGACTCATGGTGGCATTCTGTAACTGCAGCGAGGCACAGCACAGCTCAGTTGCTTGCAGAAATAGGAGCAAAGAGACAAAACTTGATACTTTTCTAACATCGTAACCTCACACCTTTGGGGTCCAGGAACAGCTTGTGTTGTTCCCTCAGAGTGTTTAAGGGAGCATTAGCAAGGGTTTGTGCCCAGGCTGTTCGACAAGAGGAATAAAAGAAAAAAATTGTTTGCATCTTTTGCAATCCAGCACAAAAAAAATCTCTGAGTATTTTAGCGTGGATGATTAGCATGTGCTGATTACAAATTATGTGGTACCATAGCCTGGAGATGGCTTTGGCTTCAAAGGAGGTGGGAAAGTAATAGGATACAAAAAATTGCTTTCTGTGGATGTGCTTGATTGCTCTGAAAGACTCGGAGAGGCAACTATATTACTAGAACCATTTTTAGAATTCTTTCTCCCTACAGGAAGCATTAGCAGTAATGTTACAAATTCTAAAGCTCAAGAAATGCTGTTCTAAGCTGGTTTGGGTCAGCAAGAGGTGATTCAGAGCTTGGACTTCTTTCTTGCCTTTCTCTTTGTATGGTAGTGTATAAATAAGGGATCCAGTTCATTATGTCAGATTTCTACTTTAACTTTGTAATATGATGCAATTTCACTACCACTGTGTGCCAGCACATCACAGCATGGATTGTATAGAAAATGAACTGATTTTTACTAGCAAAAGTTTGATGCTTTTCAAGAAAAGAAAGGATGAAAGGATCAAACACAGAAAACATATATATATTCATCATATTCTAACTGGCTTTAGGCATAAAATCATTATTGGAACTTCTAGTCTAATATCCACACAATAAATTATGTGTTTGAGCTCTTTAGTAAATCCACTGTTTACAGTGAAGCCAAACGATTGTCTTAGGCTATTTTTAGTAGATTAACTGTCCCTAACATTTATTCTGATTCTGTGTTACTTATAATTCCATTGTGCACATTTTTCTATAAACTATTTTAGACTGTATCAGCTGATGCTCTTAAAACAGATTTTACATGAAAATGTTTCTCTGAGTCTTGGAGAGATCTGACATAAAATGTCTTATATTCTCACTTCAGGAGGTCTGGATCTTTCAACCAAATTTAATAGCTATTTACGCCCTGAGAAGATCATATCTAATGTACTATTGGTTCAGGGTCATTCACAGCTTTGCATTATATTGAAACATGGACAAAGAGTGTAATTTGTTAATGTCATGAAGGATGAAGTTGGTTAGAAAGGGAAGTGTACACGATTTATAATAACACAAGTGTTTCCTTGCTAATCCCTTGTCAGGTTCATTATCTGTAGTGCCCCAGGCAATAGCTGGCCTATCATGAGAGTGAAATTTAACCCACAGCATGAAATTAATCCTCAAAGACTTTTGTTTACTCTTTCTAGAAATAATAAATTCAAAGTGATTTTTTAAATCTCCTCTCTAACTTTATGCAGAGGTGTTAAATTGGTATCTAAACGCTATGGCATATGTCAATCTATTGATTTATGTTTATTTAACTACCATGCAAGTGTATATCAAGCATAATAAGGAATTTGAAGAATTAGTGGTGTGTCTGTTGTTTTTTCATTTTTTCCTTTCATAATACAGAATATTCTATTCATTGTAATTATAGGGAAGACAAGGGTAAGCATGCATGTATGAAATCATTGAAGTTATCATATCTGTGTTTCCTAGAGCTTCTGGGTTTATGTATGAAATAACTTGGTGGGGCTTTTCACACCCTGACTTCTGCTGTAAAGCTTCTTAGAAGTCTAATGAGGGCTTGTTTCAGGTAAACAAATGGATTTTTAGTAGAGTTTCACAAAGTAAATCTTGAATCAGCTGTGTAAATACTGGGTAAATCAGTTGTTTTTTTCAGAAAGGGATTTCTTTTTCTTATGTATGCAAAGTTCTCTTTGAGGAGAAAAGAGGTGGAAGTGATTTATTACTGATTGATTCAGACTCTCTTCAGCATTTTTAGAATGTGATTCCTCATTCATAGCTACTCATCTACTCTTACAGGCTGAGTTTTCCTGATCATCTTGAGAATTTTTCCACTTCTAAAGGCAGTGAGTGCTATTTAATAAATGTTTGCAACTGACCATATCATCTATGTTGAAGAGCTTCTTCAATATATTAATTGAAACTTCACACAGTCATAGCCCTTGGGACAGAAACCTAATGACAAGAAATTAAGCAGGTCAAGTGCTTCTTCGTGCACAGTCCTGACCCTGGGAAGAAAGTCTGCAGTCTACTTAGAAGGTGTTATATGAGCAGGTCTGGAAATAGAGAAATACTCTTCTGATGATCCTTCTTGTTCTTCAGATGTAAATTATATCAGTGGTGTAGGATTAAACGATTCTCCCTGCACATATTCCTTAAAAGAAAGTTCGTTCCTCAAGTCATACCAAATTTCCTCTGTGTATTTTAGGAAAGCTATTTTTGTGCACACATATACTTTAGTGGTGAGAAGGAAAACAGCAATTGCTGAAGTATGTTAAACACAACAGTGAGCAGAGGAGTGTCTTTGGTCCTAAAAAAGACTTTAAGACATGTTAGAGATGCCACTTGATATTAGAGATGAGATGTGGTGTAAGTCTAGAAAATCTCTGAAAACTATATACTATTTTATAATATTTATTGCTTAGAGTAGAAAGTCCTACAGAAGTTCCTCATAAAGCTAAAAGGTCTTTTTCTTATGTATTTTAAGCTACTTTTATTGTTAATGGCAGCTGATGGATTTAAGAATTATAATTTGATCATGTAGGGTACAGTAAATTAATACATGTAAGAATTCAGATATAATTTATGTCACATTAATGCTATCCATTGAATGCAGTAGTAGAGAAACTTGCAGATCTGAAGTGCTTGTTTATAGGTTTTAGAGATGACAAGGAAGAAGCAGATGCAATGGCACATTGCTCATATTTTGACCAACGTCTGCCTCAAGATTTTCCATCTGCTCAATATATCATGTTTCTTCAGCACCACACACTTTTCTGTTCCACCTATTTTCATAATTTTTCTCACTCCCTATACATCCATCAGTCATTCCCCTGTGATTGACTTTCCCTATTTGCCTTTTCCCAGACCACAGGCTCATAGTCAAAACTTACTGCAACAAAAGCAGTAGTGTTTGTCGATTCTGAGACTGTGGTTTCTGCTGCCAGTTCCAATGATAAGTTGGCATCTTATGACCTTTAATAAATGACCTCTAATAAATTGGTGGGTGATACATCTGTTAGCTTCTAGGCAGAATGGCTGTCTGCATTTTCAAGAGAGTCTTGAAACAGAAAAAGGGTAAAATCCTACATATAATAAAACTGGAGATTGCTTTCTGCAGACCTTTAAGGTCAGCTTTATACTTGGAAGGGGTTCAGGCTACAAGTTGGACAAACAGTAGAGTTTTAACAAGGATAATACCAATGTACTCTGCAACATTTAGGTACAGTAGGTCCTTCTCATACTTTAGACCGGGCACCTTTCAGTCTTCATAGCAGGGAAAGTTGAATCCTGCAGATCCTTGGCTTCCTATTTATGTGCACAAACGTAATGTGCAATAAAGCACAAAGCATTAGACCAAAAATTAAGCAACTAGACCTACTGCCAGAGTTACATCACATAGCAAACCACTGTGCAGCTAGATCTTTGAAAGAATTGTGGCATAATTTAGGAAGAAGATAAATTATGCTCTTCTTCTTCTTCTGAAGAGCTAGTCTTATGGCTGCCTCTCCCATTACCTAGCATATGTACTAAGAAAAATAGGGGGAGAGGGGACATGCTTACATGTTGTACACTCAGGGGTTTATTTATTGCACTCTTCCTCTGCTTGACATTAGACAAGACATAGCAATTTGGCAACAAAGATATAATCCTACTCGTTATACTTAATAATATATATAATAATTACCCATTAATTCTGTGTAAGCATGCAGAAGCATGTTTTTCAAACAGTAATTTTTCAACAAGCTTATTTGATTTATCAGTAGGTATTCAGCAGTTCAATAATTCAGCTAGTTTTATCTCTGAATCCATGCAGTACTATGAAGACTGGACTGAGTGTATGGAAGACGAACATGGTAAGGAAATAAAACAGTAGTTCCTGAGAAATTCTGAATGCATAACATCCAAACTGCCTTTTCTTTTTCCTATTTTTCAGTCCTCAGGCTCAATATCTGAGTCAGATCAGCCATGTTAGCATAGCCTGCCTTCCTGCCTGGAGAAAAATGTGAGCAAAATGCCTTTAAAAGACTTCTGTGACTGTACAAAATGAAAGGAGCTTTTCCAGGTTCCCACTGGTGGTTAGTGAAACAGTTTGTTTTCTGAGATAGACATCACTGTAACAGAACCAGATGATACTTCCTGGATTTGAATATTTTTGTGAACTCAAAAGGAATAGTTTACCACCTCATTTTGGAAAAACAGTCCTTAAAAGGCACAAAGTTGCAAACAAGCAGTAAAATCTGCTGAAAAGTATATCCTCCAGACTACTGCACTGACTGCTACCCACAAACACTTTACTGAAATCCTCTCAATTTTTCAAAAGTTGCCTTGTTTTGTACCTTTAAAATTATCAGCACTTGGAAAAGTCTTGTTAAATCTGAAAGAATTACTGTTTTCCTTTAGACTTTACAATGTTTCAGATACTGATTAAAAAGGGAACTCTCCCTTTATTCTGAAGTCAGTAAGAAATATTATGGAAAATTGTGTTAACTCTTGCAAATCCCTCTACAACTATAAAAGTACAAATGAGATCGTCCCTGCTGTTTCAGTCAGGCCTATGAACCTCAGAGCAATAGGATATTTATAAGAAAATTCCAGACATAGCAGTAGTGCTGTGATCCATATGACCCAAAGTTTCCAGTCTTTGTCTATCCTCCTGTCTTTAAGGAAAAACAGAGGGGCGTAAAATGAAAACTTGGAAGATCACAAATCATTGTTATGACTCATTATAATGAATGATTTGTGCATTGCTTTATTGACTAGTTAGGTTGAGTTTGGGGAGGGGGGGGAGGTAATGTTCCTTTTTAATTTTCACCTCTTTATGCCAATTTTCAAGCAACTGTCTTTCCTGAAGCAACAACGATCTTTTTTCCACACCATCCTGGGTAATAAGTGAGTTTTTTCAGCTGGGAGAGTGTGTTGTGATAAAAAGGTACAGCCTTGCATGCTGTTGTCAAGATCCTGTTAGTGTTTCTGTTACAGCATTGAGTCTTATTTTCTAGCATTTAAAACTGTGATGTCAAATGATAGTTCTTAAAATGTATTTACAAATAAGAAAAAATAATCTCATTGGGTGCGGTGGTTTGGTTCTGCAAAAAAAAAAAAAAAAAAAAAGGTATCTTGACAGTTTTGAATAACCAAAATTAGTCTCCTGACCTCAGTGTGCAACTTGCATTGTAGATTCTCCTGACTTTTGTTTAGCATTAGTTTTTGTTGTTAAGTGTTAATAGTATGAGCTATTAGAAAAATAAAAGTAGATCTAATGAAGCTGCTGTTTTTCTACTACACTGAATTTGTGAGAACTTACTTTTGTGTTATCCTTATACAGTGAGTTAATAGGGTATATTCACAGGTGTCAAAGGTTTCTCATCACTTACTAGGATAAATTTTAGTGTTACACCAACATTTGTTTAATGTGTGTTTATATATTGTTATAAAAGGCAGTAGAAAGCTACAATATGAACACATAGCAAACTTTCCTTAAAGGTAAGGGATTAAGTTTTTACTTTGCTTTTTACAAAAGGAAGTGCACTCTTTCTGATAAACTGTATTGCAGAATGCAAGTGTTCCAATATTACTGGTTTTACTGTAAGTCACCACAACAGTGAAAATCATAGTGCTTCAGAGGGGATTTCATCCTTAACTTGCCTTGTTCTGTCCTACTGTATGTTAAGAATTGCTGGGATCACTCAGTACTGGCTGATAATGAATTCCATATAAGCTGTAATATTGGGGCACAGCTGGATGGGTAAGAGTTGAGTTTCAGTCTTTAACTCAGAATTTCCTTGTGTTGATAGTTTAAGGGTGTATGTTTTCTGTCACTTAGCCATACAATTAAATAGAGAAAAAAATAATCTTTGCATGAAAGCAGCATATGCATAGTAGGTGATATCTGTGTTATGTAAATTAGCTATTACTCGTTTAAAATGGTTTGTCAATGAGAAAGGGCATGTGAGTTGGTGTTTTCAAATGCAGGGTATTTAGCTGTATTTTTCAGAAGAGTAAGTCTGCTTGTATCCCTTCCAGTATTTTTAAAATCTCAGCCACAATGTATTAATGAAATTGTTTCCCTTTCAAATATTTTCCAGCACAAGGAGGCTGGGTGAACGGTCAAAACTAACACTTCTTTCAGCAACTCACAATTTGGCTATTTTCCACTGAAAATGAATTTGGATTTCTTTGACCATTTCTTTCCTTTGGGAGAGAAGATATTTTTGGTTATCTTTCCTACTTTGACTGCAAGGAGCAAGTGATTGCACTTTTATGTTTCACTGTGGTTTGAAAATTTTTTGTGCTAAATTATTTTAATAAAAAAAAAAAAATCAGAATAGACCAAGCTGTGATGGGACCGATCTTATCAAAGAACTTAAAATACTAATGAATACTGAAAAGTACTGAACAACCCACCAAAAAAATCCTCCTCATGCCAGCAGGCTGCAACAATTTTTCTGCCTTCTCAGAAGGGGAAGTTTCGTGTGATTACCATGGGGTACACTGAACTCTAAGTTTTGTTGAGAAAACTGTGTAGAAGTACTCAGACCTTTCTATAGGAACTGTTGGGGAAGAAAATTAATTTTTCTGGAGGCATATAGATCTTAACTACATTTTCCTAAACTGGAAGTTTTAGAGCACTCTTATCATTTCAGGTATTGTCCAGTAATGACCAGTAGTAATTGCTCACTTGAAGCCTTTCTGTGTCTTATCAGATATGTGTTTTATTTTCCAAAGCAGTGTTACAATTTGCCTTTGCATCTTTTTGGAGTAATAGAGAATACTCTTACTTTTTAAAGGCAGCAAAAATTTTGCTTTCATCTGATATCACTTAACTGATAGATGAAATGTTCATGCCTACATTTAAATTTTTCAAAGGCTCCAATTTGCAGAGATTCACTAAAGGAGTCATAGGTCACAGTAATGTCACAGAACACAAGAATGGCTTTACAGCAAGAGGTCAAGAGAGGATATACGTTTTTGTAATAGAAGTTAAACTGAAATAAAAACCTGGACAGTTTTTAAGCTGGCACATGTTACATACATCAGACAAACCACATTCTCATTTTTATCGAGACTGGATACTGGGGCCATAATATATCATATCATGTCAATCACATATCATATCAATCATATCATATCTGATTTCTCGTGAAATCTCTTCTAGTCATTAATTTATATTCCTCATCACTTTGCCTGTTGTTTCTCTAAAAGCTGTTTTGAAGGAAAACAAGACTTTATCCAAAATTAATGAAAACCAGACTTCTTCTGTTGGTGTATTAGGGCACGAGTAACTACCCATTCTTAAAAATATAAAAATAGCTCCATCATCTCTGACAATACAAAATTATTCCTTGTGGTGCCATTTTCAATGATTTGTCCTTAGATTTTTCTGGGGTAGTTTTTACTTAGAAAATAGAGACTACAAAAGTTTCAGAAACCAACCATCACTGTAAAAAACAAAATGCTGTTTTTACCGTTAGAGGTTTCTGCAGATTCTTTCACCAGTGTAACCAAGTGATTTATGCACAAGAAGATGTAGAGCAGAAAACACAAGTAGTGTTTAAATTTATGTATTGCTTTTACAGTTGGCACATCCTGGCTGATCTTACTGCGTTGAGGTCATACAAATTGCACAGTCCTTCACACAATATACTGAGTGATCTTTCAAATACAGCTTGCCTTTATGATCATTGCTGTCATCTTATGTTGTGCTCAGGACTTGCATCCAGACAGCCAAAGCAAAGCTTCAGTTACAGAATTGTATCTTGGACATATCCACTACACTATTAGAGTGGAGAGTAGAGCTGTTCCTACTTTGGCAGGACTTGTAGATAAGCTTTTCTCACAGAACATTAGAGCCATTTCTAAAGGATAACAAAAATGTGGGTTGTTTGCAAGTCCTTAACTGTGAGGAAAAGCTGGTACTTTGTGAGGAGCTCATAGAAGCCCACAGCTGCCAGTTGTATCTGGAACCTCAGGAAGATGAGCATTACAGTATTTGAAGGCTGGGGTGAAGACAGACAGGTCTTGCTGTGCATGTGCAAATAGGTGGGGAAGACATCAGCTTGGACTTCACTAATTTTGTTATTGTTTAGAGCTCCCCCTCCACACACATGGTCATTGATGGAATTAGATTATTGAAATATTTAGGGTTTGAACTTAGTTTCTGTGGTATTCCTTTCTTGGGAGGAGATTAAACTATTTGCATGTAACTGCTATGACTAGTTGTTTTTTTTTTTATTCTGTAGCAAAATTAGCCAAGTAGATCTTCATGAAACAGCTGCACAAGTTCCTTTGATCTGCTTCTGGTCAAATTATTTTTTTCCTGAATATTTTCAAAAACTACAGGTAAAGGAAAATTTCCTTCTGACATTATAGCTACTGCATGTTTGTCGCATGCACATAATGGAAGAGTTACTGTAGGATAAAAAAGTAAAAAATTTCTTCATTGGTAGCTGACAAAATACAACTTTAAAGTCTAAACCCCTTTATTACGCTCTTGGTATATATAGTACTACTTTCTTTCTCCCACTCACATTTTTGATGGAATGATGTGCTGCTTAGCTTGAATATAGAAGACTCTGATTCTGATTTATTATTTTAAAGTAAATATGATCTCCATGAAAATTAATCTACAAAAATCTAACTGCAATTAGAGGCAAATCTATGACTAGTATGGAGAATGATTAGAATAAGTTCTGTTCTTTGCCTGTTCTTTATGTTGGTACTTTATTATATTCTTATATGTTTTTTTTTTTCAGTTAAATAGTCATGATAGCAATACTACAGTACTTGAAATATGATTTCTGAACTTTGTATATTTGGCTTAAAATAATTAGATATTTTTTGTTTTGAAAACTAATATTCAGCTCTTTAACAGCTTATATGATTTACTGTTGAAATAAGTGACAGAATTATAGTCTCAATTTAGTTATTATCCTGTAAGTAACATAAGCAACTCAAAGATCTTGAGCCAAAAAGTAAAATAAATTATATGATCAAGGTCCATTTTGCAGTTCAAAGTTTTTGATGAAATCTAAGCATTAGTAGATAGCACTCATAGTAACACCTGAATAAATGTTTAAATTAACAAATCAAGATCTTTTTAAAATATAATGCAGGATTTTTTTATTATAAGCATGTGGACTGCTAAAAAAGGAATATTTATATAAAGCTTCAAACAATACATTTTTTATCAGTTTATGTTGGTGGGGTATCTGCAGCTAGGAGTGCCTGGAATCATGGGAATTGCTAAAAACGCAAAAAAGTTATAAATGCTTTCCGTTTTCCAAAGGCTGTACATTTACTTAAAGGTTGTTTTAAATTTAAATGTGCACAGATATTTTAATTCGTTTTGTTGCTATGCCATGTAATTATCTTCTTTATTGCCTCTAAACACCTTCGTACCTAAGTTTATTTGCTTTGGTACTGCATAAATCCCAATCACGAATGGAAATGTTAGGAACTGTATTCAAAACAGAGTAGAACATATGAGATCCTACTAAGACGTGCAGAGAAAGAAAATACAGCTAAGGCTGCCACTCATTGGCAAGTGCTGCAGCCTGGTATAATGCTTGTTTCTCTCAGTCAGTGGTTTTTTTCCCTCTGAACTTTGTGGTTGAGAAACTAGTCAGCAGTGCTGCATAAAAGTAGCAAGAAATTCTAGAATTTATGCATGGGGGTATAGTTCTTGCAAACTGAGGGACAAGAATTTGATGAGTCTAGTCAGCTCCACATCACATTGTGGTTGTCCTGCCTAGCTGGGATTTAACTGCTCACTATCTACTTCAATAGAGATATGAAAATACTGATTTCTTCCTTTTAGATTTTAAGGTGACTAAAACAGTTTCAGTCTGAATTGGAAATCCCTCTCCAGCCCAGATCAGTAAATAAAAGGGGGAGGATTTTTAGTTAACATTGTGGTGAACAGACTTTAAACACTAAATACCTGCATAGTGTAGTAGCAGACATTCACAGGACAGCTTTAAAGGATATTCAGCAAACGCTAACAAAAAACTTAGCAAATTATAGAGAGGCATGAGATAATTTTCTTTTTTTCAGAAAGCACACACATCTGCACTTTCTTCTATAGATGTTAATTGTATTAAAAAAGACTATTTTGAGGACTTCTGCAATAGGAATTGGGACAGGAAAGCACGATGTGGACTGAGGATTTTATTAAACTTGGAATGAAATACTGGGTGTTAAAAACCCGACAAGAACTGTAAAAGGCTCGGCGCTGGAAACTGATACGTATGTTTATGTAGAGTCATTGCTCCACAGTAGGATGTATCGCTTGTTAAATGGTAAGTGGTTCAGAGAACTGGTGGAAGAACTCAAGCATCTTCTATATTATGGGATTTCAGGCAGAGCCCATTGGGAGTTACTGATCAAGGACTGTTATAATCATAAAAAAATCTGCTCTCTCTCATGCTAGTAGAATAACAATAATTTAGGTTTATTCATTTCACAAGTAGTAGTTGTAGTGCTGATTATTGTGGGTAAGTTCAAATATTTTCATGGGTTTAGATCATGTGGTTTTCACTGCCTTTTGAACAGACCCCAAAAGCTCAAATAGTTTTTCATGATTCACACTTTTTGAGATCCCAGCCATGTGTCTTTTGAGGTGCACAGGGAAGGACACCAATGTTCTCTTAAACAATATCAGGGCACTGTTTTATCTATGGATGCTGTTACAAAGGTACTGTTCTTCAAAAGGGGACATGGAAGACTAAGCCCTCTGGACTTCTTCTAGAAGCCAGAAAAGGAGATTGTGACAATCCTCATGGCATGAGAGATGAAAGTGGGAATTGTGAAGCTGAGAGGGCAAGCAGTAGATGCATCAGTGGGTCTCAGATAGGAAGCAGTAAACAGGGGGACAAAGTGCCTCCCACAGCTCTGTGAGCATTCCCAGGGTAGGAGTGGTCAGCACCATAGCATTCTGCCCGAAAGCCAAGAAGCAGGAAAATGAGAGGGAAGGAAAGTTAGCCTGATGCTCATTTTTAAAGTGATAAAGCTTGGAGCAACATGTTGGAGTGTCCATTGACTTCTGATGCTTGGATGCGGATAATAATGCCGATCGTTCACCCCAGGCCTGGAAAAGCATCTCTGCACGTATGTCTGTTCAGCATGTCACTGACAGCTGCCTGCACATTATTCTTACCATACTTCAACATTATAGATTAGATCAGAAGTTAGTGCTCCAATGATATTTATAAGAGGATTTATCTTTTTTTGGTCTAGCAAAGCTAATAGGATACAAGGCAGGCATCCAGCTTTCAAAAATGCATGAAATTCAGCGGTTTTATAATGCTTTTAGAAAGGAATGGATTTGAAGCAGAGAAAGCCATTACATATCCCCCAGTTGTGTTCGTTCCTCAAAACAATCATTAAAAACAGGCCCAAGTTTGTTTTTTTCTTAAGCAAATGCTTTAGCTCTTCTATATTATTAAGATTACTAATACAGGCTGCTGCAGCTGTCTCCAGAAAAACAAACATTTTTTTTTTCAGCTCTTCCCTGAGCTTCTTATAACAAGTGCCAGTGATCAATTAGCTAGTTCATTAAAAAGTTACACATGATTTTATTGAGGTAAGCAATTCCAATTCAAAGAACCCAATTCACAGATCTAGGTTGAAGCACATAATTGGCATGTATTTTAGGATTGCTGTTAAAGCTATAAAATAGATTTACTAGGGAAGGAATGGATCCAAAAACCCTAAAGGAAGCAATATGTTATTTGTGTGACTCAGTGTTACAAATGGACTCATTTAATACTAAGGTCTTATCTACATTTTTTTAAAAAATCTGAAATAATTGTAAAGCTTCTTTGATTTAACTTCTTTAGCAAGAAGTTATCCTTCATCTGATTAAACACAAATTACATATGGCATCAGTGCATTTCTTATGCTATTATTTTCATTATTGCTATAAAAGATGTATTTTTATTAAATCATTTAAATTTAGCTGAGAATTTGCCAGTGTGTAAACTGTTAAATAAAATTATAAAAGTTCACTGTGTTGTGGGTATCTTCGGTGAGTCTGGGAATAAAGCCCCAGTTCTACAAACAGTTGTGCATGCACAGTTTAGTGGGCAACCTTACACACATGCAAGTAGGACATGCTTGAGTATTTGCAGGGTGAAAGAGAACAAAGTGCATTATTCAAAGGATGTTTTAGAGACAGTGGTATTTTTTTCTGAGTGTACAAGCAGGCCAAATCTTGAAACGCACAGAAAAGAGTTTGGGTTAAGAAAACATGATTTGTAAAAAGAAAGACATTTCTGGTTTTGAGCTGATATATAAACAATCAAGTCTTAAATATATTAAAATGTGCATAGAATCTACTTTCTGTTATGATTTTGATTGCTTGATTACCACAATGGAAAAGCTTCTGTAGCTGATATTGCTGTTGGACTTTGTGAGATGGCATTGAGGCATTTTTTCAACTATTAGCCATCCCAAGGGTTCTTTTCAGACAAAACGTTATGCATCAGCTCTTATTTGAGTGTAAGCCTATTGAATAGCATTTTTCTCTCTGCCAACTTGGCAGCAAGTTCTTGTGCTAATAAAAGAGGTTACCCCAGATAGAGATCCCAGATGTGCCTCAACTACTTTTATTAGGACTATGGAGGCACTTGGTGTTTCCTTCTAACTGTTTTCAAAAAAGGTGTGGGCTTGCCTTCATAATTGCCCAAAGACTTGTATTACATCACTGGAATTTTTTTCCTCAAATTGAATAAAATATTAGATGGCTTAGCACAGAAATACTGATGTTCAAATAAATTAATGCCTTTTGCCACAATACAAACATTGATTTGACCCTACTGAATTCTGTGAGAGAGAATATTGCTGTTTAACCTTAAATTAAAAATACCTTCATTTGTTACATATTAATGAGATTCAGTGTCATGATTAGAATAAGTAACAATAGATGTTTCTCAAAGCAGGAGCATATCTGTGGCATATGACATACTTGACTGTAATGTGAATTATTCCTTGAAACTGTTATGTAGAATTATTATTGTACTAAGTGATAAAACCAATGGAATGTTTGCCTGACGTTTGGCTACTGTAGACTGGAATTGCTAACATCGATTTTTTTTTTTTTTTTTTTTTTGGTGCCGTCTTGTAATTAGCCATTTAAAAGAAGAAGTTTCATTGCTAAAAATGTATTCTAAACCTCTCCATACTATTTATTTACTTGAATGTGTTGGCTGTGGTTTTGAAACTGAAAGGAATAGGTTCCTCTAACTGAGATACTTAGTAAAATAATAGTTTGTTAAACCTACTGTTGCTATCCATAAATCATAACTAATAAGACCTTTACAATCTTAAATCATAATCTTGGTTTTGCTTTCAAGGCCACAAGCTTTGTGTTGAAATTTTTATTGTTGTCAAAATGTGAATAGAGAAAAGAAGGTTTTAATTAGAATAATTCATTGCTTACTTCTATTGTTCATCTTATTATTAAATTATGAAAAATAAATGGTGCTCTAATTTCTGGTTATGTCTCTGCTTGACTTTTATTATAATTGTGTCAGATATAAAAAGAGAAACACATGATAGTATTCTGTTTCAGATTTTCAGAAACAGGGTTTAACCAAAGACTCGCATTAGTTTCAATGGTCTTTGGATCAGGCACAGAGTTAACAGCTTATTTTTCAAACAACTAAAAAGAGGTGTAAATGTCAAAGGTGATAGCTATACTGTGAGTTCCATAAACTACACAAAAAGTTACTACTAAAGCTCTATTTTTCCTTGGTTTAACAGCTTCTATGAAAACAGTGTTAATAAGTATATCAGGAACAGTATATAATAATGAATCAGAGATGTAAAAAATTACCTTTAAAACTTCTTTTATATAATAATTGGAAAGTTAAAAGTGACTTAAAATCCCTGACTTCTCATGCTGTGATGTAAATTGTATTTTTTTTTAGGTTCCAAATTCAAAGAGGGAAAACTGATCCAACCAGTTACAAGAGCCTGGGGGACTGTTTTAGGACTATTTTCCAACGAGAAGGGTAAGAGTATATGTTTTTAAAATTGTCAGTTTTATGTGACCTTTCTTAATCACCCATTTTCCAGACATTAGATCCTCTTTATATTCCACTTTTTTTTTTTTTGCAACTGCCAGAATTTGACAAACATGTAGTCTTACATAACAAGCACAATTTGAAAAGTCCTAATTAGTCTTAATTAGACTCACAATGCCGAGTTTTGTTTTTAGGATATGTTAAAGACCGGAATGCACAGCTGTATAGAAATACTGGTGCAAACACTGCTGCAGCACCAAGAGCAGGATGGCCACATCAGTGTATCGATCTATCTAAGCTCTTATGTCTTGTTCTGATTTTCTGAACTAGCTCAGCCTGAGAAGGTACCAGATTCTTGAAGCACTTGTTTCCAAGCTCTTATGAACTGGCATTCCCAGTTACTTGTGGTAGACAATGTTTCCAGGACCTGTGTGAGCAAAATTTTACAGCTTTTCAGTTTGACAGAATAAGGAAAAAAGATTTATGGTCATTTGTTACCTGAATTGTACTGCCTTCAGAAGGTAGTGCTGCTCTAAGCCTGTGCTCCTCTAAGGCAGTTGGGTTCTGATCCAGAAAGGCATTTAAATATAAGCTTAATTTTATGAGCAGTCCAGTTAAAGCCAGTGAAGGTAATAGGATCAATCATATGCTCCAAGTTAAGCCTGTTATCCACAGGAGCTCTTTGGGAACTAGCCTTTAATCAAGGTAACCTTAATTAGTAAATCCCAGGCTTGAGTAGCTGGCCTGCTTTCCATAAACTTTGAAAATAAAATAGCAAGCCATTTTTTATCCGTATATCACAGAATCAATTAGGTTGAAAAAAACCTCTGAGATCATCGAGTCCAACCCATCATAAAATCCAACCTATATATTCTTCAAAATGGAACTGTTCATTGTGGAACTGTTCAATGGCATAGATACTAGGTGTGAAGGCAGCATAGGTGCAGTGGGGCACAGACTTCTTGTGTCCAGAAGCTGTACTAGAAAAACAGAGGTGAGTTGAGCAGTGAAAATTAATAACTAGACCAGTTTTGTTTCTTGCAGTGAGGCTTAGCTAAGCTATACTACAGAAGTATGTACATGTAGAACCAGATGGTTTGAGATGAAAAAGTAGGGAGATGCAGAGAAGTTTTGCTAAGGTGTTGAAGTTGTCACAGCTGCCCTAATTAGTGATAAATTCGTTTTTGCTGAAAGATCAACATTGTTATTATCATTACAAGGCTTTATAAAGCTTAAAACCTAAAAGGCTTTCACAAAAATGTTAATTTGCGGCTTCTGAGGTTTTCTCAGCTGAGTCTATATTAATTTTATTGCTTCTCAAAAGAGAAATATTGAAGTATTAATATTTACAATCATGTAAAATTATTGTTAGTTTCAATATTTAAGTCAGTGAACATGAGAATAGGATTTATCTCATCCAAACTCCTCTTTAGTATTTTTATTTTGTTGAATTAGTCAAGAAGGGTAAAATCAAGATTAGGTAGACATATGTGGACAATAAGTCTAAATCAAGTGACAGCTTCCAAGTTAATGGATTGTTCATGTGTTTTGTTTTTTGGGGTTTTTTTGTAGAATTCTTGTGCCCCAATACTGAAACTAAACCAGAATATTTTTTTAATATTTGTATAAATTCATGAACCTCTGAGCAGGAAAAAAAAGATGATTGCATGAAAATATTTAAATCACAATATAAAAGTGGATTGCACAAAATATCTGTTGGACTAGAGCTAATATGAAGTTTTGCTTGCCCGTTTCAAAAGCACTCAATACTAACCTAAACAAAAAGCAAATTTTATGAATACCTGTTTTTCTCCAGGAAGTTAGACAGAGTCATAAAATCACATTTAAACAGTCATCAATAGTAAGCACTAGGAAAAAGGAATATGCAAATTTTGGCTAAAAGTAAGAAAAGTAATCACCTAATCTTGAGAAACCTCTTTGACTCCTTGAGCCTTGCATTCCCATCTACCTAAGTTGTCCAGTTTTCTGGAGCATGGTGATTATGACAGTTGCGAAGGAAGTGGGAGGGGACTGCAAGTTATTTTAATTAGGAGAAACCAGGGATCCTGAAAACCCCTTCTTTGGTGACCACAAAAATATGCAGGAGAGAGCACCAAGAAAGGGATTCACATTTAGATGCTGAATAAATAATTAATGAGGTGTTCAGATTCAAGTGTATAAATCTGTGAGGAGGGTATAAAAAATTCATTTATGCTCTGTGTTTATTTCATATTGGTGATATGAAACACCCGCACTGGTGTGTGGCGATTTTCTGAGATATCTAAATCAGTGTACACTGACTATTACAGAGGTTAGGGCATCTTTCTCCAGCCCTCAGAATTCCCTTCTGGCATATGTGATTTTATGTTAAATTGACTACAAAACCCCCCTAATTAAATAAAAGAACACAGTTAGCGTTACTAATGGCCTACCCCTGAAAATGTTTTCATTTGGAAATACTGCTTCTGCTCATTCATACTTATATTTTTCAGCAGTAGCAACTATGGTAAGGGATGATGTCAGAACCTGGTTCAGACAAGACTCTTCGTAGTGCCTTCATTTGTTGACTTGTTGTGCTGAGGTTAAGTATGCAGCCTAGGAAGTATTTATTTTTATGAAGACATATGCAAATGTTTCATTTGCTGCAATGCCTCTTACTGAAAATCAACCAGTACTATGTTACTACAGTATGACAGTAGCAATCTGATGATTTTATGGAAAGCTTCTTCATCACAAATAATGTCCAGGATTCTTTAACCATCCCTCTAATTTTCTCCTCAATATAATGAAAAGAACAGAGGAAATATCTCCTGTCTAGCCACTAATAGAACACTGTCCATTTCAAAATCATCAGAAGACTCCTTTATCTATACAAAACGCTAGAAATCTAACCAAATAAAAATATTGGGGGGGGGGGGGGGTGGATGTGGAGGGAAAGCCCTAAAATGTTCCCTTCTCCCAAACCTCGAGCAGCTCTTTTGATGGAAATAAATTTTCTTCATGGTGAATTAAATTCTTCAAAGACAGATCCATCCCTTGAACTCTTTTCTCGTCTTACAAGAAAATAGGAGCCACAAAACATAAAATTTAATTGAGACTCACTAAATGAAGGCTCAGTCAAGAACAGCATTTAAAGATCACATGGCTTTCTATATAGGGAGGCAGGAGTATTAACTTCAGGGGTTTTGCAAGCTTTTTTTGGCAGTGTCCAGTCGCTACTAATTGCACGGGGGCTGCAGCAGTGTGGATCCTCTCAGGTGATGAGCAGCCTTTGCTCAGCCATACTTGCTAGGAGCCATGCAGCAGAGGTTCTCTGATTTTGCTTATGAGATGACGCATGAATTGACAGATCTTTGACAGTGAGGTAAACCCACCAGGAGCATATCTGTTTATTGAGGAGTGACAGCTTTATAGCCAACATAAAAATAATCTGATGTTTATCGGGGAAAATGTTTGGATTAACTCAAACCATTAATAGAGAAAACTTTTCATTCTTTTTCGATCCTACAAATAAGAGATTAGGTTGTGTTCATTGACCAATTTTTATATCATTGTGATCTTTACTGCTGTGGTATTCACTCTGTTTTTCTTTGATAGTCACTTCGGTTGGAATATGAAATGTAAGAATAAACCACTATTCTAGCTGAATGTATATTGTGCATTCATATTAAAGACACATGGTGTTGTGTCTCATATTAGGAAGAGAAAATTATGCCCATCTGCACTGTTATAATTTGGAGTTACAACATTAAAATTATGGATGCTGTTATTTTGAGTCTGTAAACAACTTTGTTCTTATAAACTTGGGATTTTCATGAGCTCATAATTTTAACAGAAAATGCTCTGGGTTATAGTTGGCTTTTTTGGTAGGCACTCTGTCAAGAAACCTGTTGCTTTCTTGTTCATTTATTAACTTGCCTGAAATAGGAAGGGTCCTGAATTCCAGTTTTATAATTCAACATTTGGATAAGTTACAGTTTAAAGTGCTTGTTTGCCTTTCTTACAACTGAATGGTCCTGGGAAAGTGCAAAACACAATTGTCATTGATCATTTGAGACTTCATTATTTCTGCTGAGTTGTCTGATTATTTATGTTTAATTTGGTTTGGGAAAGAGCAATTACCTCCACATTTACACAGCCCAATAACTTTATAACTATTTCTGTCTTGTTCTCAGCACCACCTCACCACTCTCTTGTACCTGTAATTGTCTGTATGACCAAACACACCTTTTTTTTAATAATCAGCACCCTGACTCATACATTTGTGGGGATTAGATTAAAAAGCCTCAGAAAACTTGTCAGCTATGGGTGGAGTAGGTGGGAGAACAGCCAAGACTAAGTAGGAGCTGAAAGAGTGCAGAGTCATCAGCAAACATGCAGAAGCGGGACTGCTCCTGGTTTACATGATATTAGCTATCGTTCATCAATTAAGGAATTTGCTGGCACTCTCCTTTGTCCTGCCTCTATTTATCAACTCTCTGTCATGGTAACAAGTGCTTGAGAGACTGCAGCAGTGCTCTTGAGTCTGGCTCTCCCAGCTGGCTGCAGATAATACTCTGCTGCTTCTCACTGCCAGCAGGTCAGGGAAGGAGACTGGCAGCTCTGCAGGCAGGCACCAGCCACTGGCACTCACGAGTATCATCACTGCCCATTCCTGGCGCGCCGCTGGATGTGTGTTCTTCCAGCTGAGATGAGGAGACCTATCATAAGGCTGCCAAGTAAGAGTTACACAAGATACAAATACTTGGCTACATTGCACCTGAAACCTTCAACAAAATTGCCAATCAGGGAAGTGTGACATGGTCAGTCGTGCCAAAAAATCCTTCTCCCAGTACACATTTATGAAGTAGAGATTCTTTTCCACTTAGTGGAGGCATCCTGTGGTATCAAAAGACCAGACTGCTTTCAGTGCTCTGAGGCAAGACTAAATTGTAGATTAAGATGCTCTTCCCCCCATGCACACAGCTATCTGCCCCATTCCATGGCTTTTTGTTAGCACCTCAGACCAGGAGGGGCAGAAGTGAAATTGGACCCATGCTTGCTTGCTATCTTCAGGAATCTTGTTTCTAAGTAGAGACCCACCTGCGCTGCCAGTTTCATAGACTGATCTTGCAAACTGAAGTACAGGAACCTTTTCTCTTCTACCTCCACTACATGAACAGTAACTTCTACCTGAACACTGAGGAAAATCTGTTAGCACTTGTACTTAAAAAAACCAAAATCTATACATAGATCCATCTCCCTTCTAGTCCTACCAGCCTGTCTCACATTTGTAAACTCATGGCACTTATACCAGCCTCACTAAAGTGAGACTGAAGATGCAAAAAAAAGGGCACTACACCACCAAAATGTCTATCTGTATATGTCCTGATGTATCCCCATAGTTCATAATATAGTGCTAATTTTTCTCCTTTTATCTGTCATGTTGGAGAATTATTCTGTGTCACATTATGCTACATTGGCATCTTTGTGCTGTACTATTGTGACTATTGCGGGCTTCACTAAAGCCTGTGATTTAGAGTATCAGAAATAATTATCATATTCCTGTGTGAAATGACATAATCTGAAACAAAAGTGTCAATTAAGCTTTATGATAAATTGTTGAATTGAGAACTGTAAACGAAATTTTAAATAATACTGTGATGGTTTAAACTGTGAACCTGTGTGAAATCTGTTGGCTTTCATGAATACAAATAAAAGTCTTAGGGATGATTTTTTGAACCATTGTTCCTGCTTTGCATATCTTTAAAGAAGAAATGCTCAATGTTAGAAAAAACTGGTATTTGTGTATTTTCAGGGAACATGATCTTGCAAAATTTAGATGGGGACATGGCAAATTCTCATAGTACATAATTAAATTTATCAACTCTTTAATCAGTCAATTTGCTTTAAAACACAATACTACTCAGGTAGTGCCCTCATGCCTGTGCAGTTTGGAAGACAGGATTCACGTGTCCCTGTGGAAAACTGGTCTCATAGATCTGCAGTGAAAAGAAAAATGATGTTTTAGCATAGACTAGGTGTTCCACAATTAAAGAATTTGAGAATTCTTCTTGGTAATTAACTATGAAGGGTTTCTTCTTCATAGACCATGACATATATATGCTGAGTAATAAATCTGCTTTCCCTGTAACTGTTCTTATGCCACGTACTCTTACTTTGCCCCATGTCTTGGTCTACACAGGCCTATGTGCAATATGTAGTCTTACTGTTTTCAGTTTCATTTGATTGTCTATGGTTTATTTGGACTTGTGTCTTAAAACCATCATTTTTATTCTTACTCTGAATGGGTCCTGAGCCATAAAATTTAAATGACAGTATAGCCTTGAATAAAGTCATCATAAAGACTGCTTTTAAGATTAGAGAAACACATAAAATTTGACTAACAGAATTTTCCTGATAATTTACCTTAAGATTTTGATTTATATTATGCTCACAAGGTTTTAGATCAAATATAACCACGATGGAGACATCTTTTATGTATCTGCATGAAGGCGATGTGCATTCTGCTTTCTTTTGTAAATAGAGACTCACATTTGATAATGCAATTTTGTCTCATTTCCCGATAAAGACAGAAAAAATCTGGGAAATTTTGACACCTCATTATGTTTTAAAATGTGTGTACATATGTGCATGTATGTCTATTTATACAATGTTCACTCATTCTTAGTCTCTAAGACTAAGTGCCAACAATCAACATACTAACAAATAATCCAGTGTCAACAATCCAAAGTTGCTGGATGCTTTTGCAACACTAGTGAGTCACAACAAACGATGCTTGTTCTTTTTACCTATAGGTCTCAAAACAAGAAGGAATGATCATTATCTCAAACATATAGTTGGGGATATTCAGATGTAAAGTGTCAGAGACTCAAGCAGATATGGACTGGAGCATGCATGCAGGTGGTTCTCACAGAGCAGCCTGATACCATGTCATTGGTTTGTCCAATGGTAGCATGTTAATATCAAAGTTCTGAGGAACATGTGTGTTAGACATAAAATGGCATTATTTAATACAAGCTTCCAATTCAGAAGGGGTCTGAAGACTTATTTGGCAATCCATTTAGTGAAGTAGTTTGTCTGAAGGCATACATGGATGCAGCGGCAGGTTTAAGCCTGAAGCTGCAAAGCTAGCTCCCCATTCAGTGGACCGCATTGTCTCCAGATAGTCAGCACTATTTAGTGATGTTACTGTCATGAGGTTTTCATCATCCCATTCAGGCAGGAATTCTCTGTTTCTGACTGGAGGTTCCCTACCCCCATCTTCATATGTTAACACTTGAAAACACTTTAAAAATTACTTTGGAATGTGAAAAACTTTATGGGCGTAGCTGTCTGAAATCCAGTGAGGTTGTAGTAGTGTAACTAAGGGCAGCATTTGACTAACCACATTTTTATTACCAATGGACACACATTTTGCTTCCAAAATTTAATCTGGTATATATGGCAATGCAGTAAACAAGAGCACTCTTTTAAATAAGTGAATCGCTTCTGAGACTCATGTACTTTAAAGATGAAACACATGCTTTTTTCCCATAGGGACAAAACACAATAAAATCTAGCAAATATTAAAAGCATTTTAGAAGTAAACAAGCCAGACGTTAACTGGCATTAGTTATTTGCTAAGGCCACTGGAGGTACACTCATTTATATTGGGTGTCTGATCTTTATTTTTGAAAGGTACAAGTTGTTTTATTTTTTTTTCAAATATTTTCATAATCATGTTGGTTTAACCTTAAAGATATTATTTATCAAGTGTCTCTGTTTTCTACTACTATAACATAAATAGAACTCATTATAACATTATTTATTGCAATAGCTCCTTGGAATCAGATGACTGCATTATAAGATGCTTAGAGTAGTAAAAAGATACCTACAAGAGTTGTTTACAATCCATTTTTATCTATCTACTCTAGTTAGCAAGAGGTCAGCAACACTAAATTTTTTAGTCCATACAATTTTAACATTCAAGAATATGTATCATCTTGCCACATTAAGCAATATGATCCATTCCTCTTGGTTTCAACCCTCATGTTTAAATAGATCTATGTGATAATTATGCTTATATTAAACCCCCTTTTAAGTCTTGTGTGTGGAAAATGTTATACTATGCTTTATCATTAAATTATCGGAATGTGTTTATACTCTCTGATATAAAAAAGAATATATCTGCCAAATTTGGTAGCTCAGGATAATGGCCACAAACTTCTCCTACTTCAATAACTGGTTCAGCATGAGCGACTGCAGTATGTCACAGCACTAAAGCAGGTGTTTGCTCCTGGGACCCTGATGGAGACATTTCTGCCTGTCTCCATTCACCTCACTTTGGGCAGGGACACCGTGCTGCATCTGAGCCCCAAAATCACCATGCCTCCAAGCAGCTGAGCTGAGAACCACCTAGAGCTAGAGAGCTGGGAAGAGCTCGTACATGTTGTGCTGTATATCTTCCCCTTCTCCAGGGCTTCCTTGCTTGCCCATGGTGGTGCAAGAATTTTGTCTAGAGAGAATCTTTCAGGGGGCAAACAATGGCCCCTCTGAGTTTAGTCACTGCCATGGCTGCATATCCCGTGAGCAAGGATTTCAGGAATTACTGTTAAGGCTAATTGGCTAAATTAAGTTTAGTTTTGGATCATGCCACTTTTTGGTGACCTGTCTCTGAAAAACTTGTCTTCTTTAGTGTCATTAGAGTCTACAGAACTGAAACCTGTATTTTAAATGTGAGAAACTGATTCAAGCCCTGATGGAGAGATGGAGGGTATCTCTCAAATCTGAGCTGGGGCAAGGCTGTTGTACCCAGATACAGGCAGAAAAAAAGGACCTGAAATCTATCTGAAACCTCTTTCTTACCAAAGGAAATAGCTCTGAAATCTGATGATGACACTGTCAGTAGCTAGCTGTCAGAATTAGCTATTTATCAGTTATGTAAATCTAGCCGTTACATTTAACATTTCATAAAAGCAGTAGTGGAGGCACATGAGGTGCAAAATTAACTGCAGTTATGTGTTGTGTTTCTTTAAAAGACAAATGGTTATTTATTTCTCCTTAATTTGGGTTTCTGGTAGCCGTTATTTGTTAACCTTTCCTTTAAAATAAAAATTCCACTGTATCAAGGAAAGAAACAGTGACCAGAGAACAGATAAATCACTTTTATGTCCTTAGAACAGCTGACTTCACACTTTTATTACATTGTTTGAAATAGCATCTTTTCATCTGGAAGGAATCAGTTTAAAATGTGATTGTCAACACAACAAAACCAGCTCTCTTTTTAAAATGGCTTCTCATGAAGCTTAGAACTACGCTTTTGCCAGGATTTGCTTTACAGACATTAGTTACTAGAACCAAGAGATTTTAGATGGGATGTTCACAGGAAATACCTGGCAGACAGCATAAAAGGCAAAGTAAAGCATTTTTATTTTAGTCGTAGAAAGCATGCCTGTGAAAATGAGCCACAGTGTTTTAGGTCAAGAGCTAAGTTTTTCAAGTAGAAGTTCCTAAGTTGTAGTTTGAAGTGGTCAAAAGAAAAAATCCTCATCAATTTTTTCATGTCTTTACCTAACTAATCAAGCAACATATATTTAGCGTATTTCTTATACTGCATTTCATGCTTATTTATAATGGCATTATTATACCTCTCTCTAATCTGCATTTCTTCACTGATTACATCTGAAAACACAGCTTTGTCTCTTTCATACCAATCCTTTTAATTACAATAGTGCTCAATCGTTTATTTATATGTAAATTAGATCAGTTTGAACACCTGAAATTTTTAAGTCTCAAAAAAATGCAGAAGATTCTATGCAAAATCTGCTATTGCATTCAGTGATGAAACATTTTCACTTCAGAAATAATTGAACTTTATATACATTTAGTCATTATTTTAACTGTAAATTACAAAGATGTAGTAAGACTATGACTAGCCATTAGAATAGGTAGAATTTTTTTCAGTACTCAGAATTTTCTTGTTTTCAGGGTAGGTTAATTAAAAGTTAATACTAAAGCTATTACTTATAATACTTTAACTAACAATTTTGTATTACACTGTACTTCAAAACTGTAGATATCTTCAATTTTTTATTTTCTTTTTTAATGTTGGAAAATACATAGCATTATGTGAAAAACTTCTCAAATACATCTTTGTTAGGAAGGCAGTCTTTCCCTGACAGGGTTCTTTTTGTTAAGTCAGAGAGATGCCATTGCAGCAGTAACTGCTAGGCAGGCTAATCATGTCTAGCATCATCACCAACCCCTCTTCTCTTTGCAATGTTCTTTAGCCAAGTTGAAGTCTTCCGGTATATCATGCTTCACATTCTGAAAGAATCTTGAAAACATCTATGTTTGACCATAGAGTAGAAACTATTTCTCCAAAGCAGTACACCAGCTCAAAAAAAAAAAAAGGCAATGTAAATTACTATGAATATTTGACAGTTATGTAGATTTTCGTGGAATGCATCTTAAGTAAAACAAGATAAAATGGAATTAGCACAGAGTATGGAAATATTTTAGAAGACTGTGTTTCTGTATCATGCTAACTCATAGTTCAGGCCACATTGCATACCATATGATTCACAGAATCAAACTGTGAGAAATAGTTGATTTTACATGTTATGCTATTTGCCTCTTTATAGAAAATAAAATTCTAAATACGTGTGAGGTTGGTTTCTTAGTTTTCATGTTCTTTGCTTATTCAACTTTACTTATAACATGCTGTGGTTCTTTACCCTATAAATATCAATACTAGCTTTAGTGCAATAAAAATAATTTTATTTAATTTTTAAAATGTCTGCATCAAGTGTAGTGCATGTATAACACGCTGCATCTCCTTACAGGAATGAGAGCATATAGGCACAGATACACTGCATCATTGCATTCTGACTATTCAGTGCAGAAAGCTGCTTTCAGAGTAAGCCAACAGGCACTTCGTAGTAAATTTCTGAAGGTTTTGTGAAGCATATGAGGCAGCAACTCTTAACTGAAACATTGACTCCAGTTATGATTACAAGATCATCAATCCTCATGCTTTTTTTTTTTTTTTTTTTTTACAGCTTGCCTTTGGTGTTTGTGTATTTTTGTGTATTTTAGCTTTGCCTGGACTTGCATATATGCAGTTTTGTAGCTGGCTATCATACACAGGGTGTCTCAAGTACAGAATGATTTTTTTAGGGCTTATTTTAATCTGATAAATGGAATTTTCCATAATAAGTAAACACCTCTACATCATAGGAATTTGGTAGCCAAACCAAATACATCTCTTTGCTGTTCTTTGTAGCAGTGGACCTCTTTGTCAGGGTCAAATGCTTCTACAATTCTGATACATTCTAATCTAGGTAGGGGCTCAGATCACTTACTTTTAAAACATTTCTTAATGAAACTCATTTTTTTCATAATTTGAATACCACATAATTTTATATCCTGACTTAAGTCTAATTTTGATAAATGTATCTTCCTTAATTTGCAAAACCCCATTTTACAACAAATTATATATTCCACTTGTGACTTAGTTTAACAATTTTTCCGTATAAGATAATTTAAACATCAAAAATGTCCTAGGTATTTTAAGAGCTCATTTTCTACACCACTTTTATTTGGAAATATCATCTACCTCCAGTCTGAATTACCAATTAGTGTATAGATAATATTTATTCTTTTGATTGCCACTGTTATTTTGAAGCCTAAATCTGGCCTCAATTTTGTGGATAAAAGTAAATACTAGCTAATTAGCACTACAGTCTTGGGTTTAATATATTCTCACATAATATGCTTCTGTATTTGAAAATGCAAAATAGTATACTTGCAAAATATTCAGACTTTCTTATCCTTATTGGGTTACAACATAGCAAAGTATTTCCTTTTTTTGTATTTTCTTAATAAATGGGTAATTTAATTTAAGTATCAAAACTAATTTAGGTTTTCTTTTGGAAATATGTAGAAAGCAAACAAAAACTTTCAGCTACATTTTAAAAACTCCCATGCAAATTAAATATATTGTCACAATTTGGGGAACAATAAAATGTATTCAACAGCTCATGTTAATAGTTGCAAATAATTAATAATTGTTCAAAGCTGTAATATAAGAACAGGAAAAATAACAATATGGGTTTTTTTACAAATGGCAGTATTCACAGACTTTCTCCAAAATTTTATATTTGTAATTTTATCTAGAGTTACATAAAGAAAAGGGGGAAAAGCAATTTAATGTATTCCTGAGAACAATTATACTGGTGTAAAAGGTGAAAAATTGGCTAGTGAGCAGTTTAATATACGGAAAGTTATCTGGCATTGCAAAATCCTAGGAATCAGTGGCAAGAAAGTTTTCCTCAGCATCCTGTTTGGGAAAATGCCGGTTTGAAGTGGGTCTTTCTAAGTTACTGCAAGAGAATGCTTGGAATTTTGTCTTTCTACCGAAAAGGATTGGTTTTCCCTTGATTGTCATCAGTTTGCCAGGTTGTCCTGCTATTTAAGCTATTAAAGGCTGGTGTGCTGCTTGGTCTCAGGTGATCCATAAAAAGGAATGAAACCTTGGGAAGGTAAACCATCACCAGACTGGCTCGGTGTATCAGCCTTCCATGACGGAAGCTCTTTGTTGAGAATTGTTGGCAATTCCAGCAGTTTCCAACTGAAGATAAGAGGCAGCGTTCTTGGATAATGCCCTCGATCACACACCTGATGACAGACTCCTGCATGCAAGTTTTTTCAGGTGCTATGTTTGCTCAGTAATCCTTCAGTGCCAATCTTTTCTAAATGGTGAGCAGGTCCTGTCAGTAATGGACATCAGCCATTAGGCTTGTAATATTTGTCATATATCAGGTTACGGCTTTGTTACTGCAGTGTGATGAATGGATGCTGCTATGCTCAAAGAAAATAAAGAAGTGCTATAAATTTAGCAGTCAGTACTAAATGACTTGTTACTTTAGGGGCCTGATTCACATCCTTCTGAAGTCAGTGGAAAGTATTCTGTTCACTAAAACCTTTATATCAGGCCTTAAATCTTTCTGTTTTAAGGAACAGAACCCAGGACTGCCATTAAAATATAGTTCCTCCTTACTCACTATATGCAAGCTTACACCTAAACAGTAGTGTTAGTGCAACTCTTACTTTATGTCTTAAGGTTTATTTTCTGTGCAAATGTTTTGATTAAACATGGGGGCAATACAGAGAGCTAACCACAGAACCTGATAGGTCACTCATGAACTAATCAGAACTGGAATTGAGGTGTTCAAAAATTTAGTATTTCTCACAGGGATTTTTTTTCAGGATCTCAGGAATTTCTACAGCAGATTTGAAAGTCTATGCTTTGCTTTTATGCTTTCTTTACTTGCTGGCATTATTCTGGAAGCTGCTCTGACTGAAGATAGGGATAAGAAATTATCAAGGACATCAGAATCTGTCTGTGAACAGTAAGAAACGTGTTTCATGTGGTTTGCAAAGTTTTGCAAAGTTCAGACAGTACCCAAAGAATTTCTAATTCATTAAAATCACTTCTGGTGGCATAAAGATGATTAATTTTCTTTTTATATTCCAGGATATAAGTGAATCTAGTATATATGAACAGTAAGGCATAGTTTTAAGCCATACAAGTGTTGCCCTTTGTTTGTTACTAGCCTTATGTGCACAACAGTTTAAGTTGAGGAGGGGGCTGCTAAAAACTTATTTCTAACCACATTCAAAAAAATTCTGCATAACTATTTTGTCACTATCTAGAATGTTTGTTATGGCAACTCCATTTTCAAATGACCTAATAGATATCTTGCTTCTGGAACATGGACTATGATCTTATGTAAAATAGATGGTAATATGTGTTGCTAATATGTTTATGCTTATTTTTAAATGATAATTAATCCCCTCAAGTTCAACCTGTAATTTCCATACAACCCTCATTTTCATACTTCAGCTAGTGGCAGTATTATATAAAAATTTACTCCTTCCCATTGTTTTGTAAATGTTAGTGCCCTCCTTTGTGCTATTAGTGAGATGGCCTAAATAAGCTATAAAAAGGAAAATGAGTACACATGCTGCAAAAAAATGTGAGAAGGGTCAGTCAGGAGAAATATACTGGAACTTGTATGATTTGGTGTGTTAATGCTGAGGGACCTCCTATATAAAATGCATTCTTGGCATATTTGACATAGAAAGGGTCTGGGGAGCTGTGGTAGTTAGAGAAGCAAAAAGAGAAGGAAAGCATTCTGTACCAAAAGATGACACAAAGATGAGAGAGGAAGAATAAAAAAAATTCCCAAATTAGGTGTGAAACGATGCAACACACAACAGACTAAAAACTTGAATGTATTCTTTTTGCTTTATTTAAGCAATAAATAGTATTTGGGTTTCAGTAGAGGCAAAGAGCAAATTTGAATGCAAACTACTTAAAGTGTTTAGATCCTGGTTCCTAGTGCTTAAGCTATACAAATGCTTTAAAATGCTATTAAAAAAAAAAAAAATCCAGGATCTTTGACCAGTACAATCAGCTGTTGCTTACCTACCTACTCCTTAGAACCTTCCCTGATTTCTTCTGTGCCAGGTAAGTAATTTCATTCAAAATGAAGCTCCTATTGCCTTCCAGAACATAGCATGTAAATTTGCTTCTGTCCTGCTGTGTGATCGTTATATATAGTCTACAGTGCCGTAGGCTCTATATAAACAGTGCACTTTTTCCACATTCATTAGCGACCTGCAAAGTTATGGATTATTTACCAAGTTCTTGTGCACTACCTTTCTAAGGTTTTTCTGGCATATTACCTAAGCCTGTGTTTAAGACAACATATTAAATTACACACTTCTTAATTTTACAATTGCCCTAAGTTTTAAGATATCCAGCATGAGAAACAGAATTTAGACACCTGTAATTCTGTCATGTAAATAATATGCATGTATCTGTGCCAGCAGATGTCTAACAGACATTTCTACAAATCTACATGGGAACTGTGTAAAATTTGAATTCAGAGGAAACTGTGTGAAAAGTATCTGAAATATATGGTTTAGTCAGCGTTTATTATTCTATTTTTTGTAATTTTTTTCTTTAATGCAGTTCTTTTCATTTGTGAAAGGTCTTGTTCTTAATCTTAGGTAGAGTTTTCATTGTCATAGAAAAAGTTGCAGATACAATGGTGAAATGTGAGGATGCCTGATAGCATTCCAAGTAGCCTTGGATGTCTACATTTCCTACCTTAACTGATGCATGACCAAAGCTTCTGCTTCTGTGATTCATTAGACCACTTTATAAACACCTGTGAGCAGAAATTCTCTTACAGGAAGAAGTTAATTAAAAAGCACTTATATAAGTATATGTGTAACTATAACAGAAACATTTAAATGACACTGCTTGCCCATCACCGAAAACCAGCTGAACTAAGAATTCTGTTAGCCCTCAGGGTTTGCTACTGACTTCATATGTTTGCCTGACGGTATTTCATCAGAAAAGAAACTACACTAAGCACCTATTTGTGTTTAGCAGAGCTTTGAAATAACCCTTAAACATGTGCGACAAAATCTGCTTTGTCCTTAGTGCCAACCACAAAGTTTGCTCAGCACCCTACAAAGATGGTCATCCTACCCAAAAGACACTTAAACAATAAAGTTGACCAAAGTGCTGCAGGAAGGAATATGTGGTCAGAGCACCACTATGCATGTCCACGTATCTCAAGAAAGGTACGTCCCAGGCACAGGCCCTGGGACAAAGGGCAACGTGTTGCAACCTAGAGTATGCACAAGGCCCTGTGATTGGGAAACAGCAAGAAGAACAGCTACTGTAAAGCTACAGTATGAATTGCTTATGAATAAAGCTGCTTACAAAACCAGTCCTGCACAGATTCATTTCACTTACACCAGAAAATCTGCACCAATGTGTGGTTCTATGAACAAACTATGAGCTACTACTTTTCCAAACTGTGATTATTCTTTTAATTGAGAGAAACAGTATGAGCACAAATTAAACTACTCTCTTTGAACCAGTAAGCTTGGATTTGTTATTGATGAGACAAAAAAAAGCCATGCCCAGAAAAGATATCACCTAAAATCTAAAACTCTTTATTGCAAGGAAGCTCACACAGTTGCCAGGTGGAGACACCTGGTAGGCTCAATCCACTTCTAGGCAATTCCAGGTCTTGCCTAAAACACAACCATAAGATTGGGCTCCTCATAAAGTACATTTGTATCTGCTACCTTTTTTGAGAAATCATAGCCTCTGAAATATATTTTCCTTTATACAATGGCTTAAAGGGCTTGACCAGGAACTGAAGATTCTTACTCATTCTGAAAACAGAGAAATCCAGACCATTAGCTCCCGCTTGCTGGAGGAGGGTCTAACCATCATTTTAAAGCCTTTGGTAGACACAGATGAGGGAGAGTAAAGATGAAAATACTCATTTTATATTTCTGTTGCAACTTCCTACATCAAAATACATCAGTAAGGAGTATGGCCTAGGATTCAGTGATAGTGAATCTGGGTAGAGTCATGGCTTCTAATTCTTTTTCCTAAATTCCTTATGACAATTTATTAAAAAAAAAAAAGGGGAAAAAACCCAACCAAAACCACAGACCCCTCAAGACATGGAAGAGGATAATTCCTGACTTTCTGATTAAGAGGAGTGACCAATGCTTCCTACCATTTCCCCTGCAAAATAATAGGTATTTATCTTGACTGTTTTTGAAGGGTGACTGTGAACTATAGATCATAAATGAAAGAAGTGCTCCCCACTAAGCCAATTACATACCAATAAGAGGTGGGATATTAAAGCTTCTGTAGCAGCAGTCAAGTGGCTGCCCTGCAGAGCAAATCTGTCTTTCAGTACCTGATGCTGGGAAGTGTATTCTTTGCAACACCATCTCTACTCATGAAAGCTGGCTGTCCTCTGCTTCTCTGAATTAGCTGTTAAATTCTGTTGAAATCTGTCAGCTTGAGCCTGTGGAGTTTCATCCACCTGTTTCTCACCCATCAAAGCAACATTAACAGGTGTCTGGGGTCACACCACTTTCCATTACATCATCCTAAACTAGACATTCAATCTTCACTTCTCTCTCTATCATCAACTTTCCTGAGAGGAATCATGGTCTAACCACCATTTTCCAGCCTTTTGTGGTAGCCATAGAGGAAGGAGAGTAGAGATGAGCTCACTGGGAGGCTGGTCACTGTGAAAACTCAAGCTCATAACTAAGCATATCTACCCAAAGCTGTACAAATCAGGTGTAGTGATCAGAAGGTTGGAAGGATGTGTTGCCACAAGCCTTGTGTTTTAAGAGGTTACAGCATGTGCTGATATATTCTTCTGTTAAACATTTCAACCTTGAACTCAGGTTCTCTGTAGCTGAATAATGAAGCACATCAAGTCTGTAGCACAGCTCAGTGCATCAAGTCTGTAAGTGCTGAAGAGGACGTCCCAGAGTAGCTAGAGGGGGGAGAGTCCTGGAAACTGACACAGTGGAACAGCAGGAGCTGGTGGTGGGGCTGCAGCACTGGAGGGAGTGTTTACAGCCCCTGAAGAGGAATTTCTGCTTTTGCCGGGAAAGAAAACTTGCTGTAAAAAGCATATATGCACAGCAGGGTTAGCAGTGACTGCAGAAGTGGAGTGGTTCTTGTCAAGTTTTTGTAGATGTTGCTGAGGTAGGGCAGCAGCATCTCTGCTTATTTTGCCAGTGCATGAATGCAGCCTGGCATGGTCTCATAAAGATACGTATGAGGCTTTAGTTCTCCATTAGCATCCCTTGGGGCCATGCTGTTTTTTGTGCAGCACAAAAGGCACATTCTACTGCAGCATAACTTGACCTGATTTCATCAGGGCTGTATCTGCTGTTATACGTTTCCTGAGATCCATCATATGTCTCTATAAAAATATTAACCTAATATTTTATTGTTCTGAAATCAAGAAACAATCAGTCCCTCAGCCTTCACTGAAGTTAGGCTCAGAGGCATCTGTTTTGAAGTCTTGTAGGCACTGAGTAGTAAATTGGAATAAAAATAGGTTATTCTAGTTAATTTCTGTTTCCTGTTTTTTCATGTTTGACCTGACTTATGGAGAACAATTAAATTTAAAACAGACATGCATGATAGAGCTGATCTAATTGTAGCCAAGTTTTGGAACAATTGGGTCTTTCTGTTACCATAACTTGCTTGTGCTTATATTTGTGTTTCATTATTGGAAAAAGGACTTCAGACATGTCTGATAAGAGTGTGATCATTAGTACTTTGAGAACTCACTGTAAAAGCATTCAATTAATGAAAAAAAATATAAAAAGCATTAAACATTTCTTTAATTGCTTATTTATGCATTTTTCATTGAAAGCTAACCACAATCTTTTTCAAAAAATCTTTTGTTCTGCATTTTATTTATGTAGCTGTAGAATTTCCTTAGGCATCTAGATTTTGAACCAGGTATTTAACTTAGACCATACATTGCCAGGGATGACTGTATCAGTTACCAGGGAATAACTGGAATTTTGAGCTAAGACTACTGGGGCGGGGGGGGAAGATTGCTGATTCCTGTGGAAAGGGGAGTTATGCACAAAAGTCAAATTCTGAGAGCTGGTAACAAATGAGGACTGAGGACCAGTTTCATCTAAAAGTCAATACAATATTTATAAAAATTTCATTCCATTATTAACCACAATAAAGCACTGTTTTATTCATAATTAAATATATATCTTTCTTTTTTAAATGCATAAAATATTTTTCTTCATGATCTTGTTCTGTAATGTCATTATGTTCCCATGTAATTCCTCTGAAGGAATGCATATTTTACTGTAAATAGATCAACTGTCATTGCTTATGAAACCATGAACTGCTCACTCTATTTTTTAGTCATTCTTAAAACAGGGTGCTCTGAACAGATACCAAAAGGATATCCAATATATACAGCTTCTCACTCACAGACCAAACATTCCTTCTGAAATCCCAGAAAAGAAATATTCCTTTAATGGTGTCCAGGAGTAAATCACTGTAAACCTCACAGCCTTCAACAACTGGAATACAAAGTCCTGAGGTCACACCTGAAGCAGAGTTTTAGGGAGTAACATATTGCATTACGAAATGAGTCACGAGGCCAGCTGTGTTTATAGATATTGTGCAATTAAAAGTTGGTGATCTTTCTCCTGATAACAATGGGGTATGCTGTACTCTGAATTCACAAGTCACATGGAGAAAAATCCACTGTTTGGCTATTATCCAAAAATGACAAGGACAAGTACATGAGCAAGTGGTGATTTGTCTTGTTCAGTCTCTGGAAGACTCTCTTTTTTTGAGTTCTGTTATTTACAAAGTAATACAAATGTTGGGCAATAATCAAGCATAGAGAGCTGACTATAGTAATATAGCATTGATGGACTGGAAACCAGATGGTCTGTCAGATAATGAAGTATTATCTGGCAAGGGATTGTTCCTGAAAGCCAACATCCTCACCTATTTAGCACTCTGGAATGTCGACATATCAGTTACCACATTCATGAGATGGTATGTGTTGTACTTTAGAAGCCATCCCAGAAGAGGCTTTTTAATTCAAGATTACTCCCTGATGAGAGGGTAGAGGTGCCATTATTGTAGTACAGCTGGATGAATATAATACACAGCAAGATGTGAAACATACATCAAAATTCTGAGTTAAAGAGGAAAACATAATAAGCTACATCCTGATTTCTGTCTAACCAAAGTCATAGTTTCATGGATATTTTAAACTAGCACTCACCAGAAGAAGCAGTGGTGTATGCTGTATGGCCAGAGCTGTGTGCTCCTGCTTTTATACCTCAATCTCCTTTGTGCCAGCACACTCACTCGTGGTCAGGAGTCTAGAATGTTGAAAAAGTGATTTGGTTTAAATTAATCTGGCCATTAAAAAAGAATTATGTTGGTAATCTGGAGGAGTTCCCCCTGGCTAGCTCATCATGTCGCACACAGACCTTTAGCCAGCAGGACGGACAGAGTAGTGTGGAGGCACAACAGAGCAACTGGGAAAGGATGAAGGGAAGGTGGGATTATTTCCTCTTTGACAGCAGTGTTTATCCCAAATGTGAAACCAGAATTCAAGAATAGCCAGAGCTGTTGGAGATAAACTTGGTAAATCCCAGTTGAAGCAGCTGCCACCTGGCAAGACAGAGCAGAGAATGCAAAAGGCAAGGGCAGCTGGCTGGAGGACTGGTGGAGGCAGTGCCCAGAGTTTGGAGATACTCCCTGTCTCTCTGTGGCCATGATTATAGCATAAAGTGGAGGGCAAAATTATGAAAAACAAAATTAAATAGATGAAATGATTTATTGAAAAGATGACAGAGAATTGTTAAGGCTCTTATCAGTAAGACTGTAGTTTACAACTTCAACTTTAATTTCACAAGCCATTTTCACTACCCTCATGATTACTCAGAAGAATACTAGCTGGCCACGTGGTATTAGTTCTTTAATATTTTCATAAGCCATTTTCTGTAATCATGAAGTCTTTTGCTCACATGAAGGAGAAAAAGTGATACATGTTACTACTGAATGGAAAGAAAATAGTTTTGATATAATCTGTTGCAATATATAATAAATAACTGATAACTACTCTTTAAGAGTATAAACATTTTCCCATTGTTGTTGGCATTATTCATTTACAACACCTAAAAAATAATTTACCTAGATAACATTAATCAGATAAAAAGGTTTCACCTTCCATGAGTTCAGTGCTATAATATTCAATACTAATTATATAAATCATTTCTTGAAAAAGTCTGTCTCACTCAGCAGCCTATATACCAAGTGGAGCTCGAAATGAGCTAAATTGAATTTGTGGAATCACTGGGCCCAGTTATCTTTGCAGGGTGACTTTTCTGGCAGCAGGGTGAATTTTCTGTCTTCCAGGCAGTTGACAGAATCCAAAATTTCCCTGAAGCAAAACTAATACTTTCACACACTTTAAATATATATGCTGAAATATTATCACGTAAAGACTTTTTTCTCAAGTTTGCTTTGGGAAAGCTTCAAAGCTGTAGTTATCTCAAGAACTAAATGTATAATTCATCCCAGCCCCTTAATATTTTTGAATCAAGGAGAGAACAATAATTGAGAGTTTCAGTTAAGTTAAAAAGAAAAAGGCGCTAGATTCAAAAAGTAGAGATTAAAATAAGCATTTAAATTCAGTATTGTGTTTTATTTCCTGTGAACTTTATGAAGTTGGTATTTGTTTCAATAGACACAAAAACTGGTTGGGCAGTAAGTGACAAAAGATTATTGTTTTAGAATTGCACCCAATTTTCATGGTCACTGTGACTGAAGGCATTTTTGTGTGGCCAAATACAAAGCATTTCAAGGGAGTATGAAAATTGAGACTATACTTGCTATATCAACAATGCAGAGAACACTGTCTTAGGAAGCAGTAACACTGAAAATTAATTGTTACAGATAATTACGTAACATGTAATGTGACTGTACCATAGCAAAAAGGATCTTGCAATCATAAAGCATAGGGAAAGAGAAGTGCTGTGTGCACCTATAGTAAGGAAGTACAGCATTTTGCCTCTGTATATAACTTTGGAAACTGATAAAATACTGAATTAAATCAATACTTCAAAGAAAATATAGAGATTGAAGAAATTTGAGAGATCCACAAAACTACTGAGAGGAAGATAGACTTTGTGTCATAAAATTTAAGGGGCTGTTTTTCTGGTTGTGAAACACCATCTTGAAAAGTTACTTGATTACTATATGCAGATATAATTTTCACCTATAGAAAAAGCTTTCTGGCACCTGGAAGTTCATGGGTTTTCAGCCTTGCTCACCACAACAAGTACCTGGAATCTGATGTTAAGCAAATTCAGCCTTCAAACACAGCCTTCTCTGAATGTAGAAAAATACTGCAACAATCATCTGCAGGACTTCTGCTTGAAGGCTATTACTTAAGACTTTCCAAATATTATTTTATGTAGTTTCTAGATGAAAACTTCTATGAGTAAAATTATGTATCCTAAGGGGTCCCTTCTGAGTTTGCAGTCTAGTCTCATAACTCATCCCCTATCTTGTATTAAGCTTTGAGAACAGGAAATCTTGCACTGCCCTCAAGTTACCGTAACACTTGGACGTTTGCATTGTAGTAATGACTGTACTTACATCATGCTTCAGAGCTTCAGCAAGTCACTGTCAGGGATCAAGAGGGATTATTTTTTCTGAATGCACAATTGACTAGAAGCATGACAGAGAGGGTTTTTTTCCTTCCTTTTAAGAGTGATTGGATACAGATGAAGATGTGATAGCATGGATTAGTCTTTCGACATAAAACGAAATCCATTTGGAGAGAAGGGGATTGGTTTATTGTTAGAGGCTCAGAGTCTTACCTATTTACAGTTTGGGGGTAAGGAAGGAATTTCTGCCTCAGTCTGGTAGAGAATATCATAAGTTTCTCATTCCAGGCATCATCTCTGGCTCTTCTTGGCTGTACTCTGCAGTCCACAGACTGCTGCTCATATTCCTTGCCTTCAAGACCAATGTTGTGTTTAATCTGTATTAGAACAAATACAGCAAAATGAAAGGGGATTTTATCCCTATTGAGTATCCCATCAGTCACCCTGAACAGAATTTCAAATTGTAAATGCTCTTACATCCATCTTACTCATGCATCACAGGTATAACATCTTAGTCTTTCTTTCTTTCTCTTTCTCTCTTTCCTTCTTTCTCTCTTTCTTTCTCTCATTCTTTCTCTCTTTCTTTCTTTCTCTTTCTTTCTTTCTTTCTTTCTTTCTTTCTTTCTTTCTTTCTTTCTTTCTTTCTTTCTTTCTTTCTTTCTTTCTTTCTCTCTTTCTTTCTCTCTTTCTTTCTCTCTTTCTCTCTTTCTCTCTTTCTTTCTTCTTCTTTTCTCTTTCCTGACAGTTCTGACAATTCAAGTCATTTGATGGTTCACACACCAGATAACATAGATGAAAGAAAAATGTTTTGAATTCATTAGAACAGAGGCAAAGCCTGATCTAGCTGTACCCAAAATCTGATTATTTTTTTTTTCCCTTTTCAAATAGTGTTTTCATCTTTGGACACTATATAAAACTGAGGATGTTCCTGCTAAATTTGGACAGTCCGTCAATACAAATATTTTTGTCAGACTCTGGGATGGACATGGTCTTATGAAACAGTGTATAATAAATGTGGAAAAAACCCCAACAAAACAAAACAAAACAAACAAACAAACAAACAAAAAAAACAAACTAGAAGAAACAAACCAGGAACTAGAAGAAACAAACCAGCACTTTTTTCCTCCCACACCTTATACTATTTCAACATCTTTCAGATTTATTATGTAAAGTAAAACAAAATATGTCAGAAGTTGAATGCTTTGTTTTTAAAACTATTGTCAGGTGCATCATTACAATATCTACTGTCTCAAGAAGAGAAACTGCAAATTTGCTACAAATTATTCAGAATATTCTTCATCTTCATAGCAGAAGATTACAGAATAAATTACAATGATAATTGATTCACACAAGTTATGAAGTTAACCTTTCTTTTCAAATGTCTGATTCTACTGATGTTTTTTTGCCATTAATCACTTTTGCTAAATAATTCAGATCTAAAGGGCTTACTAAAATTGTAAAACAGTTAAGTTTTGATCAATAAAGTAAACTTCTGTCCCATATGATTTCCTTGAATTGCACTGAATTTATTACACTGGCAAATGAAGAGCTTGGACTTTAGATATTAGTTGCCACAAAACAACAAGTGAGTGGACAGTGTAAATTGAATAATGCTCTGAGTTTAAAAATAATCAAGGTTCTTAGACATAAAAGCCATTGTGTAGTGTAGCACTTCAATCAGAGTTAAGAAATATGAAGACATAACAGAATAATATTGAAATGATTCATAGAAAATACCACTCATTGTTAGACTGAAGTGCTCTAGAACCACAAATACAAAATCCTGATGCACATCCCCTTTCATTCAATAGAATCAGAAAAAAATAACAGTGGTTCCAGAGAGCAATACTGTAAAATTACTATAAAAATTGTAGAAATAATATATTTATCAATATATAATATAGAAAAGTTTTTCTATTTTCTTTTTTATTTCATCTAAAATCAAACCTATTTTCAGACATACATTTCATAAATGATATAAGTAGACTATATATAACTAAAAAAGCTTAAATCTATATCACAAACCAAATCCACCTATTTGCATTGACTGCCAGTGCTTTTGTTGTCAAATTGCTCCATTTCTATAGACCAAGTAGTAAGACAGTTCCCAAAATCTCAATATTGTGGAAGTTGATATCTCCTTCTCCCCTGACCTATTCAAGCAGGGTCAGCTACAGAATGCTGCCTAGGATCCCTAGGATCAGTAGCAAAGGGAAAGAAAAGTGCAAGACTAATTGCAGGAAAAGGCCCTTCAGCCTAAGCTGACACATGTACAAAGATGACCAAAAAAAAAAAAAAAAAAAAAAAAGGAAGAAGAAAAACAAAACAAAACCCAGAGAGAGTAAATATTATATTCCATCTCTTTGCAACCTCTCCTACTCCACTTGGTTTCAACAAATTCTGATTTTTCTTCTCTATCTTGTCTTCTCCATATTTAAGAATGTAGACTAGTTTTAATAACTTTTTCAAATCTTCCTGAACTTTTAAGTGAAAAATAGAATATTAGAAAACTTTTTATTACTTTGTTCTTATACAAAACAAACATATAACTTTGTTCTTAACTGTTCATCTTGAGTCTATGCAGATAGTTCAGTTTTATATTCTGTGTTAAAGGCTAGCCTGTTTTCTTTCCTCACAAGACTTCCAGTAGTGGTGAACAGCTGATAGAATTTGTGTTCAAAACTTGGGTTCAAAGCAAAATATACTGTTGGAAGCAATTCACCTCAAGAAAAACATTTAAGAATTGGAGTGAAATTTAACTTGTGTTCACTCTTGCAAATTACAGTCAGATTTCATTTTAGTTTCTAAGTTTGCACCAAATCACTTTTAGGAAATCTTAGGGACAATATTATGAGTAATTTAGAATGTGGTTCCTTTGCCTCTTTTGCTTTATTTGTAGACTCAGACAAGGTCTTGTTCAGATGATTTATTTATCCAACCTATCTTAGTCGTGCAGATATATTATTAAAAAGATATACACCTTTCCAACCTGATTTCTCACCCCTGATAACCCAACTATGAAATCTGTCAAAATGACCTGAAGGTGTACTAAAATCTTGCCACAGGACAGCTAAGGCTAACAAAGGCCTATGCTTCGTCATGAGGCAATCCATAGACTCTCTCATCACTGGCAAATTCAGCATAAATTGTTGCAGTCTTATTTTGCTGATAATTTCTGATATTGTTAATCTCTTTCTGCTGGTACACACAGGATTTTTTGGGGGTACTCTATGATACTAGCTTACTAAAGTGAAACTACTGTTGATATCAAAAGCTACACATATTCTCAAAATGTCTGTAATCCATTTCCCAGGTATACATAAAAGGTAGTGGAGTGCAATTCCTAGGCCTGTCTTATTCACACTCCCATAGACAGGAGCTTCCCTTAAAAAGAGAGAAAAAACCACCACCAAGATTCCATCTCCTGCCAAAGAAAAGAATGTCTAACTAGTTAATTGTTCATTATCAATGATGAGTTTGTGTATTAAATATCAAAATGTAACCATGAAGTATCAAACCACTCACAGACTATTGTGTTTTGACGTTTCCACACAACATGTATTTGGTGACAAAATGTCCTTGTCTTTGTCTTCTGTGATTTTGATGCCATAAATCTGTAACTCTTACTATAACACTGCTTTCTGAGATGTGTTCTTTGAGTTACTGCTTAAAGGAAAAAAAGCATACCTCTTGTTCAACACTATTCATCTGCATAGATTATGAATAAAATTGACAACAATTTGTGCATCTCTTTTGCTTTTACCTACACATACTCTAAATGTTAGTCTACTACTACTGTGAAGTAGTTTTGCTACATCTGTTAAAGGTTCAGTTTGGACATAAGGCAGAATTTTTTCACTGTAGGGGCGGTTAAGCATTGGAAGGAACTGTCCAGGGAGGTGATGGAGTCACCCTACCTGAAAGTGTTTAAGAAATGATTGTACGTGGCACTTAGTGCGATGGTTTAGTTGACATGGTGTTAGTCAAAGGTTGAACTAGATGATCTTGAAGGTCTTTTCCAAGCTAGATTCTATGATTCTATGCTTCTATGCTGTTATAGGATGTATTGCAGCCTTTTCTTATTCAAGTAAAATGACACAATGATACTTGGCAAACACTTAGTACCTTTGGACTTGTATAAAATAAGCATGACAAAAATAAAACAAAACAGAATTACTATATGAAGAGGAAATCTATTTTTGTCTTCAGCTATAACTATTAGGTTAGTTCTAAAAGCAAAATTATAAAGCTTATGCAAAAAGTTACAGATTTATTTTTATATTTATTTTATGACGTCTTCAATACAATAATAGAAAAAAAATAAAACTAGCAGCCTCTGAAATCTGACATATAGTTGAAAAAAATATTAATTCAAATCTTAGTGCAATAATATCTGCTAGTGAGATAAAATTTCATTGAGAACCGCCATGCCATAGATATGTTTGTCCTTGTTCTTTCCTATAAAACAAGTGAAATAAGATCAAGCACATTTAAAAATTGCCTCAAGTTCAAAAAAGCTTTTTTTAATCTTAGTTTGGAAAAACATGATGCAGCTTCAGAAATACTTTTGCTGCATTGTTCTCAGACAAAAAGTAGAGCCCTGAGCTTAACTTCAATTTTCCCTTAAAAATATATAAGGTTTGCAATCAGTCAGTGCCTGCTTCTTTATACACCTGGTGATAGTAGAGGAACAGTGATTTGGTAAAACAGTCTGATTTCATGCTACATGTGTTAGTAGTTGAGCCTTCAACTAATCTGTTCTTGCAAGTCACAAAATACTTCCAGTGTTTCTCAGAGACTAAAGTAATCACAATACAACTTCCTAAAGAGGAGGATATGAGGGGTCTGATTCTCAGCTATTACAAGATGTCAAAGCTCTATTATTTGCTGTCAAGACTTGTCAGACTGTACTGATAGAGGCTCTGGTCAATAGCTATATTTAAATATTCTGCTTCAATGAGTTATACCTTTATTTTCACATAAAATTTGTCAAGGGAAGAAAAAAAAGTTTAGGCAGTCAAGTTTCCTTTATTAGGTTTCATAGAAAGTGTGATTTTAAGTTTGGTGAGTTGACCACAACCAACATCCAAACACCCAAACAGCCATTCAGTTAATCCGTCTCCTGTCAGATGAGAAGAAAACAGAAGGAAGGTAAGAAGACTCGTGGAGCAAGATAAACACAGTTTAAGAGGAAAAACAGAGCTGCAAACTTCCATAGAGCAATGAAGGATTTTATTCCTTACTTCCTATCATTTCCATACTGGATTCACGTCCTACCTTCCCGGTGACAGGCCGAACAGACAGGACGCATGACACAGAGTATTCCTTATCTTCTCTACACCAGGATGAATACAGTGACTCAAGGGACAGGAGGCAATGGCAACCAATTCCTGCCTGGTGCAACAGACACATCTCCTCTGTGACTACCCCTCCTTCTCAGGTATCCTGGCATGTGGAACCATATGATGAGCACACCAGTTCACCTATCTTGAAGATGTCTCCAAGGTTAAATCAGCTTATGCCCTGCATCAAAACTTCTTTCATATAGCAAAAAAGTTTTGTCACTGTCATAGGAAACTCCTCTGAAGGGAACAGCTTGCTCATTATGCAGTCTGGACCCACTTCTTAGACAATTCTTCTGCTTCCTCAGAGCTTAGATTAAAGAGGTGAAGAGAAAGCTTCCTACCCATATACAGCCCTCAGATCTGTCGATTACTTCAGGTAGTCAGCAATGAAATTACAAGAAGCCTAAGGACAACCAAAATATACCTCAGGCTTTGGGATTACTTGCTAAGGGATCAGTAGCATGACAGTATTCTCCTTTGTCCTTCCAATTGCAGGGAATAATGAGAAAAAAATCAGGAAGAGTCAGAAGATAATACCTGGCAGAGTCTGATGTTAAAGGCAGAATTTGACGATTCTGTTCATGGGTCAGCTTAAACAACATCAGATCAGATGGTGTCAGGGGCGTGCACCTACTTTCAAAGTGGGAAAATAATCTTTGTACAGGAGTTATTCTGGGTCATTGAAAGAGCTTTAAACTACATTTGAAAGGAAAATGGGATAAAACAAGTCTGGTTAGAGACTCAGGGTGGCACAATAATATTTGAGGGATAATGTGCTAGTGAGGACCTTTGCCTACTCTTTCAATGGAGATAGGGGGTGGAGATCCATGCTGTAGCAGAGATGCAAGGGTTATATGCTAGGCACATGTCAGACATCACAAGAGCCGAAGAACAGTCATGCAGGAATTAAGGCCTCTCCCCTCAAAAAAGTGTTGGCATCAATAGCCCAAGTGCACTACATCAACATTTAATATCTTATGATTTTTTTTTTTTTTTTGTACCTGTAAGTACTTTTTCTCTTTTCCCTTAATTTACTATAAGGATACATAATTCTACTAGCTCAGGCTTAGATTTAAACCTTTAAATGTGTGCAGTTGGATTCTAACATAAGTTTCCCTTTGCAATCCACCTTGCTTTCTTCTTCCTATGTCTTAATATGACAGAAATATCAAAATCTGATATTACAGATTTCATACTGGTATATAAATAACTGTTTCTATATGCCTTAATTATTTAAACTTCTCCAGAATCTATTTAAGATCTAACCTTTATCCTAAATCTAGGTGGTTGGGGTTTTTTGTGGGTTTTTTTTTTTTTTTTTTTTTGGTTGGTTGGTTGTTTTTTTTCTTTTCTTTTCTTTTACCAGTCAAGTAACTATGAGAATTAATAGGTACTCCAGAAGAGTGTATGGCTTGATTTTTCAAGCTTTATATAGCACTTGGAACATAGAGAAGGATCATGAGAGTCTTTCACTACTAGAGGATAAGTTTTCAAGGATGCTGATACACAATTGTTAAAAATCTCTTTAGATGTTTTATTACTTTAATCTGCAAATATATTCTTATAATATTGCTGCAATTGTAGTAACAGCCCACAATTTACAGACACATTTCTCAGTTTCCACACTATCCTCACAGGAACTATTTTCCATTGTCATCATGGCTAGGCTTTGTGAACAAAGATTTACAAGGGCTCTACCCACGCTTGCTACAAGCACGCTGGTGGCTAAAAAGGCCAATGCGAGATAG